>CM038145.1:385878547-385893547 GCA_021437245.1 Aegilops speltoides | reverse complement strand
GTAGTTTTTTATTTTGTCTTTTTCTTTTCTGCTATAGTTTTCTTCTTTTACGCTATTTTTTCTTTTACGCTATTTTTTCTTTTACGCAAAACTTGATGGTCAAAGTGTGGAGGTATAACTTAAAAAAGAAATGTCGACGTGCAATTAGTTTTTGCCATATGAGAAGAAGTCAGGAGTTGTAATAAGTTATTAAAATAAAAAGAGGTGCAATGCTTTCGTTAATTTGCTTCAAGCCTTTGAATAGTGTAAAGCGACTGCGCATAGGTCCATGTAGTCTACGTATTCACGAAGGCTTGAAGCTAACAACGTGATCATTGAGCCTCTTCTTCATCATCTCTGCACTTTCGGGGCTTATAAACGCTCCTAGTCCCTCTCACTTGGCGAGGTGGGACTAAAAACAACTTGCCATAACCTCATTAGTACGGTTGGTAGTGCGAACCGGTACTAAATAGTGATGGTGGGGCCATAGTTTGACCGTAGGTGACACAGACCTCTTTAGTACGGTTAGTGGCATGAACCGGTACTAAAGTTTACCATGAACGGTGTTATTGATCGCCGCCACGAACCGGCACTAGTGTACACATTAGTGCCGGCTGAAATTCCAACCGGCACTATTGTGCTTCACATTTGACCCTTTTTCTACTAGTGATGGGAGGTAAAAACTTGCTGACTGTCCACCTTATCATCTTTTCTCTTCGCCTTTTGAACCGAGTGACTCCACTCGAACAGATGTGCGTAGTGAAAACCGACAACTCCCTCGTCTGAAGAATGTTATTTCTTTATACAAAATGAAGCAGGCTCTGGAGCAAAAGGACCTCAACCTGGCAGTAGCGCAGAAGACGGTGCGAGAAAGAACTGAACTCGCTGATAAGAAGCTGGCTTCAGTCGGCAAGTTAGAAGAAGAGAATGCCAAGTTGAAGACTGCTGTTGACAAAGCAAATAAAGAAGTCATGCAGCTGAAGAAGGACAAGGTGGCCTTGACCGACAAAGTTGAAGATCTCACTCGGAGGAGAGACGAACTGGAGATTTATCTAGGAGGCCTTGCCAAGAAGATGTTCCTTATGCTTGAAGGT
Source organism: Aegilops speltoides (assembly GCA_021437245.1). Lineage (NCBI taxonomy): Eukaryota > Viridiplantae > Streptophyta > Magnoliopsida > Poales > Poaceae > Aegilops > Aegilops speltoides. Next base: position 385,892,474 of record CM038145.1, on the reverse strand, counting down.
ATTTTCCTTTGTCCAACTGATTTGCAACTGCCGACTCATCATACGACTGCCGACTCATTATTTTTCTTGTGCATGCAGAATTCTGTCAAAACTTCGAGGAAGAGACTAGGCGGATTGAGACGAATCTGGACCCCATAAACTCCACTGTCAAGGACGAAGCCGCGATGAACATGCAGTGACTGGAATCTGACACGTCTCCAATGTATCTATAATTTTTGATTGTTCCTTGCTATTATATTATCCATCTTAGATGTTTTATATGCATTTATATGCTATTTTATATTATTTTTGGGACTAACCTATTAACCTAGAGCCCAGTGCCAGTTTCTGTTTTTTCCTTGTTTTTGAGTATCGCAGAAAAGGAATACCAAACGGAGTCTAATTGACGTGCCAATTTTAGATGATTTTTTATGGACCAAAAGAAGCCCCCGGAGTAAAAGAGTTGGGCCAGAAGAGTCCCGGGCCATCCACGAGGGTGGACGGCGCGCCCTACCCCCCTCGGCGCGTCTCCCTATCTCATGGACGACTCGGAGACCCCCCTGACGTGAAACCAACGCCAAAAATTTCTATAAATACAGAAACCCCCAGAAAGAAACCTAGATCGGGAGTTCCGCTGCCGCAAGCCTCTGTAGCCACCAAAACCAATCGGAACCCTGTTCCGGCACCCTGCCGGAGAGGGCGAATCATCACCGGTGGCCATCTTCATCATCCCGGCGCTCTCCATGACGAGGAGGGAGTAGTTCACCCTCGGGGCTGAGGGTATGTACCAGTAGCTATGTGTTTGATCTCTCTCTCACTCATGTTCTTAATATGGCACGATCTTGATGTATCGCGAGCTTTGCTATTATAGTCAGATCTTATGATGTTTCTCCCCCTCTACTCTCTTGTAATGGATTGGGTTTTCCCTTTGAAGTTATCTTATCAGATTGAGTCTTTAAGGATTTGAGAACACTTGATGTATGTCTTGCATGTGCTTATCTGTGGTGACAATGGGATATTCATGTGACCTACTTGATGTATGTTTTGGTGACCAACTTGCGGGTTCAGTGACCTTGTGAACTTATGCATAGGGGTTGGCACACGTTTTCGTCTTGACTCTCCGGTAGAAACTTTGGGGCATTCTTTGAAGTTCTTTGTGTTGGTTGAATAGATGAATCTGAGATTGTGTGATGCATATCGTATAATCATACCCACGGATACTTGAGGCGACATTGGAGTATCTAGGTGACATTAGGGTTTTGGTTGATTTGTGTCTTAAGGTGTTATTCTAGTACGAACTCTAGGATAGATTGAACGGAAAGAATAGCTTCGTGTTATTTTACTATGGACTCTTGAACAAATCGATCAGAAATAATAACTTTGAGGTGGATTCGTACCCTACAATAATCTCTTCGTTTGTTCTCCGCCATTAGTAACTTTGGAGTGACTCTTTGTTGCATGTTGAGGGATAGTTATATGATCTAGTTATGTTATTATTGTTGAGAGAACTGGCACTAGTGAGTATGAACCCTAGGCCTAGTTTCGAAGCATTGCAATACCGTTTATGCTCACTTTTACCACTTGTTACCTTGCTGTTTTTATATTTTCAGATTACAAAAACCTATATCTACCATCCATATTACACTTGTATCACCATCTCTTTGCCTAACTAGTGCACCTATACAATTTACCATTGTATTGGGTGTGTTGGGGACACAAGAGACTCTTTGTTATTTGGTTGGAGGGTTGTTTGAGAGAGACCATCTTCATCCTATGCCTCCCACGGATTGATAAACCTTAGGTCATCCACTTGAGGGAAATTTGTTATTGTCCTACAGACCTCTGCACTTGGAGGCCCAACAACGTCTACAAGAAGAAGGTTGTGTAGTAGACATCAAGCTCTTTTCTGGCGCTGTTGCCGGGGAGGTGAGTGCTTGAAGGTATATCTTTAGATCTTGCAATCGAATCTTTTTGTTTCTTGTTTTATCACTAGTTTAGTCTATAAAAGAAAACTACAAAAAAATGTAATTGAGGGTGCCTCATATGCTTCATCTTTTTAATGTCTTCCGTGAAAATGAGGATTCTGATAATTGTGCTCAATTTCTAGAGGAAGAATGCATTAAAATGTTTGGCACTAAATTTTTGAATGATGAGCATGATTGCAATGTTGTTAGTATGAATTCCTTGAATATCCATGATGCTAATGATATGCAAAGCCATAAGCTTGGGGATGCTATGTTTGATGAAGATGATATTTTTAGTCCCCCAAGTTTTGATGAGAAAATTTATTATGATGATATCATGCCTCCTATTTATGATGATTATGTTGATGAAAGTGGTTTCGGAGAGGTCATGACTTTATTTAGTAACGGATCCACTATTTCGGAAGAGGTTCCAATTGATTATGAGAACGAAGTTGCTATCTATGATGATTATTGTGATGACATGTATACTATAAAGAATAATGATAACCATGAAACTTGTCATCATGATTTTAATTTTCAATTGGATTATGCCTCTCATGATAGTTATTTTGTTGAGTTTGCTCCCACTATTCCGAATGAGAATTTTTTGCTTATGTGGAGAGTAGTAAAATTTCTATGCAAGTAGATCATGAAAAGAATGCTTTATGTGCTGGTTATATGGTTGAATTCATTCATAATGCTACTGAAAATTATTATGACAGAGGATCATATGCTTCTACATATTGCAATAATATCAAGTTTTGTCTCTATGTGTTGAAATTTTTGAAGTTATGCTTGTTTTGTCTTCCTATGCTAGTTGATTCTTGCTCCCATAAATTATTTGCTCATAAAATCCCTATGCATAGAAAGTGGGTTAGACTTAAATGTGCTAGTCATATTCTTCATGATGCTGTCCTTGTGTTTCAATTCTTATCTTTTATGTGAGCATCATTGTCATCATCATGCCTAACTAAAAAAGCATTAAAAAAGCGCTTGTTGGGAGACAACCCAATATTTACCCTTACTGTTTTTCTATGTTCACATGATTATGCTACTGTAGTAATCATGTTTTATAGCTTTTGTTTCAATAAAGTGCCAAGTAAGACCTTTAGGGTAGCTTACGGTGATAGTTGTGTTGATCCTGCTGAAAATCAGAAACTTTTGCGCCCAGTAAATTAGTTTTCATAATTCACATAAGCGTGATATTGATCTTATTCTTTATGATATGGATTGTTACACAAATTGCTAAGGTTTTCCTAATTTGGTAGGATTTTTGAAGTTACAGAAGTATTCGAGAGTTACAGATTACTACAGACTATTCTGTTTTTGACAGATTCTGTTTTCTATGTGTTGTTTGCTTATTTTGATGAATCTATGAGTAGTATCGGAGGGTATGAACCATAGAGAAGTTGGAATACAGTAGATATTACACCAATATAAATTTAGAATGAGTTCACAAAAGTACCTAAGTGGTGGTTTTATTTTCTTGTACTAACGGAGCTCATAAGATTTTCTGTTGAGTTTGTGTTGTGAAGTTTTCAAGTTTTGGGTGAAGTTTCGATGGACTATGGAATAAGGAGTGGCAAGAGCCTAAGCTTGGGGATGCCCAAGGCACCCCAAGGCAATATTCAAGGACAACCAAGAGCCTAAGCTTGGGGATGCCCCGGATGGCATCTCCTCTTTCGTCTTCGTTCATCGGCAACTTTACTTGGAGCTATATTTTTATTCACCACATGATATGTGTTTTGCTTGGAGCGTCATTTTGTTTTATTTTGTTTTGCTTGCTGTTTGAATAATATCCCAAGATCTGAAATTCTTAAATGTTAGAGAGTCTTCACATAGTTGCATAATTATTTGACTACTCATTGATCTTCACTTATATCTTTCGGAGTAGTTTGTCATTTGCTCTAGTGCTTCACTTATATCTTTTTAGAGCACGGCGGTGGTTTTATTTTATAGAAACTATTGTTCCCTCATGCTTCACTTATATCATTTTGAGAGTCTTTTAGAACAGCATGGTAATTTTCTTTGGCTATAAAATTAGTCCTAATATGATAGGTATTCAAGATGGGTATAATAAAAACTTTCATATAGAGTGCATTGAATAAGTTTGATACTTGATAGTTGTTTTGAGATATAAAGGTGGTAATATTAGAGTCATGCTAGTTGAGTAATTGTGGAATTGAGAAATACTTGTGCTGAGGTTTGCATGTCCCGTAGCATGCACGTATGGTAAATATTGTGTGACAAATTTGAAGCATGAGGTGTTCTTTGATTGCTTTCCTATGTGTGGAGGTCAGGATCGCGCGATGGTCAACTCCTACCAACCACTACTAGGGAAAAGCCTATACACAGAATCGTACCAGCAGCGCGCTTTAAAATAAGGCGCTGCTGCTACGTAGCAGTAGCGCGCGCAAACAAAACTCGCTGCTGAAATAAATATAACAGTAGCGCGCCCGCACTAAGACGCGCTACTGCTATAATTCCCACAATGCCGCCGCGAGTTAGCACGAAGAGCGCTACTACTACGGATCATAGCAGCAACGCATTTCACCAATAAGCGCTACTGCTAAATTTACTACAAAAATTTAGTCCCACCTCGCTCCGCGAAGAGAGTTTCTACCACCTTAAATATGTTACTTCTCAAACTTTGAGAAGCACTTGGTCTTCATTGAATTCTATGTGTAGAATTTGTGGCCGCAATATGAGTCTTCACCTGTTCCTAAACCGGTGAGGACTCATATTGACAAATCAGATTGTACACAAAAAGATCGTTGATGATCAATGTATTTTTGATGTCTATTTTTACATGCTGACACATAGCAGTAGCGCGTTCTTTGTGAAAGGTGCTACTGCTAGGTAGTTTAGCAGTAGCGCCTTTCTCTATAGCGCACTACTGCTAAGCCATTCCATCTCCCACCCCCACTCTCCTCTCTATCCGATCCACTCACACTCACACACTCACTGGATCTCCCCCTCAACCCCCCGCACCGGTCCTCCCCCGTTGCCCCTCCTCCCTCTGCACCGCCGTCACCTCCTCCTCCTTGCTGGACTCGGTACCGGCCTCCTCCACCATCCTCCCTCCACTCGCCACTGGCCGGCCCTCCTCGCTCCGCCTTCCTCCTCCGTCCTCCCTCCACTCGCCACCGGCCGTCCCCTCGTCGCTCCGCCTTCCTCCTCCGTCCTACTCTCTTCTCCCTCCTCGAGTCGCCCCTCCTTCTCCCTCCTCCCTGCTACATTTTGATTTAGTAGGCTAGTTCGTATGCAACATTTTGATTTAGTTGATATGATTTAGTTGATTTAGTAGGCTAGTTGATTTAGAACATTTTGATTTAGTTGATTTAGTAGGCTAGTTGATTTAGTTGATTTAGAACATTTTGATTTAGTTGATTTAGTTAATTTAGAACATTTTGATTTAGTTGATTTAGTATGCTAGTGGATTTAGTGGGCTAGTTGATTTAGTTGATTTAGTATGCACCATTTTATTGTTATTTTTTCTGTACATGGATAGGTAGATGCTTTTGTTTTTTCGTAGTAAGTTATTTTTTTTTGCAAAATGTAGGTGCCAATTTAGTTAAATTTTCCACTTGTTTTTTTAATCAATTATCACTAGTAGAAAAAGGACCTAATATGTGAAAAATTAGTACCGGTTGGCATATGAGCCGGCACTAATGCTCCCATTAGTGCCGGTTCAAATGACTTGGCGGGAGGTGACCTTTAGTACCGGTTCTTTTGGAATCTTTAGTACCGGTTCGTGCCACGAACTGGTACTAAAGATGCTGGTGCCCGGCCAACACCTTTAGTACCGGTTCGTGGCACGAACCGGTACTAAATAGGTTGTGGCAGGCGCTATTTTTAGTCCCACCTCGCTCCCCTAACAAGAATTTGACCACCTTAAGTATGTTACTTCTCAAACCATCCCGAGCATTTGGTCTTCATTGAACTCTATGTGTAGGATCTGTGGTTGCAACAGGAGTCTTCACCGGTTCTTAAATCAGTGGTAGATTCCTATTGACGATTTAGATTCTATACAAAAAGATCATTGATGATCAATGTATTTTTATATATATACGTGTAGCAAGATGTGCAGCGTTTTGGCTGAAAGGCGGTACTGATCAATGTATTTTTTCTGCGTTCAGATGCACAATTTAAATATGTTATTTTTCGAACTATCACAACCATTTGGTCTTCATTGAACTCTATATATAAAAAAGAGGAAGAAGAAGCAGAAGAAGAGGAAGAAGAGGAGTGTCGGTGTCAAAACCGGCGGATCTCGGGTAGGGGGTCCCGAACTGTGCGTCTAGGCGGATGGTAACAGGAGACAAGGGACACAATGTTTTTACCCAGGTTCGGGCCTCTCGATGGAGGTAAAACCCTACTCCTGCTTGATTGATATTGATGATATGGGTAGTACAAGAGTGGATCTACCACGAGATCAAGGAGGCTAAACCCTAGAAGCTAGCCTATGGTATGATTGTTGTAATGGTTATGTTGTCCTACGGACTAAAACCCTCCGGTTTATATAGACACGGAGAGCCTAGGTTTACACAGAGTCGGTTACAATGGTAGGAGATCTACATATCCGTATTGCCAAGCTTGCCTTCCACGCCAAGGAAAGTCCCATCCGGACACGGGGCAGAGTCTTCAATCTTGTATCTTCATAGTCTTGGAGTCCGGCTGACAATGATAGTCCGGCTGTCCGGACACCCCCTAGTCCAGGACTCCCTCAGTAGCCCCCGAACCAGGCTTCAATGACGATAAGTCCAGCGCGTATGTAATTTTCGGCGTTGCAAGGCGGGTTCTCCTTTAAGTTCCATGTACCTGCCGAACAGTGTCCGGCTTTCTCATCAATGTTGCGCTTCTTGGCTTCCACGCCCAATAATGGCCTTCTTCCATGCGTCGCACGAATGCGAAAAGCCAGGGTATCTTTTGTGTTTTACCCCCTAGCTGCGCAAATAATCTGCCTGTAAGAGAGGCAAGAATCCAGATCCAAATCACACCGCCTTCCTTCCGCGAGTACTCATCAGAGCGCCTCTGACCAAAAATCCATTCCATCATGGACCGTCAACGCGGCTCCTCCTCTCGTGCTCCCAGCCCTCTGCCGGGAGATTGGCGGAGATGTTCTGTCCCGCACAACGAGCTGGTGATGCTCCAAGCGGAGGGATATCTCCCTCCGGCCTTCATGGTCCCGGTTCGAGCCGGGCTGGCCACCTACCAAGGTGGGAAGCAAGCGGAGGCTACCGCGAGTCCCAACAAAGGGGAGCGGGTATGCTTCGTCCCCTATCTAATAAGGGGGCTCGGATTTCCTATACATCCGTTCCTCCGCGGGCTCCTGGAGTTCTATAGACTCCAGCTCCATCACCTCACGCCCGCCTCTATCCTGCATATCGCGGGTTACGTAGCTCTTTGCGAGCTATTTCTGGGCGTCGAGCCCCATTTTGCGCCGTGGAAGAGGTTATTCTGCCTTGTACCCCGCTCTCACGAGGGGTCCATATATCAAGTGGGCGGTGCTGAAATATGGCGCATCGCCGGGACCAGATATCCATCCGGAACCCCTAAGAAGGCGTCCGAAGAGTGGCCTTCAGAATGGTTTTACATAGAAGACGCTCCACTGCCGGACCCTGTTCGGATCGGCCTCCCGGAGTTCAGTAATGCTCCTTTGAAGAAACGCCTTGCTGGCGCCCACGGAGCCCCCAACTGGAGGAAGACAAGAGCGTCCATTATTTGATGGGCCGGATAAGGTTACTGGTCCATTCCGGGTTGACCATGATTGGAGTCATGGCAACATGCATTATCTTGAAGTGCAGACGCTGCAATCTGAGGGCCACCCTATGTGGGATTTCAACGGGGAGGACGATGCCACCCGTCATGGCCGCAAAGGGCCGGGATCGGCCGAAGACATGGTGAAGATCCTGTCCGGCCTGTACAAGGGGGAGAAGGAGGATTTCCTCCAGACGAGCCTGTTGAACGGGTTCTCCATGAACAACCCTCGGCGTTGGGTAAGCGAACACTTTGTGTGCCCGACCCGTGCTTTCAAAGTTTAAGTTTCTTATATTATGCTTTCGACGCAGGAGCTGCGTCGGGTTGTGGAGGGCATGCTTAGTCCAGCTCCGCAACCCGAGGATCCAGAGAGATCCTAGGATCCGGCCTTTGAAGAGGACCCGGTCATAAAGGTGGAGCTGATCGACAGGGTGTTCCACTAGCTCAGCATGGATAATGCTTTAGTCGCCATTACGGCTGACTACCCCGGACTATATCCGGCTTCCCAGGTGATTGTGACCGAAGTCCTGACACCATTATTTCTTCCTTGCTCATTTCTGACCACCATATACAACGGTGTTTTCCAGGAGGCGCCTTCAAGGGGCGAAGGCGGGCCCACAGCGGCTGACCAACAAGGGTCAGTCCGTTCCAGTAGGCGGAAGAGGAGCGCGGCGCGGGTTGTAACGTCGCCGCAAAGGTATAGCTCATGGCTCGTTATTTTAGAGCAACGTTCCTAGGAAGTGTTTAAATGCTCATGACTTTTGTAGGAGAAAAAGCGCCCGCCGGACTGCGGGCGTAGAAGTTGCCAACCCAACCTCTAGCAGCCAAGCTCCAAAGACTGGTGCGGAGGGGAGGCGCGCAAGGCGCGAGCCGGATACTCCTCCAACGAAGGATGCCGACAGATCGTCCGCCACCAAGTTCGAGGTGGAGAGCGCCATGAACCACAGCGCCGCCGACAGGTCTTCGTGACGCGTGCTTCTCCCCTGAGGCGTTGGATGCCATTAACGAGGGGACGCGCACCTCCGTGCTACTCAAGATGGTTTAACGAGCCACGGAGCAAAGTATGTAAAAGACATACGGGTAAGAGATTTTAATAGTTGTATATGCCAAGTGGCCCCGAGACTTAAAGTAGTTGTATTAACTGATTTAAGGATCAATTGAAATGTAGGATCTTACGAAGAAGAATACCCAATGTCCCGGGAGCTGCAAGAGTGTAAGGCCCAACTTGAGGTCAAGATTGGCTGCGCATGAGGAGGAGACACAGGACCCCTCCGGTAACACATTAATATTTTTTTGTTAAAAGATAAGTGGTGTCGGCGTATGCGCAAGTCTAAACATGACTTTGCAGTGCTGCGGACAGATCCGGACAGTAAGAACTACTGCGCCGGTGAAGGCCGCGAGAGAGTGCTAACGAGGGTGCAACAGGAAAGGAACAAGCTCCAGGATGCCCACACCCAGCTTGGAGAAGAGCTGAAAGGCGTTCGGGCCGAGCTATCTGGCTCCGTTAAGGAGAATCAGCGGCTTCGTCGCGGCATCTATGGTAAGTGCTTGAGCGAACTCCTTTGAAAAGAAGAGTTCGGCGAGGAAGTCAATTGACAAAATATGTCTGCAGCTATACTCACAGGTCGCCCTACGGAGGAGATGCCCGTATCAACCGGTGATCGGCTTCGAAGTGGTGCAACTGCTTTCGAACGAGTTCGGCGAGCAATGAGCGGCGGCGTCCTGGCTTTATGGCCATCCCTCTCCCTACCCGAGGGCCTTGGAGAGCTTTGGAGAAGCTTGGGGAGGGCGGCAGCTTCCGTTTGTGGAAGATTTCGACTGCCGCCAAGGTGCCGAGGAGGCTGGGCCATGGTGAAGACGCAGATACAAGAAGGCGGATCCCAACCACATGGCCGAGGTCGGACCTGTGGGGCCCGATAGGAAGGAGATCCCTGTGAGTTTAGTATACGGCCAAGTAGAGTTGGCCGCTAAATTTTCCCAACGGGACTGTAAATTAGACAGCCTATTAGACGGGATTGAGGAAGAATACAGTCAGTCGATTTGACAATGTACATTAAAATGACATGTAAAATGCCTTCTAGCCGGATTGTAGATCGTTTGTCTTTGCCGACCTTTTCGCTTCAACCTCGGGACCCGAGGGTCCAGAGTGTGTCCGAATACCTTCTCGGTTAAGAAACAACAGGGGTATGCATGGAGACCAGGCGTAGGGGTCATTAGTGCTTTATCAGACAAGTGCCCAACTAGTTATGTTATATTACATGGTTAGTAAGAAACATCTTCCAGGGAGAATAGTTCCGTTAAGGGTTCCTTTCTCTGGGATACATGCCCTAAAGTGCATGTCCGGACTGCGAAAAGAGCAGGATAACATCTGGGGGCAGTTAATTAAATGGGTAAAAAAATCATCTTTCAAGTCACCTACCGAGTATTCCCTTAAGAACGCTAGCTTTCAGCTTCACCCAGTCTGAGGTACACATCCGGCTGACCCGGCAGTAACAATCACAGAGGTGCTCCCTTTACCTCCTAGCCGAACAATCGGGAACGAGGGGTAAGCACAGAGCCAGCAACCCAGCTTGGCCAAAACTTAAGTCATATCGATGCATATAATGGTGAATAAAAGGTACACATGGAAGTGTGACACGTGTGCTGGGCATGAAGCCCTTATAATTAAGCTTCTGGTAAAGAAGCCCCCAGGTATAATGAGTGCGGATAGCACATCGATTGTGTGCGAACAATGCGCAAGTAGGCCTTTTAGGGCTTTTATGAATAGGGTTGAGAGAAAAAAGAGAAACAAAAGGCAGCTAAAGTGTAAAAATTTGGACGGGGGAAGGGGACGAACTCTTAGTCCAGCGCTAGGCATAGATTCTTCGGAGGCGGGCTGCGTTCCATGGGTTCGGCTCGAGTCGGTTGTCCGACGCATTTCGCAGACGGTACGCCCCGCCGGTCAAGACTTGATCGATGATGAAGGGGCCTTCCCATTTGGGCTTGAGCTTGTCCTTTTTCTTGTCCGGCAGGCGTAGAACTAGTTCGCCAACACTGTAGGTTTTGGCCCGTACTTCTCTGCTTTGGTATCTTTGAGCCTGGTGCTGATAAAATGCGGAACGAGCCTTGGCAACGTCACGTTCTTCCTCCAATGCATCCAAGCTATCCTGCCGATCCAACTCGGCTTCTCTTTCTTTGTACATGCGCACTCGAGGTGAGTCATGAATAATGTCGCAGGGCAGAACTGCCTCTGCACAGTATACCATAAAGAATGGTGTGAATCCGGTAGTACAGTTGGGCGTCGTCCGCAGCCCCCAGAGTACGGAGTCGAGCTCCTCTACCCAGTGCGTGTCCGATTTCGTCAAGGACCGCACTAGCCTGGGTTTAATGCCGCTCATTATTAGACCATTTGCTCGCTCCACTTGACCGTTGGTTTGAGGATGATAGACTGAAGCATAATCGAGCTTAATGCCCATATTTTTGCACCATAATTTAACCTCGTCAGCGGTGAAGTTCGTGCCGTTGTCGGTAATGATGCTGTGGGGGACGCCATATCGGTGTACTACCCCAGATATGAAGTCTATCACTGGTCTGGACTCTGCGTTTTAACTGGCTTGGCCTCTATCCATTTGGTGAATTTGTCCACCATGACCAATAGGTACCTTTGCTTGTGGGTTCCCCCTTTAAGGGGTCCAACCATGTCAAGCCACCAGACCGCGAACGGCCAGGTAATGGGTATAGTTTTGAGGGCGGTGGGTGGCATATTGCTCTGATTAGCAAAGAGCTGACAACCGACGCATCTTTGGACCAAGTCTGAAGCGTCTGCCGGGCCGTCGGCCAATAAAATCTGACGGAATGCCTTTCCTACAAGGGCCCGAGCTGCGGCGTGGTGTCCGCCTAGTCCGCATGAATTTCAGCCAGAAGGTCTCGCCCTTCCTCTTCGGAGATACACCTTTGAAGGACTCGGGTTGTGCTTTTCTTATAAAGTTCTCCTCATGGACCTTGTAGGCTTTAGATCGCCGAACTATGCAGCGGGCCTCATTTTGGTCTTGGGGAGTTCTGCCTAAGCAAGTAGGCTAGGAATGGCTCTGCCCACGGGCGATTACTGCCATTATTTCGTGAAATTGAAGGTGTTATTTCATCGGCTGAGTCGCCGATTATGTCAGATTGTTTTGTCTCGGTTGGTGCAGCTGCTTCTGGTTTGTTATTTCCGGACTCCTCTTCCCATAGTATGGATGGCTTAAAGAGCTGTTCCAGGAAGATGTTTGGAGGGACAGCGTCACGTTTTGCTCCAATGTGTGCCAATATATCGGCTGCTTGGTTATTATCCCGGGCTACGTGGTGGAATTCAAGTCCTTCAAACCGACCTGACATTTTTAGGACAGCGTTACGATAGGCTGCCATTTTCGGATCCTTGGCATCAAAGTCTCCATTTACTTGGGATATTGCAAGGTTTGAATCCCCGCGCACCTCTAGGCGTTGAATGCCCATGGAGATTGCCATCCGGAGGCCGTGTAAAAGGGCCTCGATTCGCCGCGTTGTTGGAGTCCGTGTACATTATCTGAAAGCACGATTGATCGTGTCCCGGTTGGGGACGTCAATACGATGCCAACCCCCAATCCGGCCAACATTTTAGAGCCGTCGAAATGCATAATCCAATTGGAGTATGCGCCGTACTCTTTAGGGAGTTCGGCTTCGGTCCATTCAGCGATAAAGTCAGCCAAAACTTGCGACTTTATAGCTCGCCGAGGTTTGTAAGTTATATCGAATGGTAAGAGCTCAATGGCCCATTTTGCAATCCTGCCCGTCGCGTCGCGGTTGTTTATAATGTCGTTGAGGGGTACTTCGGAGGCCACTGTTATCGAACACTCTTGAAAGTAGTGTCGGGTCTTCCGGGATGCCATGAACACCGCATATGCTATCTTTTGATAGTGCGGGTAACGGGACTTGCAGGGGGTTAACACAGTGGATACATAGTACACTGGTTTTTGAAGAGGGAATTTATGCCCTTTTTGAAGAGGACCGGATTTGTTGCCAATATGGCTTTTATTTCTTCGAGTCCGGCAGTGGCGGCATCCGTCCACTCGAAGTGTTCGGTGCGCCTGAGGAGGCGATAGAGGGACAATGCCTTTTCTCCTAGACGGGAGATAAAGCGGCTTAGAGCCGCCACGCATCCGGTCAATTTTTGTATTTGTTTGAGGTCCTTTGGGATATCCAGCTGTGATAGAGCTCGGATCTTGGCTGGGTTCGCTTCAATTCCTCTGCCGGATACAATGAAGCCCAGGAGCTTTCCGGCTGGTACGCCGAAAATGCATTTTTCCGGATTCAGCTTGATGTCATATGCTCGGAGGTTGTCGAATGTGAGCCTCAAGTCGTCTACTAGAGTTTCGACGTGTTTGGTTTTGACGACTACATCTTCTACGTATGCCTCTACTGTTTTGCCCATCTGGGTGGCCAGACATGTTTGAATCATGCGCTGATATGTTGCGCCGGCGTTTTTAAGTCCGAAGGGCATTGTGTTGAAGCAGAATGGTCCATATGGGGTGATGAATGCCGTTGCGGCTTGGTCCGCTTCCGCCATCTTGATTTGATGGTATCCGGAGTATGTGTCAAGGAAGCACAATGAATCGTGTCCTGCGGTAGCGTCGATTATCTGGTCGATGCGGGGGAGGGGGAAGGGATCCTTTGGGCAGGCCTTGTTGAGGTCTTTAAAATCGACACATAGGTGCCAGGATTTGTCCTTCTTTGGTACCAGTACCAGGTTTGCTAGCCAATCCGGATGTTTGATGTCTCTGATGAATCCGGCTTCCAATAGTTTGGCTAGCTCTTCTCCCATTGCCTGTCTTTTGGGTTCGGAAAATTGTCGAAGAGCCTGTTTGATGGCTTGAACTTTTAGGTGTTTAGGCTGTGTTTCGCCAATGCGTGGGATTCGGGCATATCCGAGGGTGCCAAAGAAAATGTCCCGCTTTTCCCGAAGGAATTCTCATGATCTGGCGTCTACATCGGGTGCAATCGTGTGCCCGATGGAAGCTGTCTTTGTCGGGTCCGTTGGATGGACCGGAATTTTACTATTTCATCCGCTGGTTTAAAGGAGGTGGACTTGGATCTCTTATCGAGTATCACATCGTCCCTATTGATGAGAGCGCAACGCTGTGAGTTCTTCTGCCGCTAGGGCTTCGATAGTGCCTCCGTGGCTAACGCGGCTGTCTTGTTTTCGCGCGGATTGCTATGTCCGGATCACTAAC
>CM038145.1:385551047-385873547 GCA_021437245.1 Aegilops speltoides | reverse complement strand
CACACTACACGTACACTACACATGCATGTACGTACGTACACACATATACACACACACTATACACACATACACATATTTTTTTACTTATTTTCTATTTTCTAATGTTTAGATGAATTAGAACTATCTAGTTTATTTTTAGAATGTTAGAAATGTTATGTTAGATCGATCTAGTTTATCTTTATGAAATGCTTTGTTGAACTAGTTGAATTAATATACAGAACTAGTTTATTTTTAGTATATGCTTAGTTTGAACTAGTTGAATTAATATAAGTAGTTTATTTTTAGTAAATGTTTAGTTGAACTAGTTGAATTAATATATATATATATAGAACTAGTTTATTTTTAGTAAATGCTTAGTTGAACTAGTTGAATTGATATATAGAACTAGTTTATTTTTAGTATATGCTTAGTTTGAACTAGTTGACTTAATATAACTAGTTTATTTTTAGTAAATGTTTAGTTGAACTAGTTGAATTAATATATATATAGAACTAGTTTATTTTTAGTAAATGCTTAGTTGAACTAGTTGAATTAATATATAGAACTAGTTCATTTTAGTATATGCTTAGTTTGAACTAGTTGAATTAATATAACTAGTTTATTTTTAGTAAATGTTTAGTTGAACTAGTTGAATTATATATATATATATATATATATATATATATATATATATATATATAGGACTAGTTTATTTTAGTAAATGCTTAGTTGAACTATTTGAATTATTATATAGAAATAGTTTATTTTTAGTATATGCTTAGTTTGAACTAGTTGAATTAATATAACTAGTTTATTTTTATTAAATGTTTAGTTGAACTAGTTGAATTAATATATTATAGAACTAGTTTATTTTTAGTAAATGCTTTAAACTAATTGAATTAATATAACTAGTTTATTTGTAGTAAATGCTTAGTTGAATTAATAAAAGTAGTTGAATTAATTGAATTAGTAAGTGTTTAATGTTTCACTTAATATGAACATAGGAAATGTCATCTGACGACGGAAAAAATTTCATTATGTGCGAATACTGTGAAGACCAGCGCGGCTAGTGCGACAGAAATTTCCTTGTTGATGGTAGGCGATTCAGCATCAAGCTGGATGAGACTTTCGAATTCGATACAGTAAGTCACAACGACAAGTTTGTTTTTGTAATTAAGCATGACTTATATATGCTTCATTTGTCTGACTTATAATTTTTAATTTTCACTATTCTACTAGCGCATCCCGTGCCATGCAAGAATTTTTGTCTTGGATAAGATAGGTTTCAAAGATATGGAAACTATGGAGGTAAAAAGAGCTTACCTGAAAACTGAGCATGATGGTTATACTTTCAACGTCAAAGTATACAATGCACACACGTACACCTATTTTGAATGCAAAACTTGGCAAGCACTATGCAAGGCTTATGCATTTGAGCCTGGTACGGTTATCACCTTTGATATTCGTCCGGAAGATGATATTGAAGGTAATAGAGACATATGGGTCGATGTGTAGACGCCTCCAGTTCTACCATTATGTGAGTTCTTCTCAACTATATTTTTGTCTTTGATATTGCTTATTCAAAAATAACTGACAACTAATTTCTATTGACAGCTGTTGACATCAGATTTTGGCACAGCCAAGAACTTATTTAAAATGGCCTCAAATGGAGAAATGTTCTACATGAAAAAGTTTCCTATTGTCGATACGAACATTTTTGAAGTTTGGGTCATCGCCATCTGATCTCATCTCGAAGGCCGAAGTTGTGTTCGAAATACCGAGATTTTGTATTCAGAATACTATTCGGCACATTACGCCCCCAAGACTGCCTAGTACGGAAAAATGATCTACATGGATTGTCTTCGTCTCGTCGAAACGATCGATTTTTATATAAGAATCGTTCCAATCCGAGTTCGTATGCAAAAGTTAGAGCCATCCGAATACAGCACTATCACGAGCCAAAAGTGGCGCGCCTCACCAGACACCCTGTCTGATGGGTAGCGCGAATAACAGCCTGTGTTGCACGAGCGATTTGACCCTCAAGATAAACTCTAATAAAAAAACGTTCAACACAAAAGTTGTTCGTCTCGTCGAAACGGTCAAGATTGCTTTTGGGCTCGTTTCCATCCGAGGTCGTTTACCACCTCAAAAGTTACCCGCAAGGTGCAGCCAGTTTAAACCGAACAGTTTTGGAAAGTTCGGACAAAACCAATCCGAATTTGACTAGGGTTTTGGACGTGAATCCAAGCCTTTTCCTTGCATGGGAAGTCCAGCCGCCTCTTATATACCTGAGGGGTGATGGCCGATTGAACAACACACAATCGATCAATCAATCTACTACTTTTCCGTGTTCATCTACTTTTATCTCTCCCCTTGTATCTTTCTTCTAGTTCTTCGTCGTTCTTCAAGATTGGAGGCTGCGAATCCACGAGGCTCTAGGGGCGGTAAGGCCGACCTCGAGCAGCCAATCGTCGCCATGAGCCTCGACGGGGTCCCTCCCGGCGAAGCGGGCGTCGTCCCAAAAGCGCGCGGCTTGCCTTCTTGCGATCGCTACTGAAGTCGGCCTCCCATGTGTGAGTTATGGAGCATCTCCTCGGCGCCATGGTATACATCGACATGTTCGTGTGACGATTCCAGCGTCAACACACTTTTGGCGACTCACTGGGACGAAGCTTTGAACGGTCTCCAGCCCATTCTTGCTACTGAAGAGATCACATCAAGTTGCTGCAATCTACAAAGGTAATATAAATACCCAATTCCCCTTTGTAGATGCAAATAATCCATATGTTGTTGCTGGATCATCTATTGAGCATAATGTATCGGCTAGCCCTAGTTTTATCAATCATGCATCTAATTATGTGCAAGGGCCGATGCAAAACAATCTTCATGTTTCAAATTCTTATAAATTTAGCAACATGCAACATATGTATCCCAACTGCCATGCATCGGCAACCCCACAAATTCATATGCCGATGAGCAACATGATGAGTTTGATTAATCAATTTGAAACACCCCAAGTTAGAATTTCCAATGCCATACAAGAAAGTGTTTCACCCTTTTATTCATCGGCAGCTAATGTGCAATATAGTAATCCAACCATGCCGATGAATGAGAGAATTGGCCATGCTACTAATGGCTATTTGGCCAGTTACTCTCAACCATCATATGCTACACCTTATGTTAGTAATTCTTCAGCACCATACACAACTGTAGATGCTCATAATTCGGCTTCACACCTTCCTGGTTATAGCCAAATGAATGTATATTTTACAGGAGCGGTTGTGCCCAACATTGTAGAAGATGAGGTAGTGGTGGCTGCATTGAAGAGTTTAGCCCAAAATAAGAGAATTAGTGCTCTTTGCCTTGAACAACATGAAAAGGGGCTATTTCCTGATTATGCCGCAATAAAAGCTAGAGTTTTGCATGAAGATGAATCTTTGCCAATTGATAAATTGGCGAGCAAAAGTATGGTCTTACAACACTGCATATGCCTTCACCTAGTACTACATCATATTATACACCCCCTACACAATTGCAAAATTTTGGCAACACCCGTGTGTCATTGCCAAAAGAATCTAAAAGCATTGGGGGGAATCATATCCGGAGTGGGCTAAAATTGAGAAAAAGCTTAAAGCTAAATTTGCCACTCGCCGTCAGAAACAAATAAAAAAAGAATTGGCTTAGATAAAAGAAGCATTGCCAATTGGTACTATCAATAAAAAGAAGGATGATTCGGAACATGAAAGTGCTTCGGTTGAAAAAACCGAATCAAGTAGTATATATTCTGAATCCATCAAACCCAACGAGGGAAGCAATATTGAGAAAGGGCATGGCAAGCATAGGAAAACAATGGTGCTTGATTTTTCTGAAGTTAATGGAACCTACTTCCTGCCCTATGAGTTCCGTGCCGTAGAAATTGACAAGCTTCAAGGACAAGAATAAGTAGCGAACAAAGTTCGCCGACAAAAATCTTCAAAGCAATGATGCACGGATTCAAGAAAAAGATGATGACAAGGTATTGGGGAGCCATCCAAAGACGGAGCAAGATGTTCTTCAAATGGCACCACTGTCATGCTCTCCCAACATATTTGAAGAGGTATGCATAGCAAGTAATTTACCTATTTTCAGATTTGGTCGCAACTTCATTATTGATGAATCTATAAGAAATATTCTCATAAGTAATTTTGAAAGACCAATGAGGAAGGGTAATTTACTTGTTAGCAGTAAAATTGTTATGGAACATATCGGTCAACCCATTGCACCATTTATAAAGACCGATAATGACTTATTGTTACAGTCAAAGCTTTTTCCGTTGCTTTCTCTAAAGTTCATATCTAGTTGGGTAGCTTTGTTTATTTCTTACTTGGCTTACACTTGGTCTCAACTGAGACATGTATGTTCTAAATATCTTCATTTCAGAAATTTAAAGCCAAGGTGAAATTCTATTGAGAAAACCGATGCTAATATAATATCATATCCAAAGACATCGGAGATAGAGTGGAAAACACAATGCATAGCCGAATGGGGAGATTCCAAATCTGAACCATTCGTTTGCTTATCTCCAAAGCCATTCAGACAGCAAGATCGGCTAGTGAGGGAGTCCTGGACTAGGGGGTGTCCGGACAGCCGGACTATCGATATCCGCCGGACTCCCATATTACGAAGATAGAAGATTGAAGACTCCGGCTCGTGTCCGGAAGCTACTTTCCTTGGCGTGGAAGGCAAGCTTGGCAACACGGATATGTAGATCTCCTACCATTGTAACCGACTGTAACCCTAGCCTCTCCGGTGTCTATATAAACCGGAGGGCCTTAGTCCGTAGGACGAACATACATCTCAACAATCATACCATAGGCTAGCTTCTAGGGTTTAGCCTCCTTGATCTCGTGGTAGATCTACTCTTGTACTACCCATATCATCAATATTAATCAAGTAGGACGTAGGGTTTTACCTCCATCGAGAGGGCCTGAACCTGGGTAAAAACATTGTGTCCCTCGTCTCTTGTTACCATCCGCCTAGACGCACAGTTCGGGACCCCCTACCCGAGATCCGCCGGTTTTGACACCGACATTGGTGCTTTCATTGGGAGTTCCTCTGTGTCGTTGCCGATAGAGCGGATGCCTCTACCCGTCTTCAAAGACGGTATTTTCGCCGGAGGGGCCTTGGCCGCCGGTCAAACTATCCGGCTTGGTGGCTTTCTTATGACCGCCTGTCCGGCCGCCGCTTCGGCAATGACTTCTCAAGTCGTCGGAAGCAATCTTCGCGTCAGCCCTAAAGCTGCCGAACAGTTAGATCCAATTGAGCTCTCGTGTGTTAACGAGCTCTTGGATCGCATCGCCGCCCTGGGAGTCGCTACGGACTACAATCAGATCGGGCTTAAAATAGATCTAAGAGAGATTAACTCTCCCCAGGCTACTCACCACGTCGAAGTGGTAGAGGAACAACTCGGGAATTCTTTGCCAGTGTTGAAAACAATCCGTGTCCGGATTCCCGAACCCTCCATGCCGGATTCCCGCGGAGGGACGGACTTTGATCGAACATTGAACATGAAATCATGCGTCGCTCCGGACTCGCTGGACTGTCTCCAGCAAACCAAGCTTCCGAAGTCGGAAGCCCCTCGGCCTTTGAGCCCAAAGATGGGCAGGGATCCGGATTTTATTCCACCCACCCGCCCAGACATATGCGATCTATCTCTAATACGGCAAGAGCCTTCGTAAACAAGACATCATTATCGGGCCGATTCTCCCGGTTATGGACAGGATAAAGGATCGCCGAGAGGAAAACGCAATCTCAATCTTTCGCAATAACCGCACGGATGGGGAATCTGAACGCCATTGATCGTCGCAAGATTACGCGCTTCACCGATCTGGCGTCCATAGTACGAAAGTACTGTGCGATGGAGAGTTTCCGGAAAACTGAAAATCAATTTTGGGATAATCCGGCCCCAAACCCAGTCCGCGGTAAAAGGGCGCCTTACAATCAGGCCCCAAATGCAAAAACGAAAAAACAAAAACCCAGCAAGGGAAACGGAAACTGATCGAGGGATGGCTCAATGGACCTCAGAACTTCATAGTGCGAGAGGAGCTGTCCCAACACATAGCCTTCGAGCATGTTGGATATTACGACGGTGGCCAAAAGTGGCGAAGAGCTTCTAGCTCCGAAACCACTCCAACAATACCAAGACGGTATCAGTTAGCTTCGAGACTTTCGCATCAAATAACATGCGAAACGAATAATCCGCGAACTCGCCAAGTCTACCAAGTAGCAACAAGAAATCCATGGAGGACACAGCTATTACCTTCAACGCCAGCGACGAGCCCACATCTCGAACTATCGAGCCCCACCAGACCGGTACTTAGTCCCATAGAGGACGGCTTTCGATCGACAAAAGTTCTCATGGATGGCGGCAGCAGACTAAACCTCATTTACGAGGAAACTCATGAAAATGGAAATCGATTGAGCCAGATTGAGCGAAGCAAGACAACCTTCAGAGGAATAATCCCTAGCCGGAAGCGCGCTACCGGAAAAATCACACTCGATGTGGTGTTCAGCTCTCCGGACAATTACAGATCCGAAGAAGTCACGTTCCAGGTGGCCCCGTTCAGCAGCGGCTATCACGCCATATTAGGACGAGAGGCATTCACAATTTTTCAAGCAATACCTCATTACGGGTACATGAAGCTCAAAATGCCTGGGGCCAGCGGAATAATCACTCTCGTTAGTGATCCGGACATAGCACTCCGCGCCGAAAATAAGACAGCCGACTAGCCCTCGAGGCACTATCCAAGCCTTAGCGGCAGAGGAACTCATCACACGCGCTCCACGGTAAACAGGACGATGTGATACTTGATAAAAGATCCAAGTCCACCTCCTTCAAACCAGCAGACGAGATAATAAAATTTCAGGTCCACCCAACGGACCCGACAAATACGGCTTCCATCGGGGCACAGTTGAACCCCGAAGTTGAAGCCAAGATCGCTAATTCCTTCGGGAAAATTGGGACATCTTCGCTGGCATCCCTCGACATGCCCGAATCCTCGCAGGTTGGCGTAACATAGCCTAAACATCCTAAAGGATTTAAGCCACCCAACAGGCTCTTCGACGATTTTCCGAGCCCAAAAGACAGCAATGGGAGAAGAGCTAGCTGTTATTGGAAGCCGGATTCATTAGAGATATCAAACATCCGGACAAGCTAGCAAATCTGGTGATGGTACCAAAGAAGGATAAATCTTGGCGCCCTGTGGACTTCAAAGACCTCAATAAGGCTTGCCTAAAGGATCCTTTCCTCTCCCCGATCGATCAAATTATCGATGCCACAAAGCAGACACGATTCGTTGTGCTTCCCGGATGCATACTCGCTATCATCAAATAAAGATGGCGGAAGCAGATCAAGCCGCAACGGCATTCATCACTCCATACGGACCATTCGCTTCAACATGATGCCCTTCGACTTAAAAACACCGCGCAACATATCAGCGCATGATTCAAACA
This sequence comes from Aegilops speltoides, assembly GCA_021437245.1. Taxonomy (NCBI): domain Eukaryota; kingdom Viridiplantae; phylum Streptophyta; class Magnoliopsida; order Poales; family Poaceae; genus Aegilops; species Aegilops speltoides. The sequence goes on along the minus strand of CM038145.1, from coordinate 385,866,077 downwards.
TGTCCGCCACCCAGATCGGCAAAACAATGAGAGACGTGAGACGACGAGTCACAAAACAAAACACGCCGAAACTTTAGTAGACGATTTGAGGCTCACATTCGACAACCTTAGAGCATATGACATCAAGCTGAATCCGGAAAAATGTGTTTTGTGTACCAGCCGGAAAGCTGCTGGGCTTCATCAGATCCGTAGAGGAATTGAAGCAAATCCGCCAAAATCCGGCTCACACGCTTGGATATTCCAAAGGACCTCAAGCAAATACAAAATTAACAGGATGCGTGGCAGCTCTAAGCCGCTTTATCTCCGCTTAGGAGAGAAGGCGTTGCCCTTTATCGCCTCCTAAGGCGCATCAACACTTCGAGTGGACGGATGCCGCCACCGCCGGACTCAAGAAATAAAGGCCATATTGGCAACAACCGTCCCGGCTGCGCCCCTCTGGGCGTAACCAATGTTGTTATATATCGCAGCAACACATCAAGTTGTAAGCGCTGTCCTCGTCGTCGAACGAGCGGCGTAAGGGCATAAATTCCCTCTTCAAAACCAGTGTATTACGATCCACTATGTTAACCCCTCAGAATCCGTTACCCGCACTATCGAAGATAGCATATGCGGTGTTCATGGCGCCTCGAAGCTCCGCACTACTTTCAAGAGTGTTCGATAATAGTGGCCTCAAGTACCACTCAATGACATTATAAATAACCGCTGATGCAACAGCAGGATTGTAAATGGGCCATTGAGCTCTTGCCATTCGACATAACTTACAAACCTCGACGAGCCATAAAGTCACAAGTTTTGGCTGACTTCGTCGCCGAATGGACCAAGTCAACTCCCTAAAGAGTACGGCGATACTCCAATTGACTATGCATTTCGACGGCTCCAAAATGTTGGCCGGATGGGGTCAAGCGTCAGATTGACGCCCCCATCGGAGATACCGCCCAAGATGTACTTCAAATAATGTACACTGACTCCAACAATGCAGCCGAATACGAGGCCCTATTACATGGTCTCCAGATGGCGGTCTCCATGGGCATACAACGCCTAGAGGTGCGTGGGGATTTAAACCTTGCAATATCCCAAATAAATGGAGACTTTGACGCCAAGGATCCGAAAATGGCAGCATATCACAATGCTGTCTCGAAAATGTCACCGGTTTGAAGGACTCAATTCCATCACATAGCCCGAGATAATAACCAAGCGGCCGACGCCCCGCACGATCGGTGCGTAAACATGATGCTGTCCCTCCAAATATCTTCCTAGAACGGCTCTTCAAGCCATCCGCATTATGGGAAGAGGAGCCCGTAGCGACAAACCGAGAAAACCGCACCAACCGGTGATTTAGCAGATGACATAACACCCTCCGCCCACGCTATAATGGCAGTAAATCGCGTGGGATGTAACCTTTTCTAGCCTACTTACTTAGGCAGGAACTTCAAGACCAAAATGAGGCCCGCCGATAGTCCGCGATCAAGGCCTACAAGGTTCATGAGGGAGAACTTTATAAGAAAAGTACTACCGGAGTCCTTCAAAGGTGTATCTCCAAAGAAGAAGGGCGAAACCTCCTGGCTGAAATCCATGCCGGACTAGGCGGACACCACGCAGCAGCCCGGGCCCTGGTAGGAAAGGCATTCCGTACAGGATTTTATTGGCCGACGGCTCGGGCAGATGCACATGACTTGGTCCAGCGATGCGTTGGTTGTCACTCTTTGCTAATCGAGCCATATGCCACCCGCCGCCTCAAAACCATACCCATTACCCGGCCGTCATGGTCTGGGGCTTGACATGGTTGGACCCCTTAAAGGGGGAACCCACAAGAAAAAGTACCTATTGGTCATGGTGGATAAGTTCACCAAATGGATAGAGGCCAAACCGGTCAAAACGGCAGAGTCCGACCAGTGATAGACTTTATATCGAGGTGGTACACCGCTACGGAGTCCCCACAAGATCATCACCGACAACGGCACAAACTTCACGGCCGATGAGGTCAAGTCATGGTGCAAAAATATGGGCATTAAGCTCGACTATGCGCCGCCTATCACCCTCAAACCAACGGTCAAGTGGAAAGAGCAAACGGTCTAATAATGAGCGGCATTAAACCCGCACTAGTGAGGTCACTCACTAAATCAGACACCCAATGGGTCGAGGAGCTCGACCAGACTGGGGCTGCGGACAACGCCCAACCGTACTACCGGATTCACACCATTTTTATGGTATACGGCGCAGAGGCAGTCCTGCCTCGCGACATTATTCATGACTCACCTCGAGTGCACATGTATGAGGAAAGAGAAGCCGAGTTGGATCGGAGGACAGCTTGGACACATTGAGGAAGAACGTGACGTCGCAAGGCTCGCTCCGCATTCTATCAACAACAGCCCAAGATACCAAAGCAGAAGTACGGGCCAAGACTTACAACGTTGGCGAACTAGTTCTACGCGCGCCGGACAAGAAAAAGGACAAGCTCAAGCCCGTATGGGAAGGCCCTTCATTATTGATCAAGCATCGACCGGCGGAGCGCATCGTTTCATTTAAATGCGCCGGACAACCGACTCGAGCCGAACCCATGGAACGCAGCCCGACCGACGATTCTATGCCTAGCGCAGACTAAGAGTTTGTCCCTTCCCCGCCCAACCTTTTATATTTCGCTATCTTTTGTTTCTCTTTTATCCTTTTAACTAAAAAGCCCTTCGGGCCTATTTTCGCATTCTTTGCATACGCACGATGTGCCATCCGCACTCGTTATTCCCGGGGCTTCTTTCACAGAAGCTCAATTATACGGGTTTTATACCCAACACATGTGTCAAGCTTCCACATGTACCTTTTACTCGCCATTATATGCATCGATATGACTTAAGTTTTGGCCAAGCTGGGTTGCTGGCTCTGTGCTTACCCCACGCTCCCGATTGTTCGGCTAGGAGGTAAAGGAGCACCTCTGCGATTGTTATCGCTGGGTCACCGGATGTGTACCTCAGATCGGGTGAAGCCGAAAGCTAGCGTTCTTAAGGGAATATTCGGTCGGTGATTTAAAAGATGACTTCTTACCTATTTTTCCATCTGCCCCAGATGTTTTCCTGCTTTTGCAGTCCGCAATGCACTTTAGGGCATGCCTCCCCAAAGAAAAGGAACCCTTAACGGAACTATTCTCCCGGAAGATGTTTCTTACTAACCATGTAATATAACATAACTAGTTGGGCACTTGTCCGATAAAGCACTAATGACCCCACGCCTAGTCTCCATGCATACCACGGTTGTTTCTTAACCAAAAGGTATTCAGACACACTCCGGACTCTAGGGTCCCGAGGTCGGGTTTAAAAGGTCGGCAAAGACAAACGATCTACAATCCGCTAGAAGGCATTTCACATGTCATTTCAAAGGATAACATACATTGTCAAATTTATTGATTGTATTCCTCCTCAATCCCGTCTAACAGGCTGTCTAGTTTACAGTCCCATTGGGAAAACTTAGTAGCCAGTTCTACCTGGCTGTACACTAAACTCACAGGGATCTCCTTCCCATCGGGCCCCACCGTCCAACTTCGCCATATGGTTGGGATCCGCCTTCTTGTACCGCTGCCTTCACCATGGCCCAAGCCTCCTCGGCACCTTGACGGCAAGTCAAACCTTCCACAAATGGAAGCGCTGCCGCACTCCCGCAGCTTCTCGCAAGCTCCCGAGGCCCTCGGGCAGGGTGAGGATGGCCATAAAGCTCAGACGGCGCCACTCATTGCCCGCCGAACTCGCTCGAGTAGCTGCAATAGTTCGGAAGTTTATCACCCATTGATACGGGCATCTCCTCCGCAGACGCACCCGTGAGTATACCTACAAGACATATTATGTCAAATTACTTCCTCGTCTAACTCTTCTTTCTTAAAGAGTTCGCTCAAGCACTTACTATATATGCCGCGACGAAGCCGTTGATTCTCCTTGACGGAGCTGGACAGCTCGGCCTGCGCGCCTTTCAGCTCTTCCCCGAGCTTGGCATTGGCATCTTGGAGCTTGTTCCTTTCCTGCTGAACCCTATTCAGCACGTTCTCGCCAGCCTTTAGCTGGCGCAGCAATGCTTGCCTGTCCGGATCTTGTTCGGCGGCACCTGCAATGTCATTATTAGACTCGCGCGCACGCCGCACATCGCTTATATTAATTTATACAAATGTGTTACCAGGAGGGGTCTTTCCGTCTCCTCCTGCGGCAGCAAGTGCGGCCTCAAGTTGGGCCTTGCAATCTTGCAGCCCCGAGATAGCTGGGCATTCTTCTCGTTAAGAGCCTGAATTTAAATGATCCTTAAATCAGTTACCATAACTAATTTAAGTCTCGGGCTACCGTGTATACAACCATTAAAATTCCCTTACCCGTATGTCTTTAACGCATCGCCCGTCGCTCTGGTAAAACCATTTTGAGCAGCACGGAGATGCGCGCCTCGCTAAAGGCATCCAATGCCTCGGGAAAAAGCTTCTTGAAAAACTGTCCGCGGCGTCTATGATTCATAGCGCTCTCCACCTCTGACTTGGTGGCGGACAGTCGGTCGGTATCCTCCATTGGAGCAGGATCCGGTTCGCGTCTCGCGCTTGCCTCCCCCTCCAGTCCGGGCGCTGGAGCCTGGCTGGTGTTGGTTGGGTCGGCAATTCCTGCGCTCACAGTCCGGCAAGCGCTTTTTCTCCTATAACGATCATGAGCACTTAGACGTTTCCTTGGAGCGTTGCTCGAAAAGATCAAACACGAGTGCGGAGACGTCATCCGTCCGACGGGCGCCTTTTCTCTCCGCTAGTTCGGCTGACCTCGAGGTCACCGCCGCAGCTTCGCTTCCGCCGTAACGGCGCTTCTCGCAAAACACCATCGTTCGCGAAGGTCAGAAATAGGCAAGGATAAGATAACGGTGTCTGGACTTCGGTCGTAGTCACCTGGGAAGCCGGACTTAGCCCGGGGTAGTCCGCCATAATGGCGACCAAAGCATTGTCAATGCTGAGCTGGTGATACACCCCGTCGATCAGCTCCACCTCGATGTCCGGATCCTCTTCGAGGCGGACCTGTGGATCCTTCCGGATCCTCGGGTTGTGGAGCAGGACTCACCATGTCCTCCACGGTCCGGCGTAGATCCTGCGCCAAGACATAATGTAAGAAGCTTAAACTTCGAAAGCACGGGTGGAATCCTTCGAGGTGTTCGCTTACCCATCCTCTAGGGTTGATCATGGAAAACCCGTCCAAAGGGTTCGGACGAAGGAAGTCCTCCTTCTCCCCCTTGTACAGACCGGACAGGATCTTCACCAGATCCTCGGTCGAACCCGGCCCTTTGCGGCCGTGCCGGGTAGCATCGTCCTCCCGCTGAAATCCCACATGGGTGGCCTCAGATTGCAGCGATCGCACCGCGCTGATGCACGCCGCCATGACTCCAATCATGGTCAAGCCGAATGATCCATTAATCTTATCAGGCCCATCAAGTAATGGACGCCTTGTCTTCCTCCAAACGGGGCTCGCTGGCGCCACCGAGGCGTTTCTTCAAGGAGCAGATCAAACTCGGGAGGCCGATCCGACTGGGTCGGCAACGGAGCGCCTACTATATAAAACCACCCGAGGGCCAGTCTTGGACGCCTCTTGGGGTGCCGGATAGGTATCCGTCCCGCGATGCGCCATATTTCGTGCCGCCCACTTGATATATGGATCCTCGGTGAGAACGGGTACGAGGCAAAACAGCCTCTTCCACAATGCGAAATGGGGCTCGATGCCCGTGAATAGCTCAGAAGAGCTACATAGCCCGCGATATGCAGCATGAGGCGGGCGGAGGTGGTGGAGCTGGAGTCCGAGAACTTCAGAGCCCGCGGAGGAACGGATGTATTGGAAACCGAGCCCCTTATCGATAGGGGACGAAACACACTCGCTCCCCTTGTTGGGGCTTGGGGTGTCCTCCGCCTGCCTCCCACCTCGATAAGTAACCAGTCCGGCTCGGACTGGAACCATGAAGGCCGGAGGAAGAAATCCCTCCGTTTGGAGCTTCACTAGCTCATTGTGCGAAATAGAGCACCTCCTCCAATTCCCTGGCGATGGGCTAGGAGCGCGTGAGGAAGAGCCGCGTTGACGATCCATGATGGAATGGATTTCGAGGTCAGAGGTGCTTCGATGGAGTATACGCGGGAGGAAGACGGTGCGGTTTGGATCTGGATCCCTGCCCCTTTTATAGGCGGACGACCCGCACAATTAGAGGGTGAAATGTAAAAGACACCCTGGCTTTTCGCATTCGTGCGACGCGTGGAAGAGGGCCATAATTTGGCGTAGAAGCCGAGGAGCACAGTATTCAAGATGAAGCCGGACACTATTCGGCAGTACATGGATTTGAAGGAGAACCCGCTTGCAATGTCAAGACTGCAAGCACGCTGGACTTATCGTCATTGAAGCCTGGTTCGGGGGCTACTGAGGGAGTCCTGGACTAGGGGGTGTCCGGATAGCCGGACTATCGATATCCGCCGGACTCCCATATTACGAAGATAGAAGATTGAAGACTCCGGCTCGTGTCCGGAAGGTACTTTCCTTGGCGTGGAAGGCAAGCTTGGCAATACGGATATGGAGATCTCCTACCATTGTAACCGACTCTGTGTAACCCTAGCCTCTCCGATGTCTATATAAACCGGAGGGCCTTAGTCCGTAGGACGAACATACATCTCAACAATTATACCATAGGCTAGCTTCTAGGGTTTAGCCTCCTTGATCTCGTGGTAGATCTACTCTTGTACTACCCATATCATCAATATTAATCAAGCAGGACGTAGGGTTTTACCTCCATCGGGAGGGACCGAACCTGGGTAAAAACATTGTGTCCCTCGTCTCTTGTTACCATCCGCCTAGACACACAGTTCGGGATCCCCTACCCGAGATCCGCCGGTTTTGACACCGACAGCTAGGAAACAAGAAGTATACTTTCAATTCAAGCATGTGTGATAAAATATTTGATTTGTTGCTGAAAAATAATTACATTACAATTCTTGATCACCATGTTAAGCCATCAATCCAAGGACGAATGTATTGTAAGTTGCATGATTCGTCCAAGCATAATTTTGAGGATTGCAACATGTTTTGTCAAATAGTTAAATCGGCCATTGAAAAAGGACGATTGAAGTTTGTTGAAACACCAAGAGATGACCAGTCTATTTCAATTGGTCCCGATGGCAAAAAGTTTTTACATCGACTGCTTCAAGCCGATCCATTTAAAAAGAGTGTAAAAGCTGCAGGTGATGGGATCAAGCTTTCAAGTAAAGAAGTTGTTGAAGAGCATAACGAGCATAATCTTGAGGGCGGGAGTTCCATCGAAGCTACAATGGAGACGCCAAGGACTGGGGGGCAGCAAGCAAATCTAATGATCGATGAAAGCAAACCAAAAGAAAACAAAGGCCGGAATAAGCGCAAGTGTAAGAGATCAAAAATCACCTTTGCTGAACTATTGGATAAATATAAAAAGAAGAGTGAAGAGAAGAATGCTTATCGGCCAAATCATGCAAAGAAACCAAGATCACCCCAAGGCGCAAATATGAGGATTGGTATTGTCAAAGTGATAATTTTAATGCAACATATTCATATCCTTATTTTCGGCCGCCGATGCCAATGCCGTGGATACCTCCCTATGCTCATATAGATACATATTCATCATGGGACAGGTATGATACAAGGGTACATTCTCCATCTTATTCTAGACCATCTCACCAATACTATGCAGCTCCAAGGAGATCAACATTTGAACAATCACGCGTCAAAGACCATTTCAATCATAAGGAATCGGTCCAGAGCTCAAGAAAGGAGAAAGAGGTGGTAAAGCAAGTTTACCACGTGAAAAGAGATGGTCATAAGTGCGCTGCTTCAGATTTGATCTCAAATAACAAAGAGCCAATTAAAGTGTTGACATTGGCTACAAAAGGCAAAGAAGTGAAGCAATCAACTGATAAAAATCAGAGTGCCAAATCTGAAGAAAAGAAGTTGAGGGTGCACAAGGCCCAAAAAGAGTTGCCATTGGTTGAAACAAAATCACAGCCGAGATGCCCACTCGGTTTATCATATTGGCAAAATAAAAAATTACAAAATCTTAGTGCACAAGAGCTGAAAAAGAAGAACATGGCATGGGTTCCCAAGAAGATCAATCAACACAAAATGATGTGCATGCTTCATTGCAACAAGTACAATAAAAGTGAAGAAGGAAAATAATGAAAGCAACAAACAATTAAGCCGAAGGTGCGCATCACAACATCAAAATCTTCGGTTAGCACATCATCCATTTTCTTCAACCATGTCATTGATGCCTTTGCCATGGAATTCATCCCTAGGTATGATCAATTACCCTCCATTGATTTATTTTGATCCATGGATGCAACATAATTTTCTATATCATGAGAGAGTACTACCAAATTACCATACATTTGGTTAGTTACATTATTGCTAATACAAAGGGGCTAAAATATTTTATTCCTATTTTATTTGTTTATTTCGGCTATACATACTTTGGTGGGTGAATTCTACATGGACCTCATGTTAATGGCTGATATTTATCTATTGCCCTAAGAATATGTTAAAGCATGGCCGGTGTAGTATCCTAACATCGTCATTAGTTTAATTGGAGACCAAAACAAGCCTTATGCCACTTAAAATATTTTTACACAATATCAAAGCCGAATATGAAATTTATTCGGTTTGGAGCTTTTGGTTGCTATAGGTGCTATACAGATTGAGGCTTTCAGTGATTCGTTATAAGTAGTACAACAAATATGCAAGGGTTATCAATGTTTTAACGAGTCACTTATAGTTTATCTTAAGGTATGTCTAGATGCGAAATTACCTTGGGTTGCTATAAAATTGCTCATATTTCTAGACATGACAATTTGAAAGAGTTGGCACAACAAGCATCCGGCTATTATGTTAATCATGGTATGTTGCATTTTTATCAATAACCGATGCTTAGTCTCCTCAGAATAGGTAAGGCTGAACCGAAGTCCACCGCTTCGGCCACTAATGAATTTTTCTTATACAGGCGAAAATAAGGATTGGAGAAAGTTTATTATTGATTATCAGCAAAATCCTAGCAAAAGGGTGAATAATATGGTTCCGAGGATGACCTTGAGATACATATCTATGGGACTTTATCATCGGATTGTTAAGGAAGTTGAGAAAGTTTCACCCAAGCTTGCGTCAAAATATTCACACAAGCAATGGCCGATATAAACTTATCATTCTAAGAATATGCCAAAATGGCCGATGGAGTGTTGACATCGTCCTTAGAGCAAGCTATGTGCAAGTTATTTTTCGCACACGTGCTTTGCCGAAAAACGGGGGGCATGTGTTGACATCAGATTTTGGCACAGTCAAGAACTTCTTTAAAATGGCCTCAAATGGAGAAGTGTTCTACATGAAAAAGTTTCGTATTGTCGATACGAACATCTTTGAAGTTTGGGCCATCGCCATCTGATCTCATCTCGAAGGCCGAAGTTGTGTTCGAAATACTGAGATTTTGTATTCAGAACACTATTCGGCACATTACGCCCCCAAGACTGCCTCGTATGGAAAAATGATCTACATGGATTGTCTTCGTCTTGTCGAAACGATCGATTTTGATATAAGAATCTTTCCAATCCGAGTTCGTATGCAAAAGTTAGAGCCATCCGAATACAGCATTATCACGAGCCAAAAGTGGCACGCCTCACCAGACACCCTGTCTGATGGGTAGCGCGAATAACAGCCTGTGTTGCATGAGCGATTTGACCCTCAAGATGAACTCAAATCAAAAAAACGTTCAACATAAAAGTTGTTCGTCTCGTCGAAACAATTGCTTTTGGGCTCGTTTCCATCCGAGGTTGTTTACCACCTCAAAAGTTACCCGCAATGTGCAGCCAGTTTAAATCGAACAGTTTTGGAAAGTTCGGACAAAACCAATCCGAATTTGACTAGGGTTTTGGACGTGAATCCAAGCCTTTTCCTTGCATGGGAAGTCCGGCCGCCTCTTATATACCTGAGGGGTGATGGCCGATTGAACAACACACAATCGATCAATCAATCTACTACTTTTCCGTGCTCATCTACTTTTATCTCCCCCTTGTATCTTTCTTCTTGTTCTTCGTCGTTCTTCAAGATTGGAGGCTGCGAATCCACGAGGCTCTAGGGGCGGTAAGACCGACCTCGAGCAGCCAATCGTTGCCCCGAGCCCTGACGGGGTCCCCCCCCGGGCGAGCGGGGCGTCTGGTCCCAAAAGCGCCGGCTTGCTGTCTTGCGTATCGCACTGGTAGTCGGCCTCCCGCGGTGTGAGTTGCGGAGCATCTCCCTCGGCGCCGCGGGTACACATCGACGTGTTCGCGTGACGCGTTCCAGCGTCAACAACAGCTTATCTCCATTCAACTAAACATGTCCGATGCTTGGTAGACAGGACCTACTACTGTCTCGGAGCTGAACTAAACTGCGAGGAGATAAGTCATTATGTTTCATGGTGTGAGGATCTTCATACTGTGAAGACAAATTTTCTTCCTGCACTTAGAAATGTTAGTACTCAAAACGTGCGAGCAATAGTGATGGTATTGAACTACGGTCACATCTATTTAGGAATGATGGTAAGATATTTACTATTTGTCCTCAGTGCATATTTTGCATACATAATTTTTTTGCTAAACTTTCATTGCTAAGTATATTAAATAAGTCTTGCATAATGTTCTTCAACAGGACTCGATGACGCTTGTGCCTCAGGGATCGAGACCAAAGGTCGATGTCAATTGTTAGCTTACGGCCAAGATATCCTGCATTGCACATGAATGCATTCAGGATTTCTAGAAGCGATGAATGCTTAATAGTGAAAGATTGGAGGAAAATTGTTAATGATCGCAGAGAAGTACTAGGGGGCAGCAATGAGAAGCGCAGCCCACGATTAGGAGACAGGTTCATCGGCATGCTCCAGTATGATCAATCAGGAGAGCTATACATGTTCTATGCTATTTTACCAGAGAGAGAGAGTAGCTAGCAGGAGTGATTTAGCTAGTTCTTCATGCTGCTCTTAATTAGTACTTGTCCTTTCATGTCCGTGTTCTTCATTCTGAACTTAAGTGATTTGCTTTTGTGGTGTTATATATGAACGCTTATAATATCATGACAATCACGTTGAACTCGATCGATAATATTTTTGCTTCTGGTACAAGTGAATGTTTCTTCTTTAAGCTAGTAGCTAGTGCTGGTGGTGATTAGATAGCTAGTTAACTATTATATCATTTAATGAAAGAAACCGCAGATTAGTTTCAGCTGGATGTATCCTACCTAAGTGATCAAGTATATGCCATATCCATATATATTATAGTTGATCAAGTATAATATGGATATGGTATATACTCTAGCTAGCTAGCTAGTAGAGATATCCAATAATATAATGCATCCAGTCGAAACTAATCTGCGACACTTTCACCTAATGATTTAACAACTCATTATAATGTAAAACAATCACTAAATTAAATTGAAAACACAAAATTAAATAAAATTAAAAAAACACCCAAACATTTAGTACCGGTTGGTGTCACCAACCGGTACTAATGCCCTCCACGCAAACCGGCCTGGCTCGTGCCACGTGGTGGCACTTTAGCGCCGGTTCATGACGAACTGGTACTAAAGGGGGGGCCTTTAGTCCCCACTCTTTAGTGCCGGTTCGCCAACCGGCACTAAAGGCCGTCACGAACCGGCACTAAAGCCCGGTTCTGCACTAGTGTATCTTAGGCAATAGGGGCCAAATTAGATGAAATGTCTTGGTAGGTGGTACCCTGATTTGGTAGATATTTGTGAAAAGTTTTTTCGGCAATAGGTGCCACCGAAATGCTTTGGTAGGTGGTACCTTGTCATCTAATATGTTACTAGATCTTAGATTATAACTGTCCATCAAATTGCTTCTCGCGGAAGAACCAAAAATATCACATGGTACTGTTTTTCTTTCCTGTGAAGTGGATTGTTAATCCTTTGCTCATATTGCTTTAGGAAAATGGCGCCACCACCACCACCACTATGTCGACTGTGCAAGTCAAGGTGCGCCAGCAGCCTTGCAACTGGCAAGCTGTTCGGCATCTACTTCCAGCCGAGTTTTCGCCATGCGGTTGTAAGAAATTAGATGGAATGTAACAACTATTTTGTTTTTAGTGTTGGCACTACTACATTGTGTCATTTTGCTTTTTTTACATAGATCGTCCCATGCAATGTGAGGTTGAAATTCAACAAGCTGACAGGAGACACTGTGACATTTGAGGCTTCTGGGGGGGATGTACACTATGGAGGTCGAGAAAGGACGCAATATGTCGCAGATTGGAGGAGATGGATGGGCCCGTTTCCTCGCCCGCATGCGTCTTACTGGTGGTGAGTTGATCAGCTTCTCCTTCAGAGCAGAAAGACCCAAGCTGGCTGTCATTTATCTCAACCTGGTGGAAGATGATGAAGATGATGAAGATGATTAAGATAATGAGGACCCACTCGATGAAGATGATGAGAACCCACTTCATGAAGCCATCATAGCTCAAAGAATGAGGCTGGGCGAGGAGGAGGTGTGCAACCTATGAGACATAATTCCGCCGTGATGACTTTGTCGGGGTGCCATTCGTGGCCCGCCTGACAAGTATCATGGTCGATTGGCATGAAATGGTATGTTATACTGACTGTAGTAATTTGATGATATATATATATGCTTTATTGTTATACTTACAAATGCAAATTATCCCATGATATGCTTAGTGAATCCGATGATATGCTTAGTGTAGAGTCCAATGATATGCTTCGTGGAATCTAGTCGATGATATGCTTTAGTGTAGAGTCTGATCACATGCTTATTAGTGTAGAATCCAAGGAACTATTAATAGTGTAGATAATCCATATATACTTATTAGTAGAATTCATGATTAATTAGTACAAATGTGTAGTACTGTGTATTTTGATAGTGTAGAAATCTAGACTTAATAGAAATATATTTGCAAGAGTATGTGCGAGGCTATTTATTAATTGATATGTTTCTTATTCAGAAATTGCCAAAGAACTTATATGTGAGATGTCGTATCGAGCCTGATGAAGAAGTCTCAGCTGGACTACGCCTTACAGCAAGGGGCTCCGTCACCACCCGTACTTACCGCATGGACAGAGACTGTCGCACACACTTAAACTCGGTTGGGTGGAAGAGATTCCTCATTGGCAAGAATCTTCGTGTTGGACAGGCCATCCTAATTACTATCAGGAACACCCACCGCCTAGGCTTGAGGATGATGATCGTTGTCGATATCATCTAGAATTGCATATGTGTGTGTGGCTATATCATCTAGAACTACATATGATGATCGTTGTCGATATCATGTAGAACTACATATGATGATCGTCGTCGATATCATCTAGAACTACATATGATGATCGTCGTCGATATCACCTAGTACTGCTTGAGGATGCATGTTGAGTATATATGAAATTGTTGTCTAGTACTCCCTCCGTTCCAAATTACTCGTCGTGGTTTTAGTTCAAATTTGAACTAAAAGCACGACGAGTAATTTGGAACCGAGGAGTACTACCTAGTACCTATAATGCTTTATGAAATTGATATCTAGTAGTACCTAGTATCTGGAAATTGCAGTTTATTGAAGCTGAAACGGGGTAGGAAGCCGGGGGGAAATGATGAAAGATATAGCAGTAGCGCGGGGCTAGGAAATCGCTACAGCTAATTAATAGTAGCGCGTTCCGAAAAAGCGCTGCTGATATAGTCAATAGTAGTAGCGGGGGTACAGACCGCGCTACTACTAACAGTTAGCTGTAGCACCTTATTGGTAGCGCGGCTGCCCGCGCTGCTGATAGCCTCAAAACCCACGCTACTACTAGGGTTTTCCCTAGTAGTGAACCCTTCCCCTAGGAGCATGCGCGTAGTGCTTGGTTTTGATGACTTGTAGATTTTTGCTATAAGTATGTGAATTCTTTATGACTAATGTTGAGTCCATGGATTATACGCACTCTCACCTTTCCATCATTGCTAGCCTCTTCAGTACCGTGCATTGCCCTTTCTCACCTCAAGAGTTGGCACAAACTTCGCAAGTGCATCCAAACCCTGTGATACTATACGCTCTATCACCCATAAGCCTCCTTATATCTTCCTCAAAACAGCCACCATACCTACCTATTATGGCATTTCCATAGCCATTCCGAGATATATTGCCATGCAACTTACCACCGTTCCGTTTATTATGACACGCTCCATCATTGTCATATTTCTTTGCATGATCATGTAGTTGACATCGTATTTGTGGCAAAGCCACCTTCATAATTCTTTCATACATGTCGCTCTTGATTCATTGCATATCCCGGTACACCGCCGGAGGCATACACATAGAGTCATATTTTGTTCTAAGTATCGAGTTGTAATTCTTGAGTTGTAAAGTAAATAGAAGTTTGATAATTTTCATTATTAGAGCATTGTCCCATGTGAGGAAAGGATGATGGAGACTATGATTCCCCCACAAGTCGGGATGAGACTCCGGACGAAAAGAAAAAAAGAGGCCAAAGAAGCCCAGACAAAAAAATGAGAGAAAAAGAGAGAAGGGACAATGTTACTATCCTTTTTCCACACTTGTGCTTCAAAGTAGCACCATGATCTTCATGATAGAGAGTCTCATATTTTGTCACTTTCATATACTAGTGGGAATTTTTCATTATAGAACTTGGCTTGTATATTCCAATGATGGGCTTCCTCAAAATGCCTTTAGTCTTCATGAGCAAGCAAGTTGGATGCACACCCACTTAGTTTCTTTTGTTGAGCTTTCATACATTTATAGCTCTAGTGCATCCGTTGCATGGCAATCCCTACTCACTCACATTGATATCTATTGATGGGCATCTCCATAGCCCATTAATATGCCTAGTTGATGTGAGACCATCTTCCTCTTTTTGTCTTCTCCACAACCACCACTCTATTCCACCTATAATGCTATGTCCATGGCTCACGCTCATGTATTGCGTGAAAGTTGAAAAAGTTTGAGAATACTAAAGTATGAAACAATTGCTTGGCTGAAACCGGGGTTGTGCATGATTTGAATATTTTGTGTGACGAAGATGGGGCATAGCCAAACTATATGATTTTGTAGGGATAAGCTTTCTTTGGCCATGTTATTTTGAGAAGACATAATTGCTTTGTTAGTATGCTTGAAGTATTATTATTTTTATGTCAATATTAAACTTTTGACTTGAATCTTATGGATCTGAATATTCTTGCCACAATAAATAAAATTACATTGATAAATATGTTAGGTAGCATTCCACATCAAAAATTCTGTTTTTATCATTTACCTACTCGAGGACGAGCAGGAATTAAGCTTGGGGATGCTTGATACATCTCCAACGTATCTATAATTTTTGATTGTTCCATGCTATTATATTATCCATCTTAGATGTTTTATATACATTTATACGCTATTTTATATTGTTTTTGGGACTAACCTATTAACCTAGAGACCAGTGCCAGTTTATGTTTATTCCTTGTTTTTGAGTATCGCAGAAAAGGAATACCAAATGGAGTCCAATTGACGTGCCAATTTTTGATGATTTTTTATGGACCAAAAGAAGCCCCCGAAGTAAAAGAGTTGGGCCAGAAGAGCCCCGAGCCGTCCATGAGGGTGGAGGGCACGCCCTACCCCCTGGGCACGTCCCGTATCTCGTGGACGACTCGGAGACCCCCCCTGACGTGAAACCGACGCCAAAATTCCTATAAATATAGAAACCCCCAGAAAGAAACCTAGATCGGGAGTTCCACCGCCGCTAGCCTCTATGGCCACCAAAAACCAATTGGGACCCTGTTCCGGCACCCTACCGGAGTGGGGGAATCATCACCGGTGGCCATCTTCATCATCCCAGCGCTCTCCATGATGAGGAGGGAGTAGCTATGTGTTTGATCTCTCTCTCTCTCTCTCTCTCTCTCGTGTTCTTGATATGGCACGATCTTGATATATCGTGAGCTTTGCTATTATAGTTGGATCTTATGATGTTTCTCCCCCTCTACTCTCTTGTAATGGATTGAGTTTTCCCTTTGAAGTTATCTTATCGGATTGAGTCTTTAAGGATTTGAGAACACTTGATGTATGTCTTGCATGTGCTTATCTGTGGTGACAATGGGATATTCAGGTGATCTACTTGATGTATGTTTTGGTGATCAACTTGCGGGTTCAGTGACCTTGTGGACTTATGCATAGGGGTTGGCACACATTTTCGTCTTGACTCTCCGGTAGAAACTTTGGGGCACTCTTTGAAGTTCTTTGTGTTGGTTGAATAGATGAATCTGAGATTGTGTGATGCATATCGTATAATCATACCCACGGATACTTGAGGTGACATTGGAGTATCTAGGTGACATTAGGGTTTTGGTTTATTTGTGTCTTAAGGTGTTATTCTAGTACGAACTCTAGGATAGATTGAACGGAAAGAATAGTTTCATGTTATTTTACTACGGACTCTTGAATAGATTGATCAGAAATAATAATTTTGAGGTGGTTTCGTACCCTACAATAATCTCTTCGTTTGTTTTCCGCCATTAGTGACTTTGGAGTGAATCTTTGTTGCATGTTGAGGGATAGTTATATGATCCAGTTATGTTATTATTGTTGAGAGAACTTGCACTAGTGAAAGTATGAACCCTAGGCCTTGTTTCGAAGCATTGCAATACTGTTTACGCTCACTTTTACTACTTGTTACCTTGCTGTTTTTATATTTTCAAATTACAAAAACCTATATCTACCATCCATATTGCACTTGTATCACCATCTCTTCCCCGAACTAGTGCACCTATACAATTTACCATTGTATTGGGTGTGTTGGGGACACAAGAGACTCTTTGTTATTTGGTTGCAGGGTTTTTTGAGAGAGACCATCTTCATCCTACGGCTCCCACGGATTGATAAACCTTAGGTCATCCACTTGAGGGAAATTTGCTACTGTCCTACAAACCTCTGCACTTGGAGGCCCAACAACGTTTACAAGAAGAAGGTTGTGTAGTAGACATCAGAATCCCACCTCACCAGTGTGATGGATTATCTCACTCGACTGAAAGTAGCCGTGTCGCAGATTGACATGGAGCTCTGGCCAGGCGTGACGCTCTAGAATGACCTCGAGTTTCTGATGACTCGACTCAATGAAATTCCTTGTCGAGTAGGCAGGCATGGAAGAAGTCATCTGCCCGCTGCGGTGCCGGCGTGGCTTTGTCATTGGTCCGTGTTCATTGCAAGGAAGTTAGAGAAGAGAAGCTGGCGGCTCTCAAGGTTGCCAATACCAAGAAGCTTCAATTCTAGTCCTTCATGGAGACCTTCATCGACGCTGCTACTCGCATCGCAGATGGAATTGACCTGGATGAGTTCGTCGAGCCATCTAGCCCTCCTCCTGCCAAGTGAAAAACTTGATAACTTAACTTTATTTGCCTTGGAATACCGAGTGATTTTGTAATCGTTGAAACTCCTTCGGGCCTGACGCCCGAGTACTTCTACCGATGGCTTTTGAACCTTTATGAATTTATATGAGCTTGGTTGCTACATTTGTACTACCTTCTGATTTGTTGATTTAGGCGAATCTAGGATCATGATTGATTTTCCGAGTGAGAGGTTTGCTCTCCACTCAGAATAGTCATTGTACTTGTGGTGCAGCTCAGAGTGCAACCATACGTTGTAGTTGTGACGCAGCTCAGAGTGCGTGGCCAAGTTTCCGAATGAGAGGGTTGTTCTTCACTTGGAATTTTTTTTGTAACTTACGCGAGTACGGGTCGCAGCTAAGCCCCCCGAGAGAGAGGGTTGCTCTTCACTCAGAGTGTTGTTGTAACTTAGGCGAGTACAGGATCACAGCTAAGCCCCCGAGTGAGAAGGTCATTCTTCACTCGGAGTATGTTTGTAACTTAGGCGAGTACGGGATCGCTGCTAAGCCCCAGCTTGAGAAGGTCATTGTCGGTGTCAAAACCGGCGGATCTCGGGTAGGGGGTCCCAAACTGTGCGTCTAGGCGGATGGTAACAGGAGACAAGGGACACGATGTTTTACCCAGGTTCGGGCCCTCTTGATGGAGGTAAAACCCACGCCCCGCTTGATTAATATTGATGATATGGGTAGTACAAGAGTGGATCTACCACGAGATCAAGGAGGCTAAACCCTAGAAGCTAGCCTATGGTATGATTGTTGTAATGTATGTTGTGTCCTACGGACTAAGCCCTCCGGTTTATATAGACAGCGGAGAGGGCTAGGGTTACACAGAGTCGGTTACAATGGTAGGAGATCTACATATCCGTATCGCCAAGCTTGCCTTCCACGCCAAGGAAAGTCCCATCCGGACACGGGACGGATTCTTCAATCTTGTATCTTCGTAGTCTTGGAGTCCGACGGACGATGATAGTCCGTTGTCCGGACACCCCTAGTCCAGACTCCTCAAGAGTAGCCCGAACCAGGCTTCAATGACGATAAGTCCGCGCAGATATAGTCTTGGCGTTGCAAGGCGGGTTCTCCTTTTAAGTTCCATATACCGCCGAACAATTGTCCGCTTCCTTATCAATGTTGCGCTTCTCGGCTTCCACGCCCAATAATGGCCTTCTTCCGAGTGTCGCACGAATGCGAAAAGCCAGGGTATCTTTTATGTTTTACCCCCTAGCTATGCAAATAATCTGCCTATAAGAGAGGCAAGAATCCAGATCCAAATCACACCATCTTCCTTCCGCGAATACTCATCGGAGCGCTTTTGACCCGTAATCCATTCCATCATGGACCGCCGACGCTGCTCCTCTTCTCGCGCCCCAGCCCTCCGCCAGAGATTGAGGAGATGCTCATTCCGCACAACGAGCTGGTGAAGCTCCAAGCGGAGGGATATCTTCCTCCGGCCTTCATGGTTCCGGTTCGAGCCGGGCTGGCCACCTACCAAGGTGGGAAGCAAGCGGTGGCTATCCCAAGTCCCAACAAAGGGGAGCGGGTATGCTTCGTCCCCTATCTGATAAGGGGACTCGGATTTCCTATACATCCGTTCCTCCGCGGGCTCCTGGAGTTCTACGGACTCCAGCTCCATCACCTTACACCCGCTCTATCCCGCATATCGCGGGTTACATAGCTCTTATGAGCTATTTCGGGCATCGAGCCCCATTTTGCCCGTGGAAGAGGTTGTTTTGCCTCGCACTCGCTCTCACGAGGGGTCCATATATCAAGTGGGCGGCGCCAAATATGGCGATTGCCGGACCGGATATCCATCCGGAACCCCTAAGAAGGCGTCCGAAGACTGGCCTTCGGAATGGTTTTACATAGAAGACGCTCTGCTGCCTGACCCTGTTCGGATCAGCCTCCCGGAGTTTAGCACTGCTCCTCTGAAGAAACGTCTTAGTTGGCGCCCACGGAGCCCCCAACTGGAGGAAGACAAGAGTGTCCATTATCTGATGGGCCGAATAAGATTACTGGCCCATTCCGGGTTGACCATGATTGGAGTCATGGCGACATGCATTATGCGGGGGGTGCAGCCACTGCAATACAGGGGCTACCCCATGTGGGATTTCAACGGGGAAGACGATGCCACCCGCCATGGCTGCAAAGGACCGGATTCGGCCGAGGATCTGGTGGAGATCCTGTCTGGCCTGTACAAGGGGGAGAAGGAGGACTTCCTTCAGACGAACCCCTTGAATGGGTTCTCCATGAATAACCCTCGGCATTGGGTAAGCGAACACTTTAAGGGCCCGACCCATGCTTTCAAAGTTTAAGCTTCTCATATTATGTGTTCGGCGCAGGAACTGCGTCAGATTGTGGAGGACATGATAAGTCCAGCTCCGCAACCCGAGGATCCAGAGAGATCCCAGGATCCGGCCTCCGAAGAGGATCCGGACATTCAGGTGGAGCTAATCGACGGGGTGTTCCACCAGCTCAGCATGGATAATGCTTTAGTCGCCATTACGGCTGACTACCCCGGACTATTTCTGGCTTCCCAGGTGATTGTAACGGAAGTCCTGACACCATTATCTCTTCCTTGCTTATTTCTGACCTTCGCGTACGATGGCGTTTTGCAAGAAGCACCTTCAAGGCGGGAAGCCGAGCCCGCGGCGGCTGACCAACAAAGGCCAGTCCGGACCAGTAGGCGGAAGAGGAGCGTGGCGCAGACTGAAACATCGTCGCAATGGTATAGCTTGCAGCTAATTATTCGGAGCAACGTTCCTAGGAAGCGTTTGAGTGCTCATGATCTTTGTAGGAGAAAAAGCGCCCGCCGAACTGCGGGCGTGGAGGTTGCCAATCCAACCTCTACCAGCCAGCTCCAAAGACCCGGTGCGGAGGGGGAGGCGAAGAAGGCGCGAGCGGACACTCCTCCAACGGAGGATGCCGACAGGTTGTCCGCCACCAAGTCTGAGGTGGAGAGCACCATGAACCATAGGCGCCGCCGGACAGTATTTCGTGACACGTGCTTCTCCCTCGAGGCATTAAATGCCTTTAACACGGGGGACGCGCACCTCCGTGCTGCTCAAGATGGTTTTATCAGAGCCACGGAGCAGTATGTGAAAGACATACGGGTAAAAGATTTTCGCAGTACTATATGCCAGTAGCCCCCGAGACTTAAAGTAGTTATGTTAACTGATTTAAGGATCATTTGAAATGCAGGATCTTACCGAGAAGAATACCCAACTGTCTCAGGAGCTGCAAGAGTGCAAGGCCCAACTTGAGGCCGCACTTGCTGCCGCAGGAGGAAACACAGAGGCCCCTCCTAGTAACACATTTTTATTTAAAAAATATAAGCGCTGTGCGGCGTGTGTGCAAGTCTAATAATGACATTGCAGGTGCTGCCGGACAAGATCCGGACAGGTAGGAACTACTGCACCAGCTAAAGGCCGGCGAGAGGGTGCTGAATAGAGTGCAGCAGGAAAGGAACAAGCTCCAGGATGCCCACGCCCAGCTCGGAGAAGAGCTGAAAGGTGTTCGGGCCGAGCTGTCAGCCCGTTAAGGAGAATCAGCGGCTTCGTCGCGGCATCTATAGTAAGTGCTTAAGCGAACTCCTTTGAAAAGAAGAGTTCGGCGAGGAAGTCAATCGACAAAATATGTCTGTAGGTATACTCACAGGTCACCTTGCAGAGGAGATGCCCGTATCGACGGGTGATCAACTTCTCGAACTGTTGCAGCTGCTCGAACGAGTTCGGCAGGCGATGAGCGGTGCCATTCAGGCTTTATGGCCGGCCCTTTCCCTGCCCCAAGGCCTTGGGAGCTTACTGAGAAGCTTCAGGGAATGCGGCAGTGCTTCCGTTTGTGGAAGATTTCGGCCTGCCGCCAAGGTGCCAGGGAGGCTTGGGCCATGGTGAAGACGCGGTACAAGAAGGCAGATCCCAACCACATGGCCGAGGTCGGACCTATGGGGCCCGATGGGAAGGAGATCCCTGTGAGTTTAGTGTACGGCCAAGTAGAGTTGGCCGCAAAATTTCCCAACGGGACTGTAAATTAGACAACCTGTTAGACGGGATTGAGGAGGAATACAGTCAGTAGATTTGACAATGTATTTTTAAAATGACATGTGAAATGCCTTCTAGCCGGATTGTAGATCGTTTGTCTTTGCCGACCTTTTCGCTTCGACCTCGGGACCCTAGAGTCCGGAGTGTGTCCGAATACCTTTTCGGTTAAGAAACAACCGGGGTATGCATGGAGACCAGGCGTAGGGGTCATTAGTGCTTTATCAGACAAGTGCCCAACTAGTTATGTTATATTACATGGTTAGTAAGAAACATCTTCCAGGGAGAATAGTTCCGTTAAGGGTTCCTTTCCCTGGGAGGCATGCCCTAAAGTGCATGTCCGACTGCAAAAAAGCAGTAAAAACATCCGGGGCAGATAAATAGGTAGGTAAAAATCATCTTTCAAGTCACCGACTGAATATTCCCTTAAGAATGCTAGCTTTCGGCTTCACCCTACCGAGGTACACATCCGCCGACCCGGCAAGAATAATCGCAGAGGTGCTCCTTTACCTCCTAGCCGAACAATCGGGAGCGAGGGGTAAGCACAGGAGCCAGCAACCCAACTTGGCCAAAACTTAAGTCATATCGATGCATATAATGGTGAGTAAAAGGTACATGTGGAAGCTTGACACATGTGCTGGGCATGAAGCCCTTATAACTGAGCTTCTGGAAAAGAAGCCCCCAGGTATAATGAGTGCGGATGGCACATCAAGTATGTGCGAACAATGCGCAAGTAGGCCCTCAAGGGCTTTTTAGGAAAAGGGTTAAGAGAAGAAAGAGAAACAAAGGGCAGCTGAAGTGTAAAAATTTGGACGGGGGAAGGAGATGAACTCTTAGTCCAGCGCTAGGCATAGAATCTTCGGAGGCGGGCTGCGTTCCATGGGTTCGGCTCGAGTCGGTTGTCTGATGCATTTCGTAGATGGTACGCCCCGCCGGTCAGGACTTGATCGATAATGAAGGGGCCCTCCCATTTGGGCTTGAGCTTGTCCTTTTTCTTGTTCGGCAAGCATAGAACTAGTTAGCCAACGTTGTAAGTCTTGGCCCATACTTCTCTGCTTTGATATTTTCGAGCCTGCTGCTGATAGAATGCGGAACGAGCCTTGGCGACGTTGCATTCTTCCTCCAATGCGTCCAAGCTGTCCTGCCGATCCAGCTCGGCTTCTCTTTCTTCGTACATGCGCACTCGAGGTGAGTCATGAATGATGTCGCAGGGCAAAACTGTCTTCGCGCCGTATACCATAAAAAATGGTGTGAATCCGGTAGTACGGTTTGGCGTTGTCCGCAGCCCCCAGAGTACGGAGTCGAGCTCCTCTACCCAGTGCATGTAAGATTTCGTAAGTGACCGCACTAGTCTGGGTTTAATGCCGCTCATTATTAGACCATTTGCTTGTTCCACTTGACCGTTGGTTTGAGGATGATAGACTGAAGCGTAATCGAGCTTAATGCCCATGTTTTTGCACCATGACTTAACCTCGTCGGCCGTGAAGTTCGTGCCGTTATCGGTGATGATGCTGTGGGGGACACCATAACGGTGTACAACTCCGGATATAAAGTCTATCACTGGTCCGGACTCTGCCGTTTTGACTGGTTTGGCCTCTATCCATTTGGTGAATTTGTCCCACCATGACCAATAGGTACCTTTGCTTGTGGGTTCCCCCTTTAAGGGGTCCGACCATGTCAAGCCCCCAGACCGCGAACGACCATGTAATGGGTATAGTTTTGAGGGCGGTGGGTGGCATGTGGCTCTGATTAGCAAAGAGCTGACAACCAACGCATCTTTGGACTAAGTCCTAAGCATCTGCCCAGGCCGTCGGCCAATAAAATCCTGTACAGAATGCCTTTCCTACAAGGGCCCGAGCTGCTGCGTGGTGTCCGCCTAGTTCGGCATGAATTTCAGCCAGAAGGTTTCGCCCTTCATCTTCGGAGATACACCTTTGAAGGACTCCGGTTGTGCTTTTCTTATAAAGTTCTCCCTCATGGACCTTGTAGGCTTTAGATCGCCGGACTATGCAATGGGCCTCATTTTGGTCTTGGGAAGTTTCGCCAAGCAAGTAGGCTAGGAATGGTTCTGTCCACGGGGCGATTACTGCCATTATGTCGTGGGCTGAAGGTGTTATGTCATCGGCTGAATCGCCGGTTGGCGCGGTTTTTTCAGGCTTGTCGCGTCCGGACTCCTCTTCCCATAGTACGGATGGCTTGAAGAGCTGTTCCAGGAAGATGTTTGGAGGGACAACATCGCGTTTTGCGCTGATGCGTGCCAGTACGTCGGCTGCTGAAACCGAGCTAACATTTTTAAGACAGCGTTGCGATATGCTGCCATTTTCGGGTCCTTGGCATCAAAGTCTCCATTTATCTGGGATATCGCAAGGTTTGAATCCCCGCGCACCTCTAGGCGTTGAATGCCCATGGAGATTGCTATCCGGAGGCCATGTAAAAGGGCCTCAGATTCGCCGCGTTGTTGGAGTCCGTGTACATTATCTCAAGCACGATGGACCGTGTCCCGGTTGGGGACGCACACGACGCCAGCCCCCAATCCGACCAACATTTTAGAGCCGTCAAGTGCATAATCCAATTGAGTATGCGCCGTACATTTTAGGGAGTTCGGCGGTCCATTCAGCGACAAAGTCAGCCAAAACTTGTGACTTTATAGCTCGCCGAGGTTTGTAAGTTATATCGAATGGTAGGAGCTCAATGGCCCATTTTGCAATCCTGCCGTCGCGTCATGTTGTCTATAATGTCGTTGAGTGGTACTTCGGAGGCCACCGTTATCGAACACTCTTGAAAGTAGTGTCGGAGCTTCCGGATGCCATGAACACGTGACACGCTATCTTTTGATAGTGCGGGTAACGGACTTGCGGGGGTTAACACGGTGGAGACGTAGTACACTGGTTTTTGAAGAGGGAATTTATGCCCTTCGCTCTCGCTCGACGACGCAGTACCGCGCCATAACTTGATGTGTTGCGCGATGTATAACAACATCGGTTCGCTTAGGTTGGGCGCAGCCAGACCGGATTTATTGCCAATATGGCCTTTATTTCTTCGAGTCGGCGGTGGCAGCATCCGCCCACTGGTGTTCGTGCGCCTAAGGAGGCGATAGAGGGCAATGCCTTTTCTCCCAAGCGGGAGATAAAGCGGCTGAAAGCTGCCACACATCCAGTCAATTTTTGTAACTGTTTGAGGTCTTTTGGAATATCCAGCTGTGATAGTGCTCGGATCTTGGCCGGGTTTGCTTCAATTCCTCTACCGGATACAGTGAAGCCCAGCAGCTTTCCGGCTGGTACGCCGAAAACACATTTTTCCGGATTCAGCTTGATGTAATATGCTCTGAGGTTGTCGAATGTGAGCCTCAAATCGCCTACTAGAGTTTCGACGAGTTTGGTTTTGACGACCACGCCGCTCACGATGCCTCTACCTGGTTTGCCGATCCGGGTTGCCGACATGTTTGAATCATGCGCCGATATGTTGCGCGGCGTTTTTAAGTCCGAAGGGCATCGTGTTGAAGCGAATGGTCCATATGGAGTGATGAATGCCGCTGCGGCTTGGTTCGCTTCCGCCATCTTGATTTGATGGTAGCCGGAGTATGCGCCAAGGAAGCACTTGTGAATCGTGTCTCACGGTAGCGCCGATTATCTGGTCGATGCGGGGAGGGGAAGGGATCCTTTGGGCAGGCCTTGTTGAGGTCTTTAAAATCGACACATAGGCTCCGTGATTTGTCCTTCTTTGGTACCATTACCAGGTTTGCTAGCCAATCCGGATGTTTGATATCTCCGATGAATCCGCTTCCGAGAGTTTGGCTAGCTCCTATCCCATTGCCTGTCTTTTAGGATCGGAAAATCATCGAAGAGCCTGTTTGACTGGCTTGAATCCTTTTAGGATGTTTAGGCTGTGTTCTGCCAATTTGCGTGGGATTCCGGGCATATCCGAAGGGTGCCAGACGGAAATGTCCCAATTTTCCCGGCGAATTTTCGCAGATCTTGGCTTCACGTTAGGGTTCAACTGTGCCCCGATGGAGGCCGTCTTTGTCGGGTCCGTTGGATGGACCTGGAATTTTATTATTTCATCTGCTGGTTTAAAGGAGGTGGACTTGGATCTCTTATCAAGTATCACGTCGTCCCTATTCACCGTGGAGCACAGCGTGGTGAGTTCTTCTTCCGCTAGGGCTTCGGATAGTGCCTCCAGGGCTAATGCAGCTGTCTTGTTTTCAGCGCGGAGTGCTATGTCCGGATCACTAACGAGAGTGATTATTCCGCCGGGCCCAGGCATTTTGAGCTTCATGTACCCGTAATGGGGTACGGCTTGAAAAATTGTGAATGCCTCTCGCCCCTAATATAGCGTGATATCCGCTGTTGAACGGGCCACTTGGAACGTGACTTCTTCGGATCTGTAATTATCCGCGAGCGAACACCACATCGAGTGTGATTTTTCCGGTGCAGTGTGCTTCCCGGCTAGGGATTATTCCTCTCAAGGTTGTGCTGCTTCGCTCAATGCGGCTCCATCTATTTCCATTTTTTGAAGAGTTTCCTCGTAAATGAGGTTTAGTCCGCTGCCGCCATCCATGAGGACCTTTGTAAGTCGAAAGCCGCCCACTATTGGACTAAGCACCAGTCTTGGCTGGTGCTCGGGCTGTTCGGAATTTAGGTTTAAATCGCTGGCGTTGAAGGTGATGGCTGTGTCGCCCATGGATTTGTTGTTGCTACTTGGTAGACTTGGCGAGGCCGCGGATTGTTCGCTTCCGCATATTATTTGATGCGAAGGTCTCGAAGATCGCTGATACCGCATCGGTATTGTTGGAGTGGTTTTCGGGGCTAGAAGCTCCTTGCCACTTTTGGCCACCGCCGTAATATCCAACATGCTCGAAGGCTATGTGTTGGGACGGTGCCCTCAGATCTTTGTGAAGTTTACAGGTCCGCCGAGCCATCCCTCCAAAGACGGTTCCGTGCCCTCTATGGGGTTTTGATTTTGGTTTTTGTATCTTGGGCCTGAGTGTAATGCACCCTTTGTTGCGGACTAGGGTTGTATTCGGGCGGATTGTCCCAAAACTGGTTTTCAGTTTTCGAAACTCTCCATCGCCTGAGATTTCAGACTATGGACGCCAGGTCGGCGAAGCGTGTAATTTCACGACGGCTGATGGCGTTCAATATTCCTTTGTCCGTGCAATTGTTGCAAAAAATTGAGATTGCGTTTTCCTCTCGGCAGTCCTTTATCCTGTCCATAACCAGGAGGAATCTGGCCCAGTAGTGATGTACTGTTTCAGCGGGCTCTTGCCGTATTAGAGATAGATCGCATATGTCTGGGTGGGTGGGTGGAATAAAGTCCGAAACCCTACCCATCTCAGGGCTTGAAGGCCGTGGAGTTTCCAAATTTGGAAGCTTGGATTGCTGGACGTTGTCCAACGAGTCCGGTCCGATGCCTGACTTTAAGTTCAGTGCTTGATCGAAGTCCGTCCCTCCGCGGGAATCCGGCATGGAGGGTTCGGGAGCCCGGACATGACTAGTTTTCAATACAGGAGAAGAGTCCCCGCATTGTTCCTCTTGTTGGGGAACGTAGTAATTTCAAAAAAATTCCTACGCACACGCAAGATCATGGCGATGCATAGCAACGAGAGGGGAGAGTGTTGTCTATGTACCCTCGTAGACCGAAGCGGAAGCGTTGACGCAACGTAGAGGAAGTAGTTGTACGTCCTCCCGGTCCGACCGATCCAAGCACCGTTACTCCGGCACCTCCGAGTTCTTGACACGCGTACAGATCGATGACGCACCCCGATCTCCGATCTAGCAGAGGCGCGGGGAGGAGTTCCGTCAGCACGATGGCGTGGTGACGATCTTGATGTTCTCTTGTCGCAGGGCTTCGCCTAAGCACCGCTACAATATGACCGAGGTGTAATATCGTGGAGGGGGGGCACCGCACACGGCTAAGGAACGATCTCAATGATCAACTTGTGTGTCCTAGGGTGCCCCCCTACCCCCGTATATAAAGGAGGGAGGGAGGAGGTGGCCGGCCTCAAGGGGGCGCGCCATAGGGAGGGGGAAACCTACTTCAAGTAGGTTTCCCTCTCTATTCCTTATCTTATTTGGAGGGGGAAGGAAGGAGTACTAGTATTAGGAAGTAGTACTAGTAGTAGGAAGGAAGAGAGGGGGAAGGAGAAAGGAAAGGGGGGTGGCCCCCCTCCCCAATTCGGATTGGGCTTGGGGCGCCCCCCTTGCTCCTTCTCTCTTCCTCCTACATGGGCCCAATAAGGCCCATATACCTCCCGGGGTTCGGTAACCTCCGGAGCTCCAAACTTCTCCTAACCTTTCGGTGTCCAAATATATCCGTCCAATATATCAATCTTTATGTCTCGACCATTTCGAGACTCCTCGTCATGTTCGTGATCATATCCGGACTCGAACAACCTTCGTACATGAAAATACATAAACTCATAATATAAGCATCATCGAAACCTTAAGCGTGCGGACCGTGCGGTTCGAGAACAATGTAGACATGACCGAGACATGTCTCCGGTCAATAACCAATAGCGGGACCTGGATGCCCATATTGGTTCCTACATATTCTACGAAGATCTTTATCGGTCAAACCGCACAACAACATACGTTGTTCCCTTTGTCATTGGTATGTTACTTGCCCGAGATTCGATCGTCGGTATCCAATACCTAGTTCAATCTCGTTACTGGCAAGTCTCTTTACTCGTTCCGTAATACATCATCTCACAACTAACTCATTAGTTGAAATTCTTGCAAGGCTTAAGTGATGTGCATCACCGAGAGGGCCCAGAGATACCTCTCCGACATTCGGAGTGACAAATCCTAATCTCGAAATATGCCAACTCAACAAGTACCTTCGGAGACACCTGAGAGCACCTTTATAATCACCCGATTCGTTGTGACGTTTGGTAGCACACAAAGTGTTCCTCCGGTAAACGGGAGTTGTATAATCTCATAGTCATAGGAACATGTATAAGTCATGAAGGAAGCAATAGCAACATACTAAACGATCGGGTGCTAAGCTAATGGAACGGGTCATGTCAATCAGATCATTCAACTAATGATGTGATCCCGTTAATCAAATAACAACTCCTTGTTCATGGTTAGGAAACATAACCATCTTTGATTAACAAGCTAGTCAAGTAGAGGCATACTAGTGACACTCTGTTTGTCTATATATTCACACATGTATTATGTTTCCGGTTAATACAATTCTAGCATGAATAATAAACATTTATCATGAAATAAGGAAATAAATAATAACTTTATTATTGCCTCTAGGGCATATTTCCTTCAGTCTCCCACTTGCACTAGAGTCAATAATCTAGATCACATCACCATGTGATTAACATCGATAATTCACATCATCATGTGATTAACACCCATAGTTCACATCGCCATGTGACCAACACCCAAAGAGTTTACTAGATTCAGTAATCTACTCCCTCCGTTTCTAAATGTAAGTCTTTGTAGAGATTTCATTGGATGGACTACATACGGAGCAAAATGAATGTATCCATACTTAAAACGCATCTATATACATTCGTATGTAGTTTATAGTGGAATCTCTACAGAGACTTATATTTAGGAACAGAGGGAGTAGTTCACCTCGCTATGTGATTAACACCGAAAGAGTACTAAGGTGTGATCATGTTTTGCTTGTGAGAGAATCTTAGTCAACGGGTCTTTCACATTCAGATCCGTTATGTATTTTGCAATTTTCTATGTCTACAATGCTCTGCACGGAGCTACTCTAGCTAATTGCTCCCACTTTCAATATGTATCTAGATCGAGACTTAGAGTCATCCAGATCGGTGTCAAAACTTGCATCGACGTAACCCTTTACGACGAACCTTTTGTCACTTCCATAATCGAGAAACATATCCTTATTCCACTAAGGATAATTTTGACTGCTGTCCAGTGATCTACTCCTAGATCACTATTGTACTTCCTTGCCAAACTCAGTGCAGCGTATACAATAGATCTGGTACACAGCATGGCATACTTTATAGAACCTATGGCCAAGGCATAGGGAATGACTTTACATTCTCTTTCTATCTTCTGCCGTGGTCGGGGTTTGAGTCTTACTCAATTTCACACCTTGTAACACAGACAAGAACTCTTTCTTTGACTGTTCCATTTTGAACTACTTCAAAATCTTGTCAAGGTATGTACTCATTGAAAAAACTTATCAAGCGTCTTGATCTATCTCCATAGATATTGATGCTCAATATGTAAGCAGCTTCACCGAGGTCTTTCTTTGAAAAACTCCTTTCAAACACTCCTTTATGCTTTGCAGAATAATTCTACATTATTTCCGATCTACAATATGTCATTCACATATACTTATCGAAATGCTATAGTGCTCCCACTCACTTTCTAGTAAATACTGGGCTTCTTCGCAAGTCTCAGATAAACTATATGCTTTGATCAACTTATCAAAGCGTATATTCCAACTCCGAGATGCTTGCACCAGTCCATAGATGGATCGCTGGAGCTTGCACACTTTGTTAGCTCCTTTGGATCGATAAAACCTTCGGTTGCATCATATACAACTCTTCCTCCGTAAACCCATTCGGGAATGCAGTTTTACATCCATTTGCCAAATTTCATAAATTGTGGCAATTGCTAACATGATTCGGACAGACTTAAGCATCGCTATAGTTGAGAAAATCTCATTGTAGTCAACACCTTGAACTTGTCAAAAACCTTTTTGCGACAAGTCGAGCTTTGTAGATAGTAACACTACTATCAACGTCCGTCTTCCTCTTGAAGATCGATTTATACAATATGGCTTGCCGATCATCGGGCAACTCCACCAAAGTCCACACTTTGTTCTCATACATGGATCCCATCTCAGATTTCATGGCCTTAAGCCATTTTGCGGAATCTGGGCTCATCATCGCTTCCTCATAGTTCGTAGGTTTGTCATGGTCAAGTAACATGACCTCAAGAACAGGATTACCGTACCACTCTGGTGCGGATCTCACTCAGTTTTACCTACGAGGTTTGGTAGTAACTTGATCTGAAGTTACATGATCATCATCATTAGCTTCCTCACTAATTGGTATAGTAGTCACAAGAACAGATTTCTGTGATGAACTACTTTTCAATAAGGGAACAGGTACAGTTACCTCATCAAGTTCTACTTTCCTCCCACTCACTTCTTTCGAGAGAAACTCCTTCTCTAGAAAGGATCCATTTATTACCAACGAATGTTTTGCCTTCGGATCTGTGATAGAAGGTGTACCCAACAATTTCCTTTGGGTATTCTATGAAGACGCACTTCTCCGATTTGGGTTTGAGCTTATCAGGATGAAACTTTTTCACATAAGCATCGCAACCCCAAACTTTAAGAAACGACAACTTGGGTTTCTTGCTAAACCACAGTTCATATGGTGTCGTCTCAACGGATTTAGATGGTGCCCTTTTAACGTGAATGCAGCTGTCTTTAATGCATAACCCAAAAACTATAGTGGTAAATCAGTAAGAGACATCATAGATCGCACCATATCCAATAAAGTGCGGTTACAACGTTCGGACACACCATAACGTTGTGGTGTTCCAGGTGGCGTGAGCTATGAAACTATTCCACATTGTTTTAGTTGAAGACCAAACTCGTAACTCAAAATTTTGTCTCCATGATCAGATCGCAGAAACTTTATTTTCTTGTTACGATGAATTTTCCACTTCACTCTGAAATTCTTTGAACCTTTCAACTATTTCAGACTTATGTTTCATCAAGTAGATATACCCATATCTGCTCAAATCATCTTGTGAAGGTCAGAAAATAACGATACTTGCCACGAGCCTTCATACTCATTGGTCTGCATACATCAGTATGTATTATTTCCAATAAGTCGGTAGCTCGTTCCTTTGTTCCGAAGAACGGAGTTTTAGTCATCTTGCCCAAAAGGCACGGTTCGCAAGCATCAAATGATTCATAACCAAGTGATTCCGAAAATCTATCTTTATGGAGTTTCTTCATGCGCTTTACACCGATATGACCCAAACGGCAGTGCCCCAAATAAGTTGCACTATCATTATTAACTTTGCATCTTTTGGACTCAATATTATGAATATGTGTATCACTACGATCGAGATCCAACAAACTATTTTCATTGGGTGTATGACCATTGAAGGTTTTATTCATGTAAACAGAACAACAATTATTCTCTGATTTTAAATGAATAACCGTATTGCAATAAACATGATCAAATCATATTCATGCTCAACGCAAACGCCAAATAACATTTATTTAGGTTTAACACTAATCCCAAAAATATAGGGAGTGTGCGATGATGATCTTATCAATCTTGGAACTACTTCCAACACTCATCGTCACTTTCCCTTCAACTAGTCTCTGTTTATTCTGTAACTCCTGTTTCGAATTACTAATATTAGCAACCGAACAAGTATCAAATACTCAGGGGCTACTATAAACACTAGTAAAGTACACATCAATAATATGTATATCAAATATACTTATGTTCACTTTGTCATCCTTCTTATCCGCCAATCAATTGGGGTAGTTCCGCTTCTAGTGACCATTTCCTTTGCAGTGTGAACACTCAGTTTCAGGCTATGGTCCAGCTTTCGGCTTCTTCGCAGGAGTGACAACTTGCTTGTCTTTCCACTTGAAGTTCCCTTTCTTTCCCTTTGCCCTTCTCTTGAAACTAGTGGTCTTGTCAATCATCAACACTTGATGCTCTTTCTTGATTTCTACCTTCGTCGATTTCAACATCACGAAGAGCTCGGGAATTGTTTTCGTCATCCCTTGCATACTATAGTTCATCACGAAGTTCTAGTAACTTAGTGATGGTGACTAGAGAATTCTGTCAATCACTATCTTATCTGGAAGATTAACTCCCACTTGATTCAAGCGATTGTAGTACCTGCATAATCTGAGCACATGCTCACTAGTTGAGCGATTCTCCTCCATCTTTTAGCTATAGAACTTGTTGGAGACTTCATATCTCTCAACTCGGTATTTGCTTGGAAATATTAACTTCAACTCTGGAACATCTCATATGGTCCATGATGTTCAAAACATCTTTGAAGTCCCGATTCTAAGCCATAAGGCATGGTGCACAAAACTATCAAGTAGTCATCATATTGAGCTAGCCAAACGCTCATAACGTGCGCATCCGCTCTGCAATAGGTCATCACCTAGCGGTGCATTAAGGACATAATTCTTACGTGCAGCAATGAGGATAAACCTCAGATTGCGGATCAAATCCGCATCATTGCTACTAAAAATTTTCAACATAATTTTCTAGGAACATATCAAAATAAACATATGAAAGCAACAACGCAAGCTATTGATCTTACAACATAATTTGCAAAATACTACCGGGACTAAGTTCATGATAAATTTAAGTTCAATTAATCATATTACTTAAGAACTCCCACTTAGCAGACATCTCTCTAGTCATCTAAGTGATCACGTGATCCAAATCAACTAAACCATAACCGATCATCACGTGAGATGGAGTAGTTTTCAATGGTGAACATCTTATGTTGATCATATCTACTATATGATTCACGCTTGACCTTTCGGTCTCCTTGTTCCGAGGCCATATCTCGCATATGCTAGGCTCGTCAAGTTTAACTGAGTATTCTGCGTGTGCAAAACTGGCTTGCACCCGTTGTAGATGGACGAGAGCTTATCACACCCGATCATCACGTGGTGTGCAGGCACGATTTAACTTTGGCAACGGTGCATACTGTGGAGAACACTTCTTGATAATTTTAGTGAGAGATCATCTTAAAATGTTACCGTCAATCAAAGCAAGAATAAGATGTATAATAGATAAACATCATATGCAATCAAAATATGTGACATGATATGGCCATGATCATCTTGCGCCTTTGATCTCCATCTCCAAAGTATGTCATGATCTCTATCGTCACCGCACGACACCATGATCTTCATCATCTTGATCTATATCAATGTGTCATCACATGGTTGTCTCACCAATTATTGCTCTTGCAACTATTGCTATCGATAGCGATAAAGTAAAGCAATTATTTGGCACTTGCATCTTATGCAACAAAGAGACATCCATAGGGCTTCGCCATTGCCGATAACTTTAACAAAACATGATCGTCTCATACAACAACTTATATCTTATCACGCCTTGACCATATCACATCACAACATGCCCTGCAAAAACAAGTTAGACGTCCTCTACTTTGTTGTTGCAAATTTTACGTGGCTGCTACGGGCTTAGCAAGAACCGTTCTCACCTACGCATCAAAACCACAACGATAGTTTGTCAAATAGACTCCGTTTAACCTTCGCAAGGACCGGGCGTAGCCACACTCGGTTCAACTAAAGTTGGAGAAACTGACACCCGCCAGCCACTGTGTGCAAAGCACGCCAAGAGAACCATCTCGCGTAAGCGCACACGTAATGTCGGTCCGGGCCGCTTCATCCAACAATACCGCTGAACCAAAGTATGACATGCTGGTAGGAAGTATGACTTGTATCGTCCACAACTCACTTGTGTTCTACTCGTGCATATAACATCAAACCATAAAACCTAGGCTCGGATGCCTTTGTTGGGGAACGAGTAATTTCAAAAAATTCCTACGCACACGCAAGATCATGGTGATGCATAGCAACAAGAGGGAGAGTGTTGTCTATGTACCCTCGTGAGACCAAGCGAAGCGTTGACGCAACGTAGAGGAAGTAGTCGACGTCCTCCCGGTCCGACCGATCCAAGCACCGTTATCCGGCACCTCCGAGTTCTTGACACGCAGACAGCTCGATGACGCGCTCGATCTCCGATCCAGCAGAGGCGGGGAGGAGTTCCACAAGACGACGACGGCGTGGTGACAATCTTGACGTTCTCTGTCGCGCAGGCTTTGCCTAAGCACCGCTACAATATGACCGAGGTGTAATATCGTGGAGGGGGCACCACACGGCTAAGGAACGATCTCAATGATCAACTTGTGTGTCCTAGGGTGCCCCCTACCCTCAGATATAAAGGAGGGAGGGAGGAGGTGGCCGGCCTCAAGGGGGCGCCATAGGGGGGGGAAACCTACTTCAAGTAGGTTTCCCTCTTTCCTTATCTTATTTGGAGGGGAAGGAAGGAGTACTAGTATTAGGAAGTAGTACTAGTAGTAGGAAGGAAGAGAGGGGGAAGGAGAAAGGAAAGGGGGGGCCGGCCCCCCTCCCCAATTCGGATTGGGCTTGGGGGCGCCCCTCCTTGCTCCTTCTCTCTTCCTCCTACATGGGCCCAATAAGGCCCATATACCTCCCGGGGGGTTCCGGTAACCTCCCGGAGCTCCAAACTTCTCCGGAACCTTTCCGGTGTCCAAATATATCCGTCCAATATATCAATCTTTATGTCTCGACCATTTCGAGACTCCTCGTCATGTCCGTGATCATATCCGGACTCGAACAACCTTGGTACATCAAAATACATAAACTCATAATACAACCATCATCGAAACCTTAAGCGTGCGGACCCTACGGTTCGAGAACAATGTAGACATGACCGAGACATGTCTCGGTCAATAACCAATAGCGGGACCTGGATGCCCATATTGGTTCCTACATATTCTACGAAGATCTTTATCGGTCAAACCGCACAACAACATACGTTGTTCCTTTGTCATCGGTATGTTACTTGCCCGAGATTCGATCGTCGGTATCCAATACCTAGTTCAATCTCGTTATCGCAAGTCTCTTTACTCGTTCCGTAATACATCATCTCACAACTAACTCATTAGTTGAAATGCTTGCAAGGCTTAAGTGATGTGCATTACCGAGAGGGCCAGAGATACCTCTCCGACATTCGGAGTGACAAATCCTAATCTCGAAATATGCCACTCAACAAGTACCTTCGGAGACACCAGAGAGCACCTTTATAATCACCCGATTACGTTGTGATGTTTGGTAGCACACAAAGTGTTCCTCCGGTAAACGGGAGTTGTATAATCTCATAGTCATAGGAACATGTATAAGTCATGAAGGCAGCAATAGCAACATACTAAACGATCGGGTGCTAAGCTAACGGAATGGGTCATGTCAATCAGATCATTCAACTAATGATGTGATCCCGTTAATCAAATAACAACTCCTTGTTCATGGTTAGGAAACATAACCATCTTTGATTAACAAGCTAGTCAAGTAGAGGCATACTAGTGACACTCTGTTTGTCTATATATTCACACATGCATTATGTTTCCGGTTAATACAATTCTAGCATGAATAATAAACATTTATCATGAAATAAGGAAATAAATAATAACTTTATTATTGCTTCTAGGGAATATTTCCTTTACCTCTACCACTGCGACGTGGTGGGTGACCTGGGGAGAGTTAATCTCTCTCAGATCGGTTTTAAGCCCAATCTGATTGTAGTCCGTAGCGACTCCCAGGGCGGCGATGCGATCCCAGAGCTCATTGACAGACGAAAGCTCTATCGGATCCAGCCGCTCGGCAAATTCCGAGCTGACGTGAAGATTGCTTTTGACGACTTGAGAAGTCATTGTCGAAGCGGTGGCCGGACATGCGGTCATAAGAAAACCACCTAGCCGGATAGTTTGGCCGGAGGCCAAGGCCCCTTTGGCGAAAATACCGTCCTTGAAGACAGGTGGAGGCATCCTTCCTGTCGGCGACGGCACAGAGGAACTCTCAATGAAAGCCCCAATGTCGGTGTCAAAACCGGCGGATCTCGGGTAGGGACACGATGTTTTACCGAGGTTCGGGCCCTCTTGATGGAGGTAAAACCCTACGTCCTGCTTGATTATATTGATGATATGGGTAGTACAAGAGTGGATCTACCACGAGATCAAGGAGGCTAAACCCTAGAAGCTAGCCTACGGTATGATTGTTGTAATGTATGTTGTGTCCTACGGACTAAGCCCTCCGGTTTATATAGACACCGGAGAGGGCTAGGGTTACACAGAGTCGGTTACAATGGTAGGAGATCTACATATCCGTATCGCCAAGCTTGCCTTCCACGCCAAGGAAAGTCCCATCCGGACATGGGACGGAGTCTTCAATCTTGTATCTTCGTAGTCTTGGAGTCCGGCGGACGATGATAGTCCGGCTGTCCGGACATGCCCTAGTCCAGGACTCCCTCAGTCATTCTTCACTCAGAGAATTTTTGAAACTTAGGCGAGTACGGGATCACAGCTAAGCTTCCGAGTGAGAGGGTTGCTCTTCACTCGGAGTGTGTTTGAAACTTAGGTGAATACGGGATCGCAGCTAAGCCCCCGAGTGACTGGGCTGCTCTTCACTCGGAGTGTGTTTGAAACTTAGGCGAATACGGGATCACAGCTAAGCCCCCGAGTGAGAGCATTGCTCTTCACTCAGAGTGTGTTTGAAACTTAGGCGAATACGGGATCATAGCTAAGCCCCCGAATGAGAGGATTTCTCTTCACTTGGAGTGTGTTTGAAACTTAGGCAATACGGGATCGCAGCTAAGCCCCCGAGTGAGAGGATTGCTCTTCACTCGTAGGCGAATACAGGGTCGCAGCTAAGCCCCCGAGTGAGAGGATTGCTCTTCACTAGGAGTGTGTTTGAAACTTAGGCGAATACGGGATCGCAGCTAAGCCCCCGAGTAAGAGGATTGCTCTTCACTTGGAGTATCTTTTGTAACTTAGGCAAATCGGGTTCGCGGCTAAGCCCCTGAGTGAGAGGGTTGCCCTTCACTCGGATTATTTTTGAAACTTAGGCGAATATGAGATCGCAGCTAAGCCCCCGACTGAGAGGATTGCTCTTCACTTGGAGTGTGTTTGAAACTTAGGCGAATACGGGATCGCAGCTAAGCCCCTGATTGAGAGGATTGCTCTTCACTTGAAGTGTGTTTGAAACTTAGGCGAATACGGGATCGCAGCTAAGCCCACTAGTGAGAGGATTGCTCTTCACTCAGAGTGTGTTTGAAACTTAGGCGAATACAGGATCGCAGCTAAGCCCCCGAGTGAGAGGATTGCTCTTCACTCGGAGTATATTTTGTAACTTAGGCGAATCGGGTTCGCGGCTAAGCCCCCGAGTGAGAGGGTTGCCCTTCACTCGAAGTATTTTTGATACCTAGGCGAATTGGGTTCGCGGCTAAGCCCCCGAGTGAGAGGGTGCCCTTCACTCGGAGTATTTTTGAAACTTAGGCGAATCGGGTTCGCGGCTAAGCCACCCACTGGGGGATTTGAACGCACATGCTTATGTGAAAACAATCATTACACTACAAAAAATACACTTCCGTGATGATATGTGTTTGTCATAGTAGGTCGCGTCTTTTGTCATGCATGTACATCCATGACAAATTTATGACAGAATCAAGATAGTCATACCTGTCGTAGAAGTGTTCCATGACATTACAAAAATTATCATCACAGAAGTGTCCACTTCCATGACGATAAATCACGCGTCACAGAAGTCCTTTCGTCAAGGGTGACCGACACATGGCATCCACCGTAACGGAACACTGTTAAGCTACCGGGTCAGGTTTTGGATCCGATAACCCGTTAACAGCCCCGACCAATGGGGATTTTCCACGTGTAAAATCATCATTGGCTGGAGGAAACACGTGTCGACTCATCGTTGGGACAGATGTCATCCACTCATTGGACAGAAGGCGCCTATGATACGTCGACACGTCGCATGGCCCAACTAAGGATGGCAGTTTTACCCACGGGTACGGGTACCCGCGGGTACCGTACCCGCATGGGTAGGGTATGGTCACACTTTTATACCCACGGGTAGTACCCATATCCCACCCATTAAGTCATGGGTAGGGTACATGTATAGTCTTGTACCCACGGGTATACCCATACCCTGCCCGTTGGTGAACTAATGTTAAATTGTCCTCAATTATTCATTAATTTGTCATGTGACTCATCTACTCCTATTGACTTAAGAGTATGTTGTGATTTCTAAATTTTGATATTGGTCAATTACTCATCTACCTGTTATTGAGCTCACATAATTGATTTTTTTTATCAATTGTGCTATCAATGAGCGTCAAATTGTGAACAACTTGTGTACTATTTGTTCTACCCGCTGGGTACCCAATGGGTACGGGTACCCGTCGGGTATGGGTATGGGTAAAGTTTCATGCCCATGGGTACGGGTATGGGTAAAATTTTGTGCCCACTAACTATACGGGTATGGGTATGGTATTGCTCTACCCTGCCCATACCCTACCCATTGCCATCCTTAGGCCCAATA
The DNA here is from genome assembly GCA_021437245.1 of Aegilops speltoides. NCBI lineage: Eukaryota > Viridiplantae > Streptophyta > Magnoliopsida > Poales > Poaceae > Aegilops > Aegilops speltoides. The sequence goes on along the minus strand of CM038145.1, from coordinate 385,827,496 downwards.
GAGGCCCATTCCTGTGAAAAGGCCGGTCCGTTTGACTTGGTCAAAAGGTGGCGGGCCGGCCCATGGAAAGCCTATTAACGGCCTATTCGCATATAGCCCATTTACAGCCCGCTAACCCAAGGCCCATTACGCCCTATCCGAATTAGGCCCAGTAGCGTCATCTGGGCCATCCAATATGATTCCAGCCTGTTTTCACTTCTGGCCCATGTATGGCCCATGACGTCTTTCGGCCCATATGAGGCCCTATGTAACTCTTGGCCTATTAACGGCCCGTGGTGAAACTCGCCCGCAATGAACAAAGGTATCACTTTACACCCATTAACGGCCGTGGTGAACCGCCCGTAATGAACAAAGATATCAATTTATACCCATTATGGGCCCGTTATTCAGTTGGGCGTTTCAGTAAATGTTATCTTTCGCCTTCTCGAGCCCATTTATTCTTGGGCTCATTTCAAAGATTCATTTACTTACGGCCCGTATCGCTATTTTCGCTTGTGGGCCAAATTCAGCCCGTGGTTACATCGGCCCGTTTGTGGTCCGTTAATACGTTGGGCCTTTTTCATAGCGTTATCAAATACGTCCTATTAACGGTGGCCCGTTATGGTCATATGGCCCGTATAAGGCCCATTGATGATACGGCCCGTAGAAGGCCCATTGTTTCTATGCCCTGTAGAAGGCCCACTGTTTCTACGGCCCGTAGGAGGCCCAGTGTCACTACAGTAAATATTAGCCCATGGTTATTGTGGCCTAGTTTTAAAAAGAACTGCACTGACAACAAGCAAACAAATAAACAAGACAACAAGGAAATAAATAAGCAAGCAACTTATGCTAGGCTATCACGGCTGTTACACATATTACATCCACTGGGCATCAAAGTTCGCCACCAGTGCAAATATAGGGAACAAAGCAGCATATCATATACATTGGTTGTCAAAGTTGGCGATCAGCGCAAATATACGCCGCAGAACAAAACAAATCCGAACTGAAACCACTTGAAGATCTCAAGAAACAATATCACGGTACCCATAATTTGGCAAGATGATTAGCAAGCTTATTAACTTTCTCTTGTTTGGCGCTTAAATCCTCCAGTAACTTGTTTGTTGCACCGTAAAATATGCATCTGAATTCTGCAGGACTTCCTCATCCTTGACTTCCTATCGAAAGCACATCTCGATCGATGTCTTTCAACTTGAAGTTGAGACTCAAGAAGACGAACTGATTCAGCAAAGAAGTTCAAGAGCTTGTGCCAGCAGAGAGGCCAAGAACTCGAACACTACATCAAGACAGACTTTTGGGTTCCCTCCCTGTCGTCAAGATAGTTTTTATCAGCTTTCTTGGAGACCAACAGGGATGTCTCACTATGTTGAACCTTATCTGCATTACTTCCATTACCATTGGATAACGCGGTACTGTTCTCCAATATTTTGTCCGCATATTAAAAGAGAAACAAGCAGACACATCACATGTTTACCATGTTGTATATGAAACTCATTTTGGTAAATAATTTCAGTAGTAAAGTGGACAGGATAACAGCATGAAACAAACATATATCTATGTACCATGGTCACTTTATGGTCTATATCATTCTAGTTTTTGTTGCCAAATCAAGATAGAGACACAGTTGAAATAATATTTGTTCAAGACAAAGCAGAATAGATAGAATATAAGTGTGGGTAACTATAGAGCAATAACAACACTTGTAATGTGCATGACATGAGAACATAACTGTTTGTTCAATTGAAACTGAAATCAACATAGAGCAGGTTACAACAAAGAAACCAGCTTAAAGAAACAGGTTTAAAACATACTGTTGCACCATTGGAGTTTCAATTCCATCCTTCAAATTTGAAAATAGTTGGTATGAGTAAATACAAGAATGCAAGAGCAAAGGAGTATGAACCATAGCTATAGAACCTGACTTGAGAACAAATCTTCTTCTCCTTTAAGCGTTGAGTTGGGATTCGAGTGGTGGTCCTCGTGCTTTGGGCACTGCAGTTCCCTTACTAACCGCTCGTGTTTGGGTGCTCTGTGGTGGAGATGGTGCTGTGTCAACTGGGCGGGTTACTATCTGCGGGTTTGGGGTTAGAAGGGGTGTAGCTGGTTCTCTCGTCCAACTGGGTAGGGGTACAATCATGGAGTCTGGATTATGTGTGGTGGATCTGGTCCTTGGGCAAGTACAACCGTGGTTCTATCTGCATCAATGGTAGCACTATCTTTTTCAAGACCGTGTTGTTACTCCCTTAGATAACGCCATCACGCTCTCCAATTCAAATGGCTGATAAACAAGAAAAGTAATTGAAAGTATAGACATTGTATGATAGATAGGTGCAATGGATAGTGGGGAATAAAAGAGGGCATGAAATAATCCATATTTATGTTGTCTAACCAAACAGGATAGCATGACACAATTTCACATATATGATGGCTAACTAAACAGGATAGCATGACACAATTTCACATTATGATTGCTAACTAAAAAAGATGGAAAGACATAGTTCAAAATATGAGACTATGTAAACATGATGACATGACATAACTATATAATGTGTTTATTAAATAGGTTGACATGCCATAATTCACATACATTCATGGATAGAATGCCATAATTCTAAATATGATGACTGTAAACACTAAACAGGATGAGATGATATAATTATATGATGTCTTTATTAAATGGGTTGCCATGCCATAATTCAGATAGATGATGTGTATGTACTATGTAAACATGATGGCATGATATAATTCAAACATATGATTTATATAGTAAGGTGTAAGCAGATGGCAATCTATATATGATGTAAAAACTAAGCAATGCAAGACAACATGCATGACATGGGTAATATAACCCTGCCAAGTTTGAGCATAGACCTCGTGGGGAAATAGGACTGGTCATCGGTCTCGAATCCTCCTCTAAGGAGCTCTCTGAGCCAAAGAAGATGTCTGCTTCAAGAGTAGCATTGTCTCGTCTCAATACCTTGTTTTCACTCCAGATACTTCCATCACCGCTTCAAATGGCTGATGCACAGGAAGAGTATTTGAATATACAAACATTGTCGACAAACAGAACACGTAATACAAAAAAATGATAGCTTGATATAATTCACATACATGATGATTGGCTAAACAGCATGGCATTGCATAATTCACATATATAATGCCTTTGCAACAAGATAGCATTGTATAATTCACATATATAATGTCTTGCAACAAGATGGCAATGCATAATTCACATATATGGTAATTAGACACTGAACAAGTGGCATTCACACAAAGCATGTCTAAACTAATCAAATGGCATAGCAATGCAAGACACCATACGCACGATATGAACAACATAACCCTGCCAAGTTAGAGCATACATCTCGGGGGGGGGGGGGGAATAGGAATGGTCATCTGTCTCTGAATCCTTCTTTGAGGAGCTATCCGTAACCAGCGAGATACGCGCTTCGTCAGATAGCATAGTCTACTTAGAAGACCTTGTTTTCACTCCAGAATTTGCCATCACCGTGTCAAATGGCTGATGCACACGAAGAGCAGTTGAATGTACTAACATTGTTAAAAAATGTAATATGTAACCAAAAAAAGGATGGCCTGGTATAATTTACATATAAGATGACTGGCTAAGCAGGATGGCATTGCAAAATTCACATATATGATGCCTGGCTAAACAAGGTGGCGTTGCATAATTCACATAAACAATGAATAAACTAAATAGATGGCATTCACACAAATGATGTCTAAACTAAGAAGATGGCATATTTGATGTATAAAGTAAGCAATGCAGGACACCATATGCATGATATAACCAATATCAGCATGCCAAGTTAGAGCGAAGACCTCAGGGGGTAAATAGGAGTTATCTTCTCCTTCTGAATCCCCCTCAGAATAGATATCTTCCCCTCGATTACAATCCGAAATGCATGGAGGGGGAGCTGCTTTGCGCCTACCATGGAGTGACGTCTGCATGAAATTATATTGCCACGCAAGGCTCGTCTCTTTTGCTCTACATGTTCAGTTCCATTGTTTACAATAACTGTCATGCATAGGAATAAAACATAGTGAGATTATGTAAGGAGTGCATGCAGAAATCCAGAGTGATGGTAGCAACCTGTGGATAGACCCAAAACCAATAATAGCAGGCAGATAATGGCTTCAGTTAATAAATACAGATAATAGCTTCTTTACTGTTTGTTTCCCACCCAACATGAAACTCATAGTAGACACCGGAGATTAACCAGATAGTAGATAGATACTATTGATAGCGGCCCCGATATGTACCCCACAACCATTTAAAAACTCAAGTTTGACCATTAGTTTGGAGCTGACTCAGAGTCTAACCGGTGAACAGGACGATAAAGTAGCATGTAATATTAAGCGGTGCATAACGTAAGCAGACACGAAAGAGTGCGACCTCTCTTGCGGACCCGTGTAGTCCTCGAGGTCATCTGCTCAGTTGATGATGGTAATGCAGTTTTCATGGCTGCCAACGGCGGGAAGAAGATCTCGAGGCGGCGAAGATACCGAGGTCAATCCTCGCTGTGTTGGACCCTTCTATCGTTGGAGCAGCTGAGCTGGGGTGGATGACGACGCAGCAGGAGCGGGACAAACCACGCAAGGTTTTCTTTGACAACTATCTGTTAGAGAAGTAATTCTGTAAGGGCTCGTTTGAATTGGAGGATTCCAACAATGCAGGGATAGGAAATAGACAGGAATAGGATAGGAATGCACGTGCAAAACAGAGAATTTAAAAACACATGATTTCTGCCAATCTGGGTGTTTGATTCACAACAATTGGAAGATCACATGATGCAAAGAAGCATGGTGAGATTAAGTCAAACCACAAGAAAATGTACGGTTATAATGCTATTATGCTATATCTCTTAGTCTTGTGCTTCATGAATAGGAATTTGAAAAGGAGGACAAGTGAAAATTGAAATTCCTACGTTTTTTCTTTCAAGGAGACACTAAAAGAACAAATCCGTGTGCTCAGTGGACAATATATATAACATGTAGAGTAAAAAAGAGATGCAACAAGTGTACAACCTCTTTGGCGAAGCCATGTCGATCTTAGCGTGATTGGGTTGGCCGGCGAGGATGCTCCGGCTGACTTTGCTGTCGGAGGAGGGGAAGAATATCTTAGGCGTCTGGAGATGGAGCTCGAGGTACTGCTCCACTGTGATGGAGGGTTTCGTTGTTGGAGCAGCTCCGGTGAGTTGTAAGACGCTGAGGCTGAAGCAGGACAAGAGAGACAAGGAACAACGTTAACCTGAGTGGAATTCCAATAGCATCTCCAATACATGACGTAAAATACATAACCACAAAGTGCTAGAAGCAAAATACATCAGCCGCTCATCTCTGAACTTAACTATCGAAACTGAACTTAAATGTCGAAAATGAACCTAAGCTCGTTAAACTAAATTTTGTTTGTCGAAACTGAATTTTGTTTGTCAAACCGAACGCACTAGCAAGGTGAGGCTACACGTCGATCGTCGATTTTTTCATCTCTGGTCAGTCGATTTTGCAGCCGTTGGATACGAAATCAAGGGCCTGTGGTTCATCTTCAACCTCCACCCTCCCGAGCCGCCAGCCACCACCGGCCAAACAGCAGCCCCCCGCCGACTCCGGCCAGTGGTGCGCCGCCCGCCCGCCCCGAAAACACTCCCCACCGCCGGTCTGCCGCCGCCCCGGCGATCCCTCTAGGCCCCCACGTGCCGAGATTTTTCTCCGGCGATCCCCACGCCACCGCCCCGCCAAGGCCCCGCCGGCGACCACTGCCCCCATCCTGAACCCTAAGATAGATAGTGGGGTACCTCTCTGGCGAGCACCCCTCCCAGCTGCGGCTGGTTCTTCCTTCACCCCGGCGAGCCCACCCCTTGAAAATCGACTGACCCAAAAGTCGATTAAGTCGACTGAAGTGTAGCCAAATCGGAGCAGCATTGCAAGCAAGAGCAAGAGCGAGAGCAGCAGCGCGAGAAAGAGCAATAGCAAGAGCAGACCAGCTAGGGGACTGAGAGCAAGAGCAGAGCAGCAGCGCGAGCGAGAGCTAAAGCAGCAGCACCTCCTACTAATGTGTATGTCGCCGCCGAGGGAGCGACGCCGTGGGGGAAGTGGCCGGCGACGCCGCCGTGGATGGAGCCGCGCCGTGTCGGCTCGGGACCGAGCGCCGGTAGCACCGTGAGATCGAATCAAGAAGAAAATGCGGCGATTAGTGTACAACCTCTTTGGTGGCGCCGATTAGGCCGCAGCTTCATCCGAGGAAACGGTGATGATGATGCTCTTCCGGTGGTGTAGGTGACGACAGCGGTATGGGAATGGAGGTGGCGCGAAAGACGAGGGGAACATCAGGGAAGCTCCTTGGAGGTGGAGGACGGGGTGGCTGAACCGGCGGGACGATGAGATCGACGACGGATCCTCATCCGGTACGGTGGATGAGGGACATCGAGGTGTTGCTGTGGATGACGTCGTCGGGAAGAGGCTCCGGCTGGGTGGCGGACGGAGCAGGGTGTGGGGTTTCGTCGCGGTTTTTCGCGGCCTCGGTGTACGAATGGGTGGGCAGATGGGATGGCAGTGGGGAACCATGGCTTAGAGACGCGCTTGTACGAAATGTGGGGTAAGTTACGAAAGTACCCCCCACCGATTTGAGGTGGTTCTTTCGGTTCAGGGTACCACGGGCATTTTTTGCGTGTCGGGATTTCACAGAGGTGGGAGTTTTTAGCGTTGTAATTTCGGAAAAGCAAGGCGGGTTGAGATGGAGGAGTTGTCGAGCACAACGAGACAAAGATATATCTTAAATATTTCGGGCTAACAAGGCGCGGGTTGAAATTTCTGGACAAGCCTAACGTGTACTGTACCAAATCAATGCGCACTACAAATGTCATTCAAAACTTTGAATTCATGTTATGTTCAACTAAAATATTTTGCTACGTGTATAATGCATGCAACCTACTACTGAAATGAACGTTTTAGTGCATTCCAAACGTATATACTACCGCTTCAATATGAACTAAATTTGAATAAGATCTACAGTAATGATTGTTGTGAAGTCAAAGCATTTGAATTTGTTTCTCTGTTTTAATAAGATCTACAATCATCATTATTGTCAAATTAAACCATCCTTTGTGTATTATCTTCACAGCACACCACATGATTAGTCTCGAGTTACATATGAACTATGTGTACTATATGAACTCGAACTAGATTTTCTGAATCCACTTTATTTTGATTTCAAATCACATTACATTTCTAGCTCTAGCTAGATCTTCATAATCTAAACCATGTCTCTTATGTATAATGTGTTTATCACATTATGTATGGTGCCCCACCCCCTACGCCTACAAGTATTTTGATGTGAGTTGCAAACACCACACATTACCACAAATTCAAATAAAATGTGAGAATGTTCGATATATAGTATTGCTTAGATTGCTCGATATTTAGTTGTAAGCTGCAAACGCCGTACATTATCACAAATTCAAATAAAATGTGAGATTGTTTGATGTAAAGTATGGTTTAGATTGTTCGGCATTTACCTGTGAGTTGCAAATGCCATGCATTATCACATTATGGTATAACATGTGCACAACACGTGTATCACCGCTATATTCATGCATGCAATGTTTAAAACACTATGATCTCTTATTCAAATATATGAATCCGCTTTCATATCAAATTATGATCTTTGTTAGTCTCTTACACCCACACAATCCTCTAACCTTTGTAGCTACCACTAACTTTCTCTCCTGCATGCACATGCCCTCCTCGCCCTCCCCCTCCCTCAGCATTCTATCCACCGGGCACATTCATTTTTTTATTTAGGTCGTTTTCCCAGAGTCTCCACAACTCCTTTCTGACACAAACCGATCGATAAACCTCTCCAGCGATGCCTGCCTACAGCATACACACACAGCTTCAATCTCCTCCTTTATGTGTCCTTGCCTCATGTCTCTCATATGGTCAGACACACGTGTAAACTCTCGCCCCTCTTTTCATCGATCTCACAACTGCACACTCCTCCCCTATCTAGCTAGTAGTTGGGCCTCTCGCACCACCTCCTAGCTCCATTCTCTCTGCTCATCCGCCTCACTGGGCCTTATTTGCCTCTAACAAATGGACGTACACCGACCAATCTGTCGCAATACATATAGCCAGCTAGGTCCTTATAACTCGTTTTTACCCACACATCGATCGATCTACCTCATTAGTTGTGTCTCTCCCTTCCTCCGACAAACAACAACTGATCTACCGATCTAGTTAGGTTTGCTTACCAAACACATGGTTCCCCTTCATCATCCATGGATGCGTCTCGACAGATCTATCACGCACAGGCACACACAGAAACACATCCCCAGTCTTATTGGTAACATTGCAGTTCCACCCTCAGTTAGTCTAGTAGGCCTCTCCCAACATCTCCGAGAAGCAACTCCATCACCCATCCAGCACTCTACCCCTCTCCCTCCCTCTCCCTCCCTCTCTCTCTCCTCTCTCTCTGTGTCCCATCATATTTCGCGTCCTTCAGTTATGTATGAATGTCGTCCGATCTCCCTCTAGACATAGCTGGGTCTCTCCTTCTCAACACATATACGAGTCGTTCTACCTCTATAGTTAGGCCTCTGCCTACCCCTCCCCCACCCCTCCCCCCACACACATCGATACATCAAGCGCTCTAGTCATGTCTCCCTGCCACACACAAACTTGACATGTGCCCTCTAACGCTCCGGTAGGCCAGTCGCCCCTATATCTTTGACTTGCACACACACACACACACACAAACACACACACACACACACACACACACACACACACACACACAATTTCGATGGCTCTCTTCATCGATCTCGCACCCACCCACTTGATCCTCTCTTTTACTCTATCGATAGCTATGACCCCTCCCTCTTTTCTCAGGGATTGCCCGACCCTCTATGTAAGATATGGATAGGCCTCCATTTCACACACATTGCATGCAAAATTTTGTTTGAGATGTCATCGACACATATTCCCACAAATAATTCACGAAATCAACCCCCACCCCACCCCACCCTCACCACAAAACAAAAAACACTCACGAACGCGGTTTGTATCTCTCACACACACCCACGTAGGTGGGGGACGTGCACGAAGAGAAGAGGTGCATGCACGGCGACGTACTCCCGTCTCTTTCCCAACCACACCCGCGCGGGTACACGGTGGAGCTCATTTCTGTACGAAAAAGGCAGCCCACGTGGTAATTTGGCACGTGTACTGGTTGTCCACTTGGTGGAGGGAGGATCGTCTACCACGGGTGAACAAACAAATTGCGACTTGACGCGTTATGTTAAATTAAAAAAAGAGGCAAACTATGTGGGGCCTACCTTAGAGGCAAGGCTCTATACACTGGAGTACTTTTGATGTGTCCCGTCAACTCATAGAATAAGGAGAAGCTTGCTTAGTATGCCGTCTCCCCCACCCACGGGCGCGGTGGCTCGTAGATGAGGTGAAGCTTGCTCCTCCCTCGCCCATGCGTGCGGTGGCTCGCAGGACGAGGAGAAAAATTTACTACTCCCTCTGTTTACTCCTCGTACCTACTACCTTGGTTATAGAGATTATATCATATTGTTTGGAATATATATGTCCTTTAGTAGATTTCAATATGAACTACTAGTACATACTCCAAACACTGATGTATATAGACGTATTTTAGAGTGTACATTCACTCATTTTGCTCCGTAGGTAGTAGCACTCTCCCTCGCCCCTCGACCCTCGCCCACGTGGTGGACGTGCATCAATTCATTCGGAGTACTGCACTACCATTATTGCTCGACTTCCCGAAGAGGCAAAGAGCAATCGCAAGGTTATAGGAGAACGAGTAGTAGGTTCTGCGTCATTTATAAATATTTTTTTTCTTCAGTGGCACGTACGCAATATGATAGGTTCATATGGAGAGAAAAGGAAACCGATCCACTATATACATAGTCAGGACGGGCCAGCCTACACGGTTGCTTGCTGGGGTTGCTCTCTTCACACTCTCTCGCAGAAAACGATTGTGGCCACATCTCTAACATCCCGGCGGATCACGTCCTCTTGGGGAAGGGGTGGATGCTTAGTGTAGATGCGGTGGCCATCACCGACGGCGAAAACCCACTGTCGGCACGTCCTGATCAGGGGTCCCCACCATTCTCTCTCAAAAAGCCGGTGAGGTTGCCTTCGTCCCTTGATCATCGCCATGACGTGGGCGAAGTTGCCGCCGCCGCCGCCTCCTCAAGGTTGAGCTACGCCCCTAGGTACAACTCCTTTACAGCCGGCTTGCACCATCGCTCCAGCTGCCCACATCACTCCCTCGTGGATATTTTCTACTTCTTTGCCCCGCACATACCGATACCTCTATTGGCTTCTTCAGATGTATTTGTGATGAGTTTATGTCTCATCAACTAGTCCTAGTAATCTTATTCTAATCACGCTTCTTCAGTTTCTTTGCCACAGGGATGCTCATCTCGATTTTGGTGAAACTGCACAAAATGATCCGATGGTCAAAAGGTTGCAAACTTCATTTATTAGGAAGCTCGAACGTTGCCAGCAAATTGAAGCCTGGTCAGGGTTCACGGTTCAAGGGCTAGGGACTGCATGGATCGTTTTTTCTTTAGGTGCCTCTGTTCTAAAATAAGTGTCAACTTTAGTAGTAGTACAACTTAGTACTAAAGTTTGCACAAAGTTGAGACACTTATTTTGGAACAGAGGGAGTTCATATTTGCTATGATCTGTCAATCATTGAGATGCAATAGCATGCATGTTAAGTCTCCTTTGTATTTGATGAAATGTTGCAACGGGCAACCTTGGATGCAAGATACATGTAACAGGAGCTGGAAGCTTCATAGCATTGTACAAATTTATCTCGCTGATAAATTACAGTACGTACTAGTACTATACTAGTACTTCCTCCATTCCTAAATATAAGTCTTTGTAGAGATTTCACCATTAACCACATGCGGATGTATATAGATGCATTTTAAGTGTAGATTCATTCATTTTGTTCCGTATGTAGTTCACCTAGTGGAATCTCTACAAAGACTTATCTACTAGTAATAGCTAGCCCCACTACTAGGAATTCTCTATCCTCTCCTTGAGCCACATCATCAAAATTGACGTAGCCGTTAGATGAAGTAAATCAGTCATAATAGCCGTCTGATCTAGATGTTGAGAGGCTCAGCACTAAGCCACATGCAAGCATGCAGAAATACCATGGCACATGCATGTGAGTGGGTTTTAAATCACATCAACATGTCTGCATGCAAGCATGCACCGGTAGCATGCATGTAAGTGAGCTTTTAAGTCCCATTAACATGTCAAAAAGAAAAATATAATCCCATTATGCAGTAGGAGTTGGCTGATATTTTTTCCTCACGTGGGATGATCTAAATGATGATGGGAGTTTATTTAGTTTGGCTACCACATTTGTCATGCGGTTATAGATTTTTTTTAGTTCTATGAAATCGATAATTTTGCGCAGAGAGATATACCGCTATTCCGCGGCAACGCGCGGGGACTCATCTAGTAATATTTAGGAACGGAGGGAGTACTATGTAAAGAGTTAGGTGTCGCATGGTGATAGTGTGAGGTGGGCCATGTAATCACCGAGCCTGCGTGTTTTCACTGCTCTTTCACTCCTCCACTGTAAGAATGGAGAAAATTGTAATCTACTACTCCTTTCGCCGAAAACGTGGGACATACATCAGTCCTACCACCTCAATAATAAAGACCAAAGAGCCGTCAAATCACATAGACCCAGCAGTAAGTTGGACGGACGAAGCAACCATCACTCTTGCGCCAGTGAGAGGACGCGTCCGCTTTGCCCGGGCATGAATGCGACACCGATTCTTTGGAGCGGCACTGACCGTCTTGGGCGAGAAGCGCGCGCAAGCGATGGAGGGGCTTTGGGTGGGCCAGGCTGGTCAGGAGCGGGCATAGCAGCTGTCCACATGTCCCTACCAGACACGCCCGGAAACGAGAGTATGCACCGACTCTCGCGGCTAAAATCGTACACTACACACCGTATCTCTGTAGGAGCAGGTCGATCTGTCACACTCTCTAACACACACATGCTGTTAAACACACACACGCACACGCACACACCTTGGTCCCGTTGCACCTTCTAACGTGACTTATTACACCTAGACGGAGGGAGTAGTAATTATACGAGATACGGTGGCACACTGACTTAAGTCGAATACACGTGCCCAAAATTTGTGTGCATGTTATAATAAGGATTCACTTAAAATAGTACGTGAGCGAATAGAGGGATCAATTGGACAGTGTTCCCGAGCGGTAGCGAGATGTGTGAGGTAGTAAGATAAACCGCTGGCGCTTTTAATTTTTCTTATTAATTTGTTTGTTTCACCCTCTGACTGGTGGGACCCAACGTACTACGTGGAGAGAGGTAAGGTGACTAAGGCTGCATTATTTCTGCACCACTGTGGATAGTCTTACCACCAAAGCCATATGACACGATTATGATTGAAATCCTAATGACTCCCACACACACAAAAAAAACACGACATGCCTGTCACACGAATGCAGGAATGTATAAGAGGTTATTTTCCTCTCGTTGAACATAACGGGAGGATTGTGTAGCTGGTGAGCCTGTTCTATCATCAAACTTGAGGTCTCGGGTTCGATAACTACACTTGAGCACAATGTTTGCCAGGAGGATTCTTTGACTGGTCAAAATGTTTTCTAGGGTTTGCACGCTTCACACTCTCTCTCCAGTATATATATACACGCTGGAGCCTCAGTGCTTGTAGTTGCTCTCTTCACACTCTGTCGCCCTCTCCCACTGGAGCCTCAGTGCTTGTAGTTGCTCTCTTCACACTCTCTTGCCCTCTCTAGATCTAAACAAGACTTCGTTGGCCTCTCTCTTCCCTCACTGCTGCTCAAAGAGCCGGCAGGATCCGTTCACTGGGAAGGGAAGGAGGCTTAATGCTGTCGCCATTGGCGAGGGAGGGAATCCACTACCGGCGCTGCTGTTCACTTTCCACCCAGCGGCGGCACGGGAGGGCCTCCGACCCCTTCTTATTCGCAGCCGTCCCGTCGCCCACCGAACCACCCCCAAGAACCTTAAGGTATATTTTACTTACTCCACATGCATGTATACCATGAATCTAGGACGTGGTTCAAAGAGGAAAGGAATGGGGGAAAGTAGTGGGAAAAGTTGTATATAGCATGAATCTAGGACCTGGTTCAAAGAGGAAATGAAGGGGAAAGTTGTATAGCATGAATCTAGGACGTGGTTCAAAGAGGAAAGGAATGGGGGAAAGTAGTGGGGAAAGTTGTATCACATAAATCTAGGATGTGGTTCAAAGAGGAAAGGAAGGGGCAAAAGTACTAGTTCAAAAAGGAAAGGAAGGGACAAGGTCTGTAGAGTTTGAGCAGACTAGATTTGTCAGCTCACATAGGGAAAGGTGTCTAAAGATAACAAAACTGGGACCAACACAAATATGCTCCTTGGTTGTTTGTTCTTTGTTGCAACAGATCGTGCATGACCACAAGACATCGGTAGATGCACATGGTGCTGGTGCATCCACCGTCCCTGCAACTCATTAGCTGTTGTTAATCTAAGGCCCTGTTTGGTTAAAACTCCTAGTCCCTACCTTCTTGGTTCCAGGACTAAACATGGACTAGAGGTTATTAAATGACATGATAAAAGACCATGTTACCCCTAGTAATGAACTAATAGAAACAAGGTGCGATGCGTGGCAGGGCAATTGTTGGAAAAAGTCCCAAAAGACTCCTCGAGGTCTTCTTTCTTTAGTCCCAAATGCCCACTTAGTCCCAAAAAGTCCCTCCTGTTTGGTTTAGATGTGGTGACACGAGTTTTTTAGTCCCTACACCAAAATGTCCCTGTAAACAAACACCTCTAATAATGCACTGAAAATTGATGCAATGCCACAATTAAAAGCAAATTACATGTTTAACAAATTTTATTGTTAATATAATCTCTATGTTAATATTAATCAATGCCACCGCTTGAAAAATGCTACCGTCTTGCTTTCTTTCCCATTTAGATAAGGTAGATGCTTCTTTTGTTGGCTTCATGTCATCCACCGTTATTGACCACTAATTGTTTCCTTTGCACCTCTGTAAACAGGTTATCTATTTCACCTTGTTGCCATTATGACCTTTTTTGTTGACCGCACAAAACACTTTTGTTTTAAGAGTGTTTTGTGCAGTTCAACCAAAATGTCACACCGACAACGTTGCTTGATTGCTTGATCTTAGTGGAATCGCACAAGAGGAGATCTTACTTCCTATCCGCTTAGGCTAATTTGGTTCAGATCTTCTTCTTGTGAGTTGTTTGAATTCGCATCATGAGAGGTCAAGATTAGCCTTCTTTCACATGATTATGCAGTGTGCTTTCATATGTTGTGCTACTTGTACGATAATGTTGCTTGATTTTAGTGAACGCACAAATGGAGACAAGACTTCCAATCAGATGTGCACCGTAATATCCCATTGAGGTAAGATAAGGATATTTCACAATTGGCCTGTATTTTGCCACTTTCATCAGAAAATTAAGTTTAGTACTATACTTGTGCTCCCTAATTGACATGCCAAATCTTACATTGAAGGCGAAGCTTGTCTGTTATTGAACCAAGTGATGAAGGGGAAGAACAAGCGGAAGAAAAACAAAAATCAACTCCCGGTGCTGTAATGAAGCACTAGAACTGTGAGGACACAAGTAATGCTATAGTTTTGCATCTTAATTTATTGCTATGGCTGGAACGAGCAATTGTTTTGCCGCTAATTTGATGCCATACGTAATTATCTCTACTTGTGCAAACAGGGATCTTCTTTGAAGATACCATATATTTTAGTGGAACTGCACAAGATGTTGGAAACATTAAACTAATCGAGGAGTATATAGTAAGCATGGCCACCCCCGTAGATAGCAACAGATGGTTCCGGAGAAGTGCTTCATCTATATGCTCTACACAATCAGCCTCCTGACAAATGTTGGTACTCACCCACTAATTTCATCCATATGATTGAGCTTTGTCATCTCTATTGGTGTTGTGCTATTGTTTAGATACTGTCATGAAAAAGTGGCATTGTCCTTGAGAAGTGCTTCATCTGTGTTGTTCTAAATATTTCCTTTCCTTTTTTTCGAGCAAACATGGATCATCTTCCTTTGAAGAAGAATATGGAGTATGTGAAGTGACTAGTTCCAATTATGCCAGGATGAATAAGCCCTGTCTATCTTCTCATCAGAAGGAGCAGTTGAAGGATGGTTACATTACTCCCCACAAGACCAAACTAACTTCAGCTCAGAAGGACTGACAAATCTCCATTTTTTGCTGTGATGCGCGAGTACAATGTTGTTCTAGGATTCTTTCTGGTGAGTTCCATTTTTCTAAAAGTGTGCTCTACATGGACCATGTATGTGCCTGCTGAAACTGTCAATTCATAGTACAGTTTGCTTTATACTAATCACTTTTTTGTATTTGTGCAAACAGGGGTGCTCAGCTGATTTCAAGGGGAACTGCACAAAATGTTCATGAATACATCGAATCATTCATTTCCACCACAAGAAAGGAGGTGCCCATAAGTTCAACACGTTGCAACATATCAGGGCAAAATCATACAAGCTACGCGCGAATTTGGTTGATTTTGGTGGAACTGCACAAAAAGATCAGCTGGTTTATTTAGCACGAGGTGCCATGTCAATGTCCGAACTGATGGTAAACCCTGCCCATTCCACAATCGTAGGCATTTGATATTTTGGAATGGGACAACCTTGTCAAATTTTGCTCATTGATTTTAGCAAGATATGCGTTTGATATTTTCGAATGGGACGCCCTTTGCTGTCAGCAGCGGCGATCAATTTTTTCTTTATTCTTTAGTTGTGAAGTAAATATTGCCTCTGACATGTGAGTCGCTGAGATGCATAATCATCAATTGTTTTGAATGTTCTCTATGAATTACCAGGCTTGTGTGTTTGATTGCAATGTACAAAAACACTAAAAAGCTTCTCAAACTCTCTGTACTCCTTCTGTTCCTTTTTACTTCGCACATTGTGAAAGTGCATACTTTTTTGTATAAGATTGGTCAAAGTAGACATACTTTGACTGTAGACAAAACTTGTATGCAGACTAGAAAGGACCGGAGGGAGTACATGTGAAACTGCTGCAAACGTGGCGATCACCCTGGGAATAATGCAAGTACGTATTGTTTTGCATGTTCATCCAATGCCAGTGATACAGGAATTCGAACTAATCGAAATAAATTCATCCATACACGGTCAGATTTCATATAAACATGCCGGATTTCATTACATTTCATACATTCTTCAACTAAAAAGGGGTGTTTGTGGCCACATGCATCTCCCGGATGCAGAGGCCGGGGGTCATCCTCCTTTTCGGAAAAAACTAAAAAGGGGTGCGCTGGAGGTATAATTAATTAATCGAAGGTACGCACACTGTGTCCCGCTGAGCCGAACAGAAGCTTCAGTGATTTAACTACAGGTGCAGTTGCGTAACTGACATGTTGCCTGTTGGGCCCACGTGTCACCGCCAACCGCACCAGCGTTAGCTAAGAAGCAGCGTTGTTCTTCTCCAAAGAACTCTCGACTCCATGTCGCCGCCAAGAAGCTAACCGCCGTCAATGGTCAACTCGTCTAGCTTGGCTTCAACCGAGGGTAGCAGCGGTGGCCTTACTTGGACCCAGCGGCGGCGACCCACCGATTCTACTCTTCCTCGTTTTCTATGTGGCGCGGCCTCGTTGGCAGCGGGGCGGGGCCTCGGCGGAGCCGGCGGTGTCCTCTGTCTCGTTGCCGGCGGGCGGCGCCTCAGCGGAGCGGTGGAAATCCTCCCCCACGTTGCCGGCAGGGTGGGGCCTCGGCTGAGCCAGCGATGTCCTCTGCCTCGTTGTTGGCGGGGCAGGGCCTCGGCAGAGCCGGCGGTGTCCTCTGCCTCGTTGTTGGCACCGCGGGGCCTCGGCGGAGCCGACGGTGTCCTCTGCCTCGTTGTTGGTGCCGCGGGGCCTCGGCGGAGTCGGGCGTCATTGACGCTAGCGGAGCGGGGACTCGTCGGAGCCGGCATTGTCCTTTGCCTCGTCCTCGGTCTCGCCAAACAGCGCCTCGCCCGCTTCATCGCCCTCTTTGCTAGCCTCTTTGTAGGCAGCCGCAGCCTCCGCCACCCGCATGCGGTACCGCCAGTGCTCGAGGTGGCCCTTGCAGGCGAAGCGGTACGAGTCGGGCAGCGCCTCCTGCTCCGCCCGCTCCGTGGCGATCTGCTCCTCCGCCTGTAGGTGCTCCTGGAGGAGATGGTGGTTGTAGGCGGCGTCGGCCTGCGCCTCCCAGAACTACTCCTCACGCATCGGCCTCACCCTGTCCATATATTGGGCACGGGCCTCGCTGATGGTCATGGTGCAATGCACCGGCGAGGATGGCGCGGAGGAGGGGGTTGGCGCCGGATCATCGACTACCATGTTATCCATTAGGACGTTGTCGTCCTCCGGCTGCCTGCCGGCCAGCCGGTCAGCAGCAATGGCTGCCATCTCCTTATGGTCCGTCGTCCTCCCGCCCCGAAGAGCACTGTAGCGCGAGGAAGCCATGGTGGGCAGTAGTGGTGTGGACAGGAGAAAGGGAACAGATGCGGATGACTGCGGCTATGGCCGACGCAGCAGTTTATATAGCAATGGTGGGCAGGCGGAGGGATAGACGTGTGGCGCTAGATTAGCCGCCTCGGCAACCGCGTATGATTAATGTGTGCAGCAGATGGACGGACGGACGACACTTGTGTCGTTTGAAGGTGGAGCAATCGCCTGCACCGGGAAGCGGGGCGGCCAGCGCTGACTGTTTCGGGTGGAAAGCGCACGCGGGCGAGATGACTTTACTTGGATAGGATGACAATGGGGACCCACCAGGTCCATAGCCTCACGTACGCAAGTGCCTCCTTATTATATATATATATATATATATATATATATATATATAAAACTATAATTTATTTTGCTTCCTCCTGGTTTCCTGACATCACGGTCCCACACCATTGTCAACCTATGTATTAGTCAATAAACGAGAGAATTGCACAAGAAGCGGCCGACAGCTGGGACCAAGCAGCTCGAGCAGTATTTGTGTTTTTGAGGTGTGAGCACTACAGAGTTTTTTGATGTTTACCCCAGATATTAATTTTTCTCATCTGAACAACAACGAAAACATCGCTGCATGTATTAACTGGGCGGGCTATGGCCCGTCTAGCCCAGGCCAGATATCCAGCCCAGATATTAAATTTTTTCAAGCTGAAAATGGCTAGCCCAGCTATACTTTTTTTAGGAATACCCAGGCAAGGTCAAGTTGTTATTCTCCGCACCGCTGGGCTGCAAATCTTTCCTAGGAGGGATGCATTAGGCTTAACAAGAAAATGGGCTTTAAGAAATAATAAATGGGATGTAATTATAAAAACTGGGTAGTAACAATAAAAAAATGCACCAAACAGTGATTACTTTATAAAATATTATTTTTGGAATATTGAAAATTTTAATTTCATTAATTGTTGCGAGCACAATGTTTCGTTGGATTTTTACGTAATATAAATTTATATTGAAATTGTATTTAATCTGACTAGAAATTTCGGGATAAAAATATTCGGATCCCATCAAAATGTGGGAAATTTTATTGAATTCGGTTTTGAACGGTTGGTTGAAATGGGCTGTACTTTTAACAAACTTTAAATGGGATGTAGTAAATTCCATTAGAATTCAAAAATGGGCTACACATTCTTACAAATCTCAAATGGGCTATAAGTTCTCTGCGACACACTTCTAGCCTTACTAAGTTAACGCGTCCCCTAAAAAACAGAGTTGACGCGTATGCAAGGCTTCATCAACTTATAGTCAACACATGGTTCTAGCAGCAGTGGCCGTTGGATGTCCATCCGACGGATGCCGTGCTTCTTCTTCAATCTCGGATATTCTAGCTTCACCTGCCCGAAAAATGATTCCTCCCCCTGACATCTGGGGCGCACCATTTTGGAAGCTGACCTGTGGGCCTACTAAGTTGACGTACCAAGGGCTTTGTCAACTTAGTCAATATAAACGATTCTAGCTGTAGTGACCGTACGATGTCCATCCAACGGCCGTCGTGCTTCTTGAACCTCTGGTCTTCTTGCTCCAGCCGCCCAAAGCAGCACCGGTCGTGCCGCCTGCTCCTGCCTCCCATGGCCGACTGTGCTACCACGGAGGCCTCACCGCCCCCTACTACTCCCACCGCTGGCCAGGCCATTCCTCCACTCACCCACACCCCCTGTTATTCTGCGACGGCGGCAGCGCAGCCGAACCAGTGAACCCTCATACTCCTCTCTGCATGTGCATCCATCGCGCGTTTTCCCTGCTCCGCCGCCCCTTCCTAGGCTCGCTGCCGCCCACCGCCGTGGTGCACTCGGCGCGGCGTGGTCAACATGGTCAAGGAACGACTTCCATCGGACGTGGACTGTACGTGGAGAGGCTGACAGCTGGGTTCACGGCAGCTGCAAGGAAGTGCCTCCTTATCACGCAAAAAATAATTATTCCTCCACCTGACAGCGGGCACCCACCGGACGGGCCACCGTATTTCGCGAAAAAAATGATTCGCCCCCTGACTGCTAGGACCCACAAGCTACATCTTCGCATGCAAGGAAGTGCGCCCGAAAAAACGATTCGCCCCCCTGACTGCTGGGACCCACCAGCTACATCTTCGCACGCAAGGAAGTGCATAAAAAAACGATTTGCCCCCCGACTACTGGGACCCACCAGCTACACCTTCGCACGCAAGGAAGTGCGTCTAAAAAAAAACGATTCGCCCCATGACTGCTGGGACCCAGCAGCTACACCTTCGCACGCAAGGAAGTGCGTCCCGCAAAAAACGATTCACTTCGATCGCCGGGACCCAGCAGTTACACCTTCGCACGCAAGGAAGTGCGTTCGGCAAAAAAAACAAAACGATTCGCCCGACCGCTGGGACCCACCAGCTACATCTTCGCAGCAAGGAAGTGCTCGATACGGGACCCACCTGGTCGAAGCGCACGTGGCGTTGTCATCCTGGTCGCGAACGTACGCATATACCGGTCGATGTAGAGGCGCACGGTCGTAGTAGAGGCGCCGCGACGTAGCATGTACACGCACGCATAAAGGTGGTGGTGCAAGAAAGAAAATACGCCATGTATGTGTACATACGGGCGGGTCTCAACGCCTAGTCGCGCATACGTACGGCAAGGGCTCGTGTTCATGGGGAGGCAACGGAATGCGTCGTGTTCATGGGGAGGCAACGGAATGCGTCGTGTTCATGGGGAGGCAACGGAATGCGTCTTGTTCATGGGGAGGCAATGAAATGCGTCGTGTTCACCGGGAGGCAACGGAACACGTGGGAGCCAACCAGCTTGGACGGAATAGGCGATGGAAACGAGGCCTAGCGTACCGCAGAACGGAGGAAACGTCCTTGTGTTCGACTGGCCACGTTCGGAACGGGGTCCTGTTAATCGGGAGGGGTGTGGCGTACCGCAAAACGGAGGAAACGGACCTCCTACGGTTGAAACGGGGGTCCTGTTGATTAGGAGGGGTGTGGCGTACAGCAAAACGGAGGAAACGGACCTCCTACGGTCGAAACGGGGGTCCTGTTGATTGGGAGGGGTGTGGCGTACCGCAAAACGGAGGAAACGGACCTCCTACGGTCGAAACGGGGGTCCTGTTCATCGGGAGGGTGTGGCGCATCGCAAAACGGGACTCCACGGGATACTGTTCATCTCCACCGTCGACCTCCTCCAGCCTCCATGGGCTATCGTCGACCTCCTCCAGCCTCCATGGGCTCCTGTTCATCCAGCCTCCACCGTGCGCTACTCCACCGGCTACTGTTCAACCACCCCCCATGGGCACCCCTCCACCGTCTACTGTTCATCCAGCTCTCCACACCACGGGGTCCTGTTCAACCACCTCTCCACGGCCACCGCTCCATCGTCTACTGTTCATCCAGCTCTCCACACCACGGGGTCCTGTTCATCCAGAGGCAACTCCCCCTCCCACTGTTCATCAAACCCCCCCGCAATGCTCACTGTTCATCCAATCGATCGGCTTCAGTTAGCAGTAGTAGCGGCGAATCGCCCAACGGGTTCATTAATAGCCATCGATCGCCGCCGGGTTCAAGAAGGCGAGCTGCAAGGCAATCGCCGCTTCGCTAGAGCCCAACACCTCGCCGGGTTCGATTAGAGCTAACGCCGCACACAAAGCGTACGTGTATGAGAGAAACACGCATCGCTCGGCCCCCGACCTCCCACCGTAACCGGCAACTCCCCAAAATTTTCCTACCCCTCGCTTCTACCATGGTTTTTTCCGTCATCGACGGCTCAAACAATGTCATGCAGCTGCGTCTCCGGCCCACCCAGGACGAAAAGCCCATTTTCTGTCATGATTTTTTGTCATAGAGGTAGGATCCCACCACATCTATGATGATACCGGGTTCTGTCACAATTATAGTCATAGAAGTGTCATATGTATGATAGAAAAAAATTTCGTTCGGCCCAAAATGTCACGGATGTGTCTTTTTTTTGTAGTGTTAAGATACTGCAAAGAGCATGCCCTTGATAAGCCAACTAAAGGATTCTTATTACAACTCATCAAACCGAGTGTTTAGGTATAAAACGGCGGAGCAGATCCGCATTCCACGAGCGTAGCTTGTCTTCTTTCTTGGCTACGTTGTAAAGGTTATACGCCCGTTGTGGAGAACCTTGGTGATGATGAAGGGCCCTTACCAGGCCGGAGCGAGCTTGTGAGGTCGTTTCTGGTGCACTCAGAGCACATGATCTCCTTCTTGAAATGCTCGGCCTCTGACATTTAGAGCATGGAATCGACGTATGTCTTGTTGATAGATGGTCGACCGGATCAGAGCCATCTCTCATTGTTCCTCTAGGAGATCAACTTCGTCTTGGCGTGCTTGTTCTACCTCAGCTTCTGAGAACAGTTCCACTCAGGGGGCATTGTGTAGCAAATCACTCGGAAGCACGGTTTCAGCGCCATATACCATGAAGAAAGGGGTTTGATCAGTCGACTGATTGGGAGTCATCCTCAATCCCCATAAGACAGATGGAAACTCAGTCACCCAAGCCCCAGCTGCGTGCTTGAGGTCGCGGATCAACCGAGGTTTCAACCCTTGAAGGATCATGCCATTCGCTCTTTCTGCCTGCCCATTCGACTATGGATGCGCAACGGATGCGTAGTCGACTCGAGTGCCTTGAGAAGCGCAGAATGCTCTGAACTCATCAGAATCAAAGTTGGAGCCATTATCTATGATAATGCTGTGAGGGACCCCATATCTGAATATAAGCTCTCGGCAGTGCTTGAATCAAGATTCTTGATAGGCTTGGCTTCGATCCATTTGGTGAACTTGTCGACTGCTACGAGTAATGAGTGAAACCACTTCTGCTAGTCCTGAAAGGCCCAACCATGTCCAATCCCCAAACTGCCAAAGGCCAGATGTGTGGAATAGTCTTCAAGGCAGATGCAGGCTTGTGAGACATGTTTGAGTAAAACTGACAGCCTTCGCACTTGTCGCCTATATTTTTAGCCATCTCATTTGCACGCGACCAATAAAATCATGCTCGGTATGCTTTGGCCACGATGGTCTGAGAGGATGCATGGTGACCACAGGTCCCCGAGTGAATCTCATTTAGGATGAGTTGACCTTCTTTTGGAGAGATGCAACGCTGAGCAACTCCGGTTACACTTTCTCGGTAAAGCTGCCCATTTATCACCGTGAAGGCTTTGGACTTGTGGACGATCTGGTGGGCGTCATCTTCATCCTCTAGGAGCTCCTTCCTGAGCAGGTATGCGATATATGGCACCGTCTAGTCGGGAGTGACCTACAAAACTTCCATAATTAGGTCAACCACCGCTGGCACTTCAACTTCAGTCGGACAGTTTGCACTTACGGTTGTGGGGGCTCTTCCGTGAAGGGATATTCTTGAACTGATGGGGTGTGGAGATGCTCCAAGAACACATTACTGGGAATAGGTTTCCGAGTGGAACCTATTTTCGCCAGATCAGTGGCCACTTGATTCTTGATTCAGGGTATGTGGTGGAGCTCTAACCCCTCAAACTTCTTCTCTAGCTTTCTTACTGCATTGCAACAACCGATCATAGTTGGGCTCCTGGTATCCCATTCCTTCATTACTTGATTGACCACCAAATCTGAGTCGCCATAAATCATCAAGCGATGGACGCCGAGTGAGATGGCCATACGCAACCCATACAGAAGTGCTTCATGCTCAGCTTCATTATTTGAGGAATCAAAATGGATCTGGAGGACATAAGTGAGCTTTTCGCCTCTTGGTGATACCAGAACCACACCAGCACAAGAATTGTTCAACATCTTCGATCCATCAAAGAACATAGTCCAATGTTCCGGGTGAACTTGAGTCGGCTGCTGTCAGTGTCAAAACTGGCGGATGTCGGGTAGGGGGTCCCGAACTGTGCGTCTAAGGTCGATGGTAACAGGAGACGGGGGACACGATGTTTACCCAGGTTCAGGCCCTCTCGATGGAGGTAATACCCTACTTCCTGCTTGATTGATCTTGTTGAATATGAGGATTACAAGAGTTGATCTACCACGAGATCGTAATGGCTAAACCCTAGATGTCTAGCCTGTATGATTATGATTATCTCTATGGACTAAACCCTCTAGTTTATATAGTCACCGGAGGGGCCCAGGGTTGTACAGAGTCGGTTTATAGAGGAAAGAATCTTCATGTACGAACGCCAAACTTGCCATCCACGCAAAGGAGAGTCCCATCCGGACACGGAGGAAGTCTTCTATCTTGTATCTTCATGGCCCATCAGTCCAGCCCACGTCACATAGGCCGGACGCCCGGGGACCGCTTAATCCAGGACTCCCTCAGTAGCCCCTGAACCAGGCTTCAATGACGATGTGTCCGGCATGCAGATTATCTTCGGCATTGCAAGGCGGGTTCCGCCTCTGAATACTTCAAAGTAGTCCTTGAACATAGAGAACATGTCCGGCTCTGCGAAACAAGTACCACACGCAACCACAGAGAGTATAATATTTCAAGAGTCCAATCCACTGGCAACTTTTGTAGCATGACATCACGTCTCTGCCCGGTCATTATTTCGAACCATTCTTTTTAGTCTCCCGCTCCATGTTTCAAGATGCGGTTTTATTGGCACGTCTTGTCAAAGCAGAGATCGTGTCCCCTTATTACGGGATTCTCATCAATACGGACGTGGGTAATCCAACCGTGCCGTCTGCACGGCTCTTGGGGTATAAGCGAGTTTTAAGGTGAGTGGGGAGGCGCTTGATATTCGCTGCCTTTATAAGAGGATAACGACCCATTTTTCCACCCACGCCTTCTTCCTCTTCTCCACCCATCCACTCTCAAGCTCCAGCGCCCAAGCTTCCATCTTATCTGCCCCCACAAAACACTCCAACCATGTCCGAATCTAGAGCTTAGGGCAAGTGGATGGCCTACTCCGTCGAGGAGAAGGATATCATGAAGCTCCGGGAGGCGGGGTACTTGGCCAAGTAAATCGCCCACCGGCTTTCGGCCAAAGGGCAGATCATCCCCACCCCGAAGCCCAATGAGAGGGTGGTATTCATCCCTCACTTCGTCCGTGGGTTAGGGTTTCCTCTCCACCCCTTTGTCCGCGGACTCATGTTCTACTACGGGCTAGATTTTCATGATCTGGCCCTGAATTCCTTCATCAACATCTTGGCATTTGTTTTCTTTTGTGAGGCCTTCCTCCGCATCCCACCCCACTTCGGATTGTGGCTGAAGACCTTGAATGTGAAGCTGAAGGTGGTGGGGGGTCAACACGATGAGTGCGGAGGCGCTATGGTGAGCAAGCTGTCCAACGTCACATGGCCCGAACACTACAAAAAAAAGACACATCCGTGACATTTTGGGCCGAACGAATTTTTTCCTGTCATACATATGACACTTCTATGACGATAATTGTGACAAAACCTGGTATCATCATAGATGTGGTGGGCTCCTACTTCTATGACAAAAAATCTTGACAGAAAATGGGCTTTTCGTCCTGGGTGGGCCGGAGACGCAGCTGCATGACATTCTTTGGGCCGTCCATGACGGAAAAAACCGTGGTAGAAGCGACGGCGAGGAAAATTTCGGGGAGTTCCCGGTTACGGTGGGAGCTTGGGGGCCGAGCGATGCGCGTTTCTCTCATACACGTACGCGCGTGTGTGCAAGGCATTGGCTCTAACTGAACCCGAGCAAGGCGTTGGGCTCTAACTGAACCCAAGCGATTGCACTGCAGGCTACGCGTTACTGAACCCGAGCGATCGATCGATGGCTGTTAACTGAACCCGTTGGAGCGATTCCTTCGCTACTGCTACTAACTGAAGCCGATCGATCGGATGAACAGTGAGCATTGCAGGGGGAGGGGGGGTTGGATGAACAGTGGGAGGGGGAGTTGCCTCTGGATGAACAGGACCCCGTGGTGTGGAGAGCTGGATGAACAGTAGACGATGGAGCGGTGGCCGTGGAGAGGTGGCTGAACAGGACCCCGTGGTGTGGAGGGCTGGATGAACAGTAGAGGTGGAGGGGTGCCCATGGGGGGGTGGTTGAACAGTAGCCAGTGGAGTAGCGCACGGTGGAGGCTGGATGAACAGGAGCCCATGGAGGCTGGAGGAGGTCGACGATAGCCCATGGAGGCTGGAGGAGGTCGACGGTGGAGATGAATAAAGATCTCGTGGAGTCCTGCTTTTGCACGCCACATCCCTCCCGGCGAACAGACCCCTGCTTTGACCGAAGCGCCCAACACAAGTCCGTTTCATCCGCTTTGGCGGCACGCCACACCCTCCCGATCAACAGACCCTGTTTGACCGTAGGAGGTCCGCTTCTCCATTTTGCGGTATGCCACACCCTCCCGATCAACAGACCCTGCTTCGACCGTAGGAGGTCCGCTTCTCCTGCTTTTGCGGCACGCCAGACCCTCCCGATCAACAGACCCGCTCCAAACGTAGGGAGGTCCATTACCTCCGCTTCTGCGACGCCAGCCCCGCTTCCATCGCCTGCTCCGCCCAAGCCTCCCGGCGAACACGACCACGCATTCCGCTCCGACCCAGCCGGTTGGCTCCCACGTTCCGCTGCCTCCCGATGAACACGACGATTCCGTTGCCTCCCCATGAACACGACGACGATCTTTGTTTCTCTGCTTCGACCCAGCCATGTACACGAGCCACGGACGACGTATGCGCCGAGTAGGCATTCGAGACCCCGCCCGTATGTACACATACGCGGGTCAGATTTTCTTTCTTGCACCCTGTCCGTGTATGCGTGCGTGTACATGCTACGCGCGCGCCTCTACTACGACACGTGCGCGCCTCTACATCGACCAGTATATATGTACGTACATGTTCGCGACCAGAATGACAACGCTACGTACGCTTTGACCAGGTGGGTCCCGACTGTCTGGAAATTCCTTGCGTGCGAAGATGTAGCTGGTGGGTCCAAGCAGTCAGAGGGGCGAATCGTTTTGTTTTTTTTGCCCGGACGCACTTCCTTGCGTGCGAAGGTGTAGCTGCTGGGTCCCAGCAGTCAGGGAGGCGAATCGTATTTTTTTGCCCAACGCACTTCCTTGCGTGCGAAGGTGTAGCCGGTTGGTCCCAGCAGTCAGGGGGCGAATCGTTTTTTTCCCGAACGCACTTCCTTGCGTGCGAAGATATAGCTGGTGGGTCCCAGCAGTCAGGGGAAACGTTTTTTTTGCGAAATACGGTTGCCCGTCTGGTGGGTCCCCGCTGTCAGGTGGAGGAATAATTATTTTGCGCGTAATAAGGAGGCACTTCCTTGCTGCGGTCGTGGACCCAGCTGTCAGCCTCTCCACGTACAGTCCACGTCTAATGGAAGCCGTTCCTTGAACACGTTGACCATGCCGCGCCGAGAGCACCAGGGCGGTGGACGATGGCAAGGCCTAGGAAGGGAATGACCCAGAGGCAGGGAAGACGCGGTAGTTGTTTCCCACGCGGAGGGGAGTATGACTGTACGAGGGTTTACTGGTTCGTCTGCCGTCGCCAGAGAATAACAGCAGGTGTGGGTGAGTAGAGGGATGGCTAGGCCAGCGATGGGAATACGGTGGGGTGGTGAGGCCTGTGTGGCAGCACAGCCGGCCGCGAGGAGGAGGGAGCAGGCAGTCCCGACGGCGCTTGTTTGAGTGGCTGGAGCAGGAAGAGCAGAGATTGAAGAAGCACGACGGCCGTTGGATGGACATCCAACAGTCACTGCTTGTGCGTCAACCTTTTTTTTAGGAAAGCCTCAAATCTGTGGAAAACAACATATAGCCCATCTGCCATTATTTCTAATAATTTACAGCCCATTTACTAATTCTTAAGGTTTTTTAGCCCATATTGTTTTTGTTAGCATTACAGCCCATATTGTGGCCACGGTTAAAAAGTTATATGAAATTTTGCATATTTCGGTGCGGTCCAAACTGTTTTTAATCCCGAAATTTTGACTCAGATTCAAACTGATTTTAAAAATAAATGTATATCAACATGAAATCCAACAAATTCTCCACGCATAAAAATTAATGTAATTTAAAATCTCGAAATGAAAAAAAGATATTTGAAACTAATTGCCGGTTTGATGTGTTTTAAAAATGTACAACCCATTTCTCATTATTGATGGGCCATTTTCTCGGCCAGCCAATGAAAGCTCTCCTCGCCTTGAAAGATTTGCAGCCCAACAGTTCGACAAAGCGATTTACTTGGCAAATCACAAAAAACTAGGTGTGGTCGTGGACCCAGCTATCGGCCTCTCCACGACAAGATTTCTTCCGATGGAAGTCGTTCCTTGACCACGTTGACCACGCCGCGTGGAGAGCACCACGGCGGTGGACGATGGCGAGGCCTAGGAATGGGACGACGCGGAGCCGGGGAAGACGTGACAGTGGAAGCCTGCACGGAGAGGAGTACGAGGGTTCACTGGTTCGGCTGCGGTGTGAGGCTGCCGTCGCCGCAAGGCCTGGCCAGCAGTGGGAATAGTAGGGTGCGGCAGCACAGCCGGCCACGGGAGGCAGGAGCATGCGGCACAACCGGAGCTGCTTTGGATGGCTGGAGCAAGAAGACCAGAGGTTGAAGAAGCACTATGGACGTTGGATGGACATCGTACGGTCACTGGAGCTAGAATCGTTCATATTGACTAAGTTGACAAAGCCCTTCGTCCCTGTCAACTTAGTAGGCCCACAAATCAGCCTCCCACCAAGGTGGGTCCCAGCTAGCCGGGGGAGTATTCATTTTTTTTTGTGCGTAATAAGGAGGCACTTCCGGTGGGTCCGAGCTGACAGCTGGGGGAACGTTTTTTTCGCGAAATACGGTGGCCTGTCCGGTGGGTCCCAGAAGTCAGGGGGAAACGTTTTTTTCGCAAAATACCAGTGGCCCGTCCGGTGGGTCCCCGTTGTCAGGTGGAGGAATAATTATTTTCCGCCTAATAAGGAGGCACTTCCTTGCAGCTGCCATGGACCCAGCTGTCAGCCTCTCCACATACAATACTCGAATTCGGTCCTTGACCACATTGACCACGCCGCAAAATATAGTCATTACAAGACTGCTCACTACAGAAACCCATGTAGCTCACATAACATGCTACAAAACTCATGTTCTTGACATAAACATACATCAATTCTGCATAATGGCAGTGACCTCTTTCTACTTGATGCAAATCTTTAGTATAAGAATACAATTCTGCATAACTTAGCATGACTCTTGGAATAACATTTCTGCCTCTAGTGCTCCTGAGTAATCAACATGTCGATACTCCCTCTCAAAATAGCCGAGATAATGAAATCTCACAAACATGTAATCAAGTGGATCAGGAGGATCCAAAGAAGCTGCAAACTGAGAGAAATTTCTGGTCAGTTGTATAGTAGTGCAAATGACTGACAAAGTCCAAATATTCAGTCAAAATATTCAGTTGTACAGTACTGAATATTCAATCAAAATTATAGTGCAAATAAATGACAGGGTCCAAATATTCAATCCATCCTTCCTCTCTAATGCATAGTTAAATGATTGTTCAATCAAAATTGGAGTGCAAATAACAAAGTGCAGATTTAACATTCTTCAGTCAACAAATGTAGAGTTAACACAGTGCACATATTCAGCCAAAATTCAGTCAAAATCAGAGTTACCCAATAATGCGGTGATAGTCGCTATGCTCAGTTTCTATCAACCCATTCATTAATGAAACAACATAAAATAAACTACTTTCTTCTAAAAACAAGCACAATCATCCACAAAATCATAACCTTTTTATGGAAGAACAACATCAGGAACAACCCTACATGAAGCCACTAAACTACTGGCCACGAATCAGAAACATGATGAGATCCATGACGGACGAACATACCTTCAACCATGGCTTGAATCTGAAGGAGATGGAGGCGCGACGATCTATGATAGCATAGCCCTAACTGTGGACGACCACAGACCGCACTTTATCCCATGCGAAGTGGACGCCCAGACGCCAACAATTGACGACAGCGGTTGGCAGCAACGATTGGGGCGACCACAATGATGACGATGGCTGGCTGCGGCACGTCCTCCTCAGGCGAATAGAGGAATCAAAACAGATGAAGGGCATGCGACAGGCTAAATATGTGCCATCCGTTATTTCGGCCATCAACAATACTTATGCGCCAAATCAGTTATTTCGGCCATCAACGGCCACGTCACCAACACTTATGCGCCAAGTCAGCACCAACTAAATTAAAACACCAGCAAAACCGCTTCAGATATGCATGAAACCACTCAGGGCTTGATTAAAGTGGTTTTGACAATTTCAGGGTGTAAATCAGACCAAAATTGACTTTGGGGGGTTATGGAGACATTGAGAGGGATTTGGGGGGGGGGGGGGTGAAAACTAGACTTCTTTCGCTAGAATGTACAGTCCATTTGCTGGGCTGGGTGAACAAATAATTTCACGTCAATCAGGCCCATTTATATTTTCTAAGAAATCCCAGCCCATTTGCACTTCCTGGAAATACACGTATTAGGTGGGCTCGTTATATATATAATGTTATGTTAGAAGGAGCAATTAATATCAAAGAATAAACCGGAGAGGAATATTTTTTTATATATATAATTAACAAATTAGCGAGTTATTGCTCAAAATAAAAATGAGCGCGTTATTATTAAATTGGTCCTTAAAATCTTTGCAAGCTTTTGTTCGCAATCACCAGGATTTTCCTTGCCTGTGAGTCAAAAACAACCAGGATTTTCCTTGCCAACTTCCGTTAAACATTTACTTTTATAAGTTAATAACACGTGGGATGTTTTTATAATGTATATATAAGTCTCTATAAAATATACGATAATAGTAA
This sequence comes from Aegilops speltoides, assembly GCA_021437245.1. Lineage (NCBI taxonomy): Eukaryota > Viridiplantae > Streptophyta > Magnoliopsida > Poales > Poaceae > Aegilops > Aegilops speltoides. The sequence continues at coordinate 385,797,157 of CM038145.1, read as the reverse complement.
TAATATAAATATATATAATGTGGTTAGAAGGTAAAAAAATTGGACACAACATTACTTTTATAAGAGACCTGCGTTTTTATACCCCCAGTAGGCATACTAACAAGTTCACACACAAATACAACAGAAAAGGTAAACATTCGTATCAAAATCAGGTTCACAGGACACGTTCATATTCATAGCCAACATTCACTATCAACAACTCAAAAGATTCATATATACACAAGCTTAGCATATCTATGCATCCAAATGATTGATAGATCACACGACAATATTCATACATAATTCACAAAAAGATTCATATATACACATGTTCAGTATGTTTATGCATCCAAATGATTGAGATCACAACCAATATGATCCATGGACGAACTTTAATTACCTAGGGTACAGACTGGTAAATGGTGTTCAATCGGAGGTACTTCTTGCTAAAATTAGTTCTTGTACGGGTAAACTTTCGAGTACATAAGAGGCAGCACAGACAATCTGAACTTTGCTTGTAGGTTTATCCTCAAATAGTGGCCTCATGCCGAGGGAGGTTTGAGAAACTTGGCCACTACTTTCATCCAACTAGTTTACCATCTTGGTCCTGTATCTCGCCAAAATTCTACATTGCAGACGAGAAAGGAGGCGGTTGAGGAAATGAACCACCCAAATTTTTTGTGAAGTTCAACTGAAATGGAGCATCCTTGGCGTGCAGACTGATTAAGTGCCAGATGAATATACGAGTCAACCAACTTGTCTGGAATCTTTAGACTCCATGCCATATAGTTCGCTACCATATGTGCCGATAACCAAAAGGCACAAGTTGGGACCAAAGACTGGACTGCATTTTTCTGGGCTATGCACCAAGCAATATTTTTGGCGTTCACTCTCCTAATACTTGGAGTTTGACAATTGGTTGACGCCGGTTGACACTCTAATGAATATAGGCACTTCTTGTCAACATCGATGCTTGTGCGAGTGAACTTTGGAGTACATAGCAGCAGCATAAGTACTGTCCATCTCGATCATTTTGTGCAGTTCTACTGAAATCACCCGATGTAATGATTTGCTCATGAGTTCAGCTCCAAATTACTCCTTTATGAAATCGGCAAACAGTAGCACAATACCCAATTACCAATACATATGACAAGCACAATAATCAGGATAAAGACCAGTACCAACCTGTATGAGGTAGCATATGAATTACTACTTCCTTTGACCGGAAGCCGAGATAAACGAAGCGACTGACAGGCGAAGGAAGAAACCAAGCCGAGATTAGCAACTGACAGGAAAGGACGGAAGCTGTCGATGCAATGAAGCACCCAAAGTTTTTGTGCAGTTCCACCAAAATCGAACATCCCCGTTGGCACATATATTGAGAGAGTGAGATTACTGTAATAGTGGGACTAGTTGATGAAACATACACTACCAAATAGAAGCACCGTCATTATCTTAATGGGTAAAGTTAGCAACATACTAGTCTTGCTTAAAGGCAGGTATTAGTTTATTTAATAAGTGCCAATTAGCTCAACAGTCAAAGCATTGCCATTTATCATAGGTTGCAAAACTTTAACGTGCAAAGATAAAGGAGTTTCTCATGACAGTAGCACGATACAAATAGAGATGACAACAAACTAATATGGATGAAGGCCTTAGGCCCGTACCAACCTGAGAAAAAAGCTTATTCATGTAGTCCCATAAGAGATGATAAAGCACTCACCGAATCACACAATAGTATATATTTTTCTGCACTTCAAATGTATGGTTGAAATCACTCTTGTTTACCAGTGCTGAGATTATATCAAAAGATTATCAAGAACTTCCAGCAGAGTTAAAGCACTGGCTGGGATACAATTCATTGTATTGTCTTGTGTAGTTCCACTAAAATGTCTGATTGTCACAACATGATCCCTGTGTGCACAAGTAGGAACAAGGTGAAACCTTCATTAGCTTAGTGAGAAAGGATAGGAAGACATTATCATATTACTCAAACAGTAGCATCAAATTCATGATGGACAATACGCAAAACATTGCCTCATTGAACCAATGCAATAAATTGACATGCAAAACAATAGCACTATTATGTCATGACGCTAATAATATTCCCTCCCTGCTCCACCACATGATTCACTTCCATAGACAAACATACACACGTACATGATTCAGCATAGGGTCCTACTAAAGATTTGTTTAACTCCGACAGGAAAATTAGGCAGTAATAAATTAGTGGTACTTAAGTACTCCTAATTAATTAAGTGAGACAGCAGAAGTGGAAGGGCTCCCTAGAGGATCATCTCACATGTAAGGTAGTCGTTGCCGGAGCCCTTGAATGGCCTCGACTGAGGCCTCTGGCTTCAGCAAGATCGCCTTGGCACTGTTTATTCTTCTTCTTCTTCCTCTTCATGCTCTATTTCTCTTTCTCCTCACCAGTTGGTGAAACCAAGTACGTGATCGGCCTTCTAATTCAGAATTGGTTTTGTCAGTGAGGGAGTACAAGTGTACTAGTAAAAAATAGCATTATTTTCTCATGGCAGTCGGAAAATAAAGATGAACACATGCATTAAATATCATTCTTACCTAAAGGAAGGTTATGGCGCCAATATGGATGATGAGGATTGGAACACAAATCTCCCTTTGTGTAGTTCTACCGAAATGAACCAACTGTTCCATTCTGACATTCCAGTTAAACAACACAAAAGTCACTTCTTTTGAGAAGAGTTTTGTGCAGTGCACCAAAAGATCACAACAACAACCAGGTGAATTGGATATCCCTGTTTGCACAAAAAGGTATAGAGGAAACAGTCAGAGTCTCAAACAATTACAGGCAAAAACATTTGGCAAAACTTGTCATGGCTTATAAAAGTGGCAGTGCTTCATTTTTACCAGGGACATTAGATTAAGAACAACTAAATATTTGGTATAAGGGCATGGGACAAGGTGCACCAAAGCAGTCCAAAGACCATGTACGTAAACAGGGGCATAAAGTGGTGATTCATAGTTTGTTGCCCCGAGAAACAAACATCCAAGAAACATATCTGGGTTGTTCCCATTTTTGTTCACTCTAGCCACCTACTCCTATGTGTGGATAGCAAATCTAGTCCTGATCATACCACTTTGTACAATGTTACCCCTATATTTCCCTTTTCGACCAAGAGACCGGTTGGATGACCAGTCTGTACTACTTTCACCCCCTTTCCTTCCTGTTTGTACCAAGTCCGATGTACATACTAAATTCCCCCACCCCCACTTTATTTCTTGTTTGAACCAAGTACTCCCTCCGTTCGGAATTACTTGTCATCAAAATGGATGTGTCTAGAACTAAAATACATCTAGATACATCCATTTCAATGACAAGTATTTTCGGACGGAGGGAGTACAAGATTTGACTCCATGAAGTAGCTTTACCTCTAACAGTAGAAAAAAGGTGACGTTGGACCATCCGATCGAGAGGGGCTGAGAGGTAGAAAATGATGCACATGTAGCGACGTAGCGAGCTGGGCAAGTAGAGCTAAGGAGGTTTCGAACGAAGATATACCTGAAGGTCGTCGAGATGTGGATAGGTGGGCGGCGGGAGGCCGGCTCCTCCCATAGGCAACGACGAAGGGATCGGAGGACCTCCCGCGCCAGCGCTCGGCCAGAGATAACGGTGCGGCCGACAGTGGGTCTCCTCCCTCGCTGACGATGGCGGCCTAAATGCTGCCCCTACTCCCTGTCGGTGTCAAAACCGGCGGATCTCGGGTAGGGGGTCCCGAACTGTGCGTGTAGGCGGATGGTAACAGGAGACAAGGGACACGATGTTTTACCAGTGTTGGGCCCTCTCGATGGAGGTAAAACCCTACTCCTGCTTGATTGATATTGATGATATGGGTAGTACAAGAGTGGATCTACCACGAGATCAAGGAGGCTAAACCCTAGAAGCTAGCCTATGGTATGATTGTTGTAATGGTTATGTTGTCCTACAGACTAAAACCCTCCGATTTATATAGACATCGGGGAGGGCTAGGGTTACACAGAGTCGATTACAATGGTAGGAGATCCATATATCCGTATTGCCAAGCTTGCCTTCCACGCCAAGGAAAGTCCCATCCGGACACGGGACGAAGTCTTCAATCTTGTATCTTCATAGTCTTGGAGTCCGGCTGACGATGATAGTCCGGCTGTCCGGACACCCCCTAGTCCAGGACTCCCTCAGTAGCCCCTGAACCAGGCTTCAATGACGATGTGTCCGACGCGCATATTGTTCGGCATTGCAAGGCGGGTTCCTCCTCCGAATAATTCATAGAAGATTGTAAACACTAGGATAGTGTTCGGCTCTGCAAAATAATTTCCACATTCCCCCGTAGAGAGAATATTACGTACACAAGTTCAATCTGCTGACGTATTTTGTGGCATGACATCACACCACCACCAAGCCTTTATTGGAATCGTTTTTTATTATACCACCTCAGCGCGTTTAGCGAAGCGGTTTCCTTGGAAGTCTTGTCGAAGCAGAGATCGTGTTCCCCTTATTCCGGGATTCCCATCAATACGGACGTGGGTAACCCAACCGCGCCCGTCGCCACGCCCCCTCTATCGAAGGCGAGTCCCGAACGGTCACGGAGACGGCTCTTGGTATTCTTCCTCTTTATAACGGGACCAAGGCTCGTTTCTTTTCTTCAATCCTCCATCGAATCTTCTTCTTGCCCCGAGTTCCAACACCCAGAGCCCCAGATTCGAGCGCCTTGGACCTTCAACAATGTCCAGCTCCGACCTTCAGGGCCGGTGGATGCCCTCCTCTGTCACGGAGGAGGACGTGCTAATGCTGCGAGAAGCCAAGTACCTGTCTTACGAGATTTCACACAGGTTGCCCGCCTAAGGGCAGGCCATCCCCACCCCCGAGCCCGGCGAGTATGTCATCTTTGTATCCCACCTCTGTCGGGGTTTAGGCTTCCCGATGGATCCTTTTGTGAGAGGGCTCATATTCTATTATGGGTTGGAATTCCACGACTTCGCTCCGGAGTCCATCCTCCATATTTCTGCATTTATTGTTGTCTGCAAAGCCTTCCTCCGCGTCAGCCCCCACTTTGGCCTGTGGCTGAAGACCTTCAGTGTGGAGCCAAAGATGATCGAGGGGCGTCCAGCAGAGTGCGGCGGGGCGGCCGTAAGCAGGAGGGCCGACGCCCCGTGGCCCGAGGGCTCCTTCCAAGAGGAGCTCGGCTGGTGGCAGCAGGAGTGGTTCTATATTACCGTTCCAAAGGGCAGCAGGCAGAAGCCACCGCCCATATTCCGCTCGGGACCTCCACGACGGTTGATGTCGTGGGTCAACCAAGGGCTCAACTGGGGGCCGTCAAAGTACGTGCCCCTATTGCAGGGCCGGATTCGAGACCTCCAAGTGGGGGAGATTGATCTGGTCGTGGTGATGCAAGTCATGCTGATTAGGCGTCTCCTGCCCTGCAAACGCCGCCCTCTCTAGCTATGGGAATTTAATCCGGAGGGACCACGGATTCTCCAACACTTCATGGGTTCGACACCCGTGGAGATGTACAAATTGTTCTTCGGATCACAAGAGGTGTGTCCGGAATTGACCGAGGACGCTGGCCTAAGCTGCAATCGCCCGGATACTCAAGTAAGTAGCTCAGTGTTCGGACATACCGTTCGTTTGCCTTTCTATGATTCGCCTTTTAACCCGTTATCCTTTAACAGGAGTGGATAGCGCAAGCAAAGCTGATACGGTGTCCGGCCCCCCTCCCGGAGACCGTGCCGGATCCCGTGCTGGTCAGGATGCTGGAGGTTGCGCCTTCAGAAGAAGGCGAAGGGGAAAATAAGGGAGCTACCGCCTCGCCCAAGGAGGCGCTTGAAAAAGGGGGGATCAAGAATCCCTCCCTCCAGGGGGAGAAGAGGACCGCCTCCGGAGACCCGGAGGCCAAAGCCCCTAAGCAGGGGAAGAAATCTTCACCAGAGGGTCCTGCGTCCGGGGAGGCCTCGGCCGCACAGTCTCCCCTAAAGAATCAGCCCTCCAGCGAGCCGTAAGTAGAGAAAGGGGAATTTGATAATAAGAGACATCCCTATTTGTGCTTCTGAGGATAACTGAAGTTTTTACCTTGTAGTTCGGATCTCCGACCTTCTCAGATGAGCTCATCTTCGGGGGACCTTCGTCCGGAGATGATGGAGAGCGAGACGCCTCCGTCCGCTGCGCCGTCGGATAGGGCGGACAAGCCTGAAGTGTCATCACGGAGGGTGTCCCCGAGCCCGGCAGAGCCGAAGAGTTCGGCGCCGACTAGTGTTCGGCCGGGAGCCAAGGATCTGCTGAGAGGGCGCCCATCTCGTAAGATCACCATGCATTGATGAGTATGGTGATTGAAGGATTTTATCCGCCAAAGCGGATTGCGAATGACGCCGAGTTTGTTTGGCGGGGTTTGAGGTACGTAAAATGACACACCTTTTTGACAGTTTTGCACATAACATGCGCCTGATAGATAGTAGCCCCGAGACTCGGTAGGTTGTCGAAGCGACAGCTGCGTCGAGGATCAAAACCGCAGTATTAACTTTCGCCTTTCCTATGCGGTGGCGGATAGTCCGGGGCCAGCCGGACCGATAGAGTTGCTGAATCAAGCGCAACTCGACGCTGCGGATGCGACATCGCTAGTCAACAGGCGACTTGACGAATCGCAAGGTAAGTTGTTTCTCCGTGGTCACCTAGTAAGGGAGCCGAAGCCCACCTCTTACAATATGTGTGCTTGACGCAGATGGTGCCGCTGCTGTGGAGAGCCTTTGGGCAGAACTTGCTCAAGCCAAGGAGCAAGCCAGAAGGAGTGATGCGGCTGCCTCGAGGGCGGCCGAGGAGTTAGAGGCCGAAAGGGCCGCACACTGCCGAAGCAGGGAAGAGTTGGCCGAAATGGCCGTGAAGTTAAAGGATGCTACCGACCGCAGGGAGGCTCTTGAAAAGGAGCGCCTATTGGAGCAAGAAGACCTTGGGAAGGCCACCGCCGAAGCCAAGGATGCCCATTCTGCAATGCGGGCTATAAAGGAGGAGCTGCGCCAAGCCGGGGACATTGTGGCTAGCAAGCATTTTCTGCTGCGCCGAAGGTTCACGGATCCAAAGTATGCTTAGCTCGGCCAGCTGTGGGGTCCGGATGATACTTATATGGACTTAGCGGCGAGTGCGGCAGATGCTATTGTGCACTTCCGAAGTCAGAAGGATCACAAGACGGAAGAGCTGTTTTGGTCTCAATTCCATAGTCCGGATCGTTCACTTCTGCTGACCGATTGGTTGGCCGAATGGGCTGAGCTGAATAGGTTGTCCGGACTTGCCATGACGGATATCATGACTCATGTCTGGCCGGATAGGCCCAAGCCGAAGAGCTATTTTGGCTTATTGCAGCAGTTTCTTGGGGCGGTGCCGCATATCAAGGTGATGAAGCGGTCGGCCTGCATAGAGGGTGCACGGATGGCCCTTGCCCGTGTAAAGACACATTGGACAGAGATGGATGCCACCGCTATTGCGACCCAGGGTTCGGACGAGAGCCGGTTACCCGCCGAGCACTATTTTGGGGAAGTTCTGCGTGGTGCTCGTCTAATAGAGTGGCAGTGCTCAAAAAATGTCACGTTCAAATGAACGTTTTGGTTTGGAAGACGATATTTATGATGTAAGCGCCTTTTACACTTGTGCGTCCAAGTAGTGATATATCTCCTGTGCGGCCGTTTATGTATACATGTGTATAACCTGAAAGATGCAGTCGTCCGCTTCAGCCCCCACGCACAAGGTGCGGGGGTGTTCGCAAAAAATAGCGCATTTTCACACTTAATCCGATGTCTCGGTCCTGTGAAGGAGGTGGTAGCGTAGCAAACGAGGCAACCGGACTATAATGCTTTATCACTTTCACTTAGCCATAGGAGTTCGAGGGTGGGGCTACGATATAGCCCCTAGTGGCACCGCGCTCTCCGAATTCGTGGCGCGTGTGTGTGCCTGACCGGGAAATGGCCCTTCGTCAAGGCGGAGGAATTCTAAACATTCCAGTGGTCGATCGAGTGGTTGACCAGTCTCTCGCTGCATCATGACATCGGCTGGCATTCTCATGCGGTGCTCGCCAGCCGAACGGGGCACAATCGCAGATAGTTCTCCGGTGCCTCGTTAGCCGATGATACGGAACGTAAGGCAGCAAAACACAGGAGCCGGGCAAACCCAACATTTGACCAAAGACATGATTCGGAGCTGATGCATATAAGGCCTAACTCGAGACGCCGAACACTCCCTAAGGTGTTCGGTCTTTATAATAATGGGCGGAACAATGCCCTGAGCCCCTAATGTCCAGGTACGGGCGAGATCCTCTGACGCGGTCGATGCCAAAATGTCAGTCTCCTCTCTGGTTATAATGAGAAACCAGGGGATTATAGCAACAAGAGACAGCAAAAAAGGTTTATGTAGGGTCTTAATCTGAAGAGAATCCTTGCAACGGGTCCCATCGCACATCTCGCTACCAGGTCTCCGTTGCAGCCGTATCCTGGACGGGTGTGCACGTTGTTCATCTGTAAAAAGAGAGGAACTTAGTTTGAAAGGAAGTCGTGCGAAAAGTGCATAAAAGAATGGAAATATTAATAAATAAAGCTGAGCCGATATTAGCTCATTGTTGCTTATACACACAGCCCCTTGTGAAGGGGTGTGCGGCTAGGGAGCCCCTAGCCTATTTATGCCGGACTCGTCTAGCCGTGTTCGGGGTCTTTGAGCGACCTTTTAAGGAAATGATGCGACGTGGACCGGGCATTTTAAGTGTAAGAGACGCGTAATGTGGTATTGCGTTGAAGCGGACAAAAGCTTCACGCCCCAATAGTGCTTGATAGCTACTTTTGAATGGGGCAATATGGAAGGTTAGCCTTTCGCGTCGAAAGTTGTCGGGTGACCCGAACACAACTTCTAGTAGTAAGGAGCCTGTGCGCTTGGCGTGAGGGCCTGGCGTCACTCCTTTGAAGGAAGTGCGGCTATATCGAATTTTAGTAAGGTCTATCCCCAACTTGCGGATTGTGTTCAGATATAGCAGATTTAAATCGCTGCCGCCGTCCATCAGGACTTGTGTAAATTGTAGTCCGTTGATTATAGGATCCAATATCAGAGCAGTCCATCCTGCATTTTGGATACTTCTGGAATAATCCAGGTGGTCGAAAGTGATTGGTTTTGACATCCAATCGTAAGGTTCCGCTGGGGTGGACCGTGCGACACCTACCATAGCGGGTGCCGCATTGTTTTTCCGTACTATCACATGAAGTGAGTTTACTGTTTGACTCCTTGTGGGAAAGTCTTTTGTTTTCCGTGCTCGCTTGGGGTCCGGCTATCGTCCTTGCTTTCGTAGCGCCGAGCCCCTTGTGTTCGGCGTTGAGTCGGCCGGACTGTTTGAAAACCCAACAATCTCGGTGGGTGTGGTTTGCAGGCCTTTCGGAGGTACTGTGGATTTGACATATCCGATCCAGAATTTTGTTTAATTCGGATAGCTCATCACTGTTGTCCTTAAGAGGCAGTGTTTTATTGTTTGGCCGCGAGCTTTTGAATCCGGCATTGACCGCCGTGTTCTTTGGGCTTTTTTCTCTATTCCGGCGCTGATCCTTTCGGCACCGTGATTTTCCATTTCCATCCCTGATCTCGGATGTACTCGGGTCGCTGGTGCTGCATCTTGCTAGCCAGCTGTCTTCCCCCGCACAAAAGCGGGTCAAGAGGCTTGTTAGCGCGGCCATTGTCCTCGGCTACTCTTGGCCGAGGTGTCTGGCGAGCCATTCGTCTCGGATGTTGTGTTTGAAAGCTGTTAGGGCTTTGGCGTCCGGATAGTCGACTATCTGGTTCTTTTTGGTAAGGAACCTGTTCCAGAATTTGCGCGCTGACTCTCCGGGTTGTTGAGTTATATGACTTAGATCGTCTGCATCCGGAGGGCGGACATAAGTCCCTTGAAAATTTGCTCTAAAGGCGTCCTCAAGCTCTTCCCAACTTCCGACGGTGTTTTCTAGGAGGCTTTTGAGCCAATGCCGAGCTGGCCCTTTGAGCTTGAGGGGTAGATATTTTATGGCGTGGAGATCATCTCCTCTAGCCATGTGTATGTGTAGTATGTAATCCTCTATCTAGACTCCAGGGTCTGTTGTCCCGTCGTAAGCCTCTATGTTTATGGGTTTAAACCCTACTGGAAATTCATGATCTAGCACCTCATTGGTGAAACATAGTGGGTGTGCGGCGCCCCTGTTTTTGGGTGTGCCGCTGTCTTCGAACACCTGGCGTGTTGTGTTGCTTTCTGGGGCCCTCTTTTTGGCCCGTAAATGGACCTGACCGGGCCATTTGTTTTGCGAGGATCATGGGTCGGCTTTGTGCGGCGCCGCTTGTCGCTTGGCACATCATATCCGTCGCCTATCCGCTAGGCGGCCTCTTTGCTTTTTGACTGTTGGGGCTCTATGGCCTCCTCGTTGAATTCTGGCAGCAGCTTGCGCTTCGGGTAGCTCTTTGCTTGGTGGCCATTGCCTTATTTGTCTGCGGTCTTGAGTACTTTGCTCCACCTCATTCTGAGTGTGTCTTCCGCTGTTTTGAGCTTCTGCTTTTCCTTCTTCAGACTTCTTGCAGTGGCGACGAGTCTTTTGTGATTGTCCTTATGCTCCAGTGGTGTGTCCGGCATGAGGTCGTCTGAACTATTGGTTTCGCCGGGCATGGATTGATTATCCGATTCGTCCTGTTCGAACGGTTGTTTGGTTGCATGTTTGTCGCCCACTGGTTTGCCCTGCTCTATTGCTGGGTCATTAGGAGTGCTGTTGCTGTCGAGGCGGGACTTAGGGCGGCGCCTACGTCGCTGTTTTGGTTGTTTTTCGGAGGAATTATCCTTTGCCGCTTCCCATTGTTCCTCATCATCGCTTCCTTTTGGGGTGTCCACCATATATACATCGTGGGTTGGGGTGGTGTTCCCGTGCTCGGTGAGCACTGGTTCTTGATCGTCTCCGGCATCGTCGTCCATACCGTCGATGTCTTCGGAGTCGTAGTCTAGCATGTCGGTTAGGTCGTCGGCAGTGGCTATAAAGTGGGTGGTGGGTGGGCTTTGAATTTTTCGCCGTCCGCATCCCAACCGCCCCGGCCGTAGTCGGCGCCGCTCTCCGGATAGCGAGAGATGCTTTAGCGAATTTAGGATGTCGCCAAAGGGTGAGTGCTGAAAGATGTCCGCGGCAGTGAACTCCATGGTCGGCGCCCAATGGGATGGCCGGGGCACAGGAGGTTCGGAGTCCGGCAAGGAGACCGGCGCCTCGGAGTCATGAGCATTATAAGGGACAAGGTCAGTATTTGGCTCTATCGCCGTAGCGGTTGCAGCCCCCGAGGCGGTGTCCAGCCATCCATCCTCGGTCTACGCGATCAGCTCCGAACCATGGGTCGGAGCGGATTCGTGTGCGGCCTCCAAAGTACTGTCCGGCGGCAGAGTTAGATCGTGCCCATCATGACAGTGCGGCGCGCTTGGTTGTGGCTCGGATCCATCGAAGATCAAGTCTCCGCGGATGTCTGCCGTGAAGTTTAGGTTTCCAAACCTGACCTGATGGCCAGGGGCGTAGCTTTCGATCTGCTCCAGATGACCAAGTGAATTGGCACGCAGTGCGAAGCCGCCGAATACGAAGATCTGTCCGGGGAGAAAGGTCTCACCCTGGACTGAGTTGTTGGTTGAAGAAGCCATCAGGCCTATCGGTGACGACACAGAGGAACTCTCAATGAAAGCACCAATGTCGGTAAAACCGGCGGATCTCGGGTAGGGGGTCCCGAACTGTGCGTCTAGGCGGATGGTAACAGGAGACAAGGGACACGATGTTTTACCTGTGTTCGGGCCCTCTCGATGGAGGTAAAACCCTACTCCTGCTTGATTGATATTGATGATATGGGTAGTACAAGAGTGGATCTACCACGAGATCAAGGAGGCTAAACCCTAGAAGCTAGCCTATGGTATGATTGTTGTAATGGTTATGTTGTCCTACGGACTAAAACCCTCCGTTTATATAGACACCGGGGAGGGCTAGGGTTACACAGAGTCGGTTACAATGGTAGGAGATCCATATATCCGTATCGCCAAACTTGCCTTCCACGCCAAGGATAGTCCCATCCGGACACGGGACGAAGTCTTCAATCTTGTATCTTCATAGTCTTGGGTCCGGCTGACGATGATAGTCCGGCTGTCCGGACACCCCCTAGTCCAGGACTCCCTCACTCCCCTTCACCAGCGGAGGTGGATAAGTCCGGATCTATAACCAGTGGTGAGGATAGAAAGCCAGTGTTTTTTGAAGGGAGAAAGACATTGTTACTACCCCTATCTTGTTTAGATCTGGAGAGAATGAGAGTGTGTGAATAGAGCAACCCTAGCAAGCAAGCGCGGAGGCTCCAGCCTATATATACGTAGTGGGGTAGTTTTCCTTTTTAACTCCCTCAAAACAATCGTTTAAAATTGTGTACTACTACATGCCAGGTCGCGGTTTTTTTAGTTGTCGATTGTTTTTTGAGATAGCTACCCATTTGTTACAAGTGGTGTTACGGTGTGCCAGGTCGCACTTTGTATCGTTCAAGTATGGTACTACAAGTCCCTCCATTAAATGAACAACCACCCCCTCGTAAAAATTGTGAACAACCCACGGATAAAATTAGCGGAAACGTGGGTTGCCCCAACATGCATTATTATTTATATTTTCTACTCCCTTCGTTCCTAAATATAAGTCTTTTTTATTAGCCACACCTAAGACAAGAATTTTTTATTAGCAGTGAACCCCGCATGTCATAGACACAAAAATTGTGGCAAGATTCCCTTAGGTAAGCCAAAGTGTGTTTAACAATTTGAGCAACTCAGGTTATGCAAGTGTGGCATGTGTGGGAAAAATAATGTGGCAATATAAGACAAACATAGTCACAATCCAAACAACCCCGTAATTTTTTGTGACATGCATGAAAATTTGGTTAGTTAAATTTATAGTCAAAATTTGGCAAGGTGCATCAAATCAACACATGCAAGTATCAAAAGGAAAGTCATGCCATGCATGCATGCGTTGTACTCCCTCCGTTTCCAAATATAAGTCTTTCTAGAGATTGCAACAAGTGACTACATACGAAGCAGAATATGTCTACATACAAAGTAGTCCATTCGAAATGTGTAAAAAGACTTATATCGAGTGCAGTGCTTTGATGTGTCGCGTCAACTCGTACAAGACCGAGAAATTTGATTACTACAATGCCCTCTCCCCCGCAGACCGAGCTCGGTGTTTTATCTCCTCGCTTTTGGCTGCATGACAAGAGGGCCAACCACTGCTGGGCCCACATGTCATAGACGCAATGGCAGGAGAAGTAAGTAGAAGCTACACACGCCATCCCTCCCGCATGAGGTGGACGGACATGCAGCAAAGGATTCGACATCGAGAAGTAGGAGTAACATCATTGTTCGCCTTCTCAAGAGGCGAAGAGCCAAGCGCAACCCAAACGTGGCGATTCTATGAACGCTCGCGTGGTGCGGTGCCTTGGAGCACGCATATACTAGCCAGGCTCTTGCATGAGACAAAATTGCTATTGTTTAACAATTAAATTCCATCATCCATTGGTTGATACTCATTCTGCATAGGTCCACACGCTTAGCACCATTTCCTCCTGGGGTCACCAATGTTTATTTGCTAATTAATAGCATTGCTTGCAATGAACTTGTAACGCCCTCGATGCGGCTATATCTCCCACGTGTAGAAGCACGACTTAGAGGCATAACCGCATTGAAAGCAATGTCGCAAGTGAGGTAATCTTTGCACAATCCATGTAATACATAAGGGAAAGAGATACATAGTTGGCTTACAGTCGCCACTTCACACAATACATAAATAAACATCCATCATTCAGCTTACACTCAAGGTCCGACTACGGAACCAAAATAAAAGAAGAATACCCCAAATGCAACACAGATCCCCGATCGCCCCAACTGGGCTCCACTACTAATCGTCTGGAAATGAAACATAGTAACGACCAAGTGCCTCATCAAATTCCCACTTCAGTTTCGATTAGCCATTTGGCATCACCGTACCTTCATCTGTTTTGGTAGAATCTGTGAGCCACGGGACTCAGCAATCTCACACCCATGAGATCAAGACTATTTAAGCTTAAGGAAGGCTGGTGTAATGAGGTGGAGCTGCAGCAAGTTTACTAGCATATATGGTGGCTACATCGCAAAAGAGAGCGAGAAGAGAAGCAAAGCACGGTCGTCAAGCTAGTAGCGATCAAGAAGTGATCCTGAAACTACTTACGTCAAACATAACTCCAACACCGTGTTCACTTCCCGGTCTCCGCCGAGAAGAGACCATCACGGTTACATACACGGTTGATGTATTTTAATTAAGGTCAACTTCGGGTTTTCTACAACCGGACATTAACAAATTCCCATCTGCCACATAACCGCGGGCACGGCTCTCGAAAGTTTATACCCTGCAGGGGTATCCCAACTTAGCCCATGACAAGCTCTCGCGATTAACGAAGGAATAGACCTTCTCCCGAAACACTCCGATTAGACTCGGTATCCCGGTACATCAAGACCTTTCGACAATGGTAAAACAAGACCAGCAAAGCCGCCCGATGTGCCGACAAATCCCGATAGGAGCTGCACATATATCGTTCTCGTGGCACACCGGATGAGCAAGACGACGGGTTGGCATAGACCTCGTGGTTGCCCGGGCGCCGGACATCGCTTCAAAGTTGGACCAACACTCGAAGGAGCACCGCCCGGGGTAAAATAAATATGACCCTCGGGCCCGAAACCCAAGGGAAAAAAGGGCTAGGTGAGGCAAATGGTAAAACCAAGGTTGGGCCTCACTGGACAAGTTTTATTCAAAGCGAACTGTCGGGGGTCCCATAAATCACCCGACAGCGTAAGGAACGCAAAATCCGGGAACATAACACCGTATGACGGAAACTAGGCGGCAAGAGTGGAACAAAACACCTGCATAAGGCCGAGCCTTCCACCCTTTACCGAGTATATAGATGCATTAATTAAAACAATAGATATTGTGATATCCCAAAATATCCGTGTTCCAACAAGGAACAAACTTCATCTT
Organism: Aegilops speltoides; assembly: GCA_021437245.1. Classification (NCBI taxonomy): domain Eukaryota; kingdom Viridiplantae; phylum Streptophyta; class Magnoliopsida; order Poales; family Poaceae; genus Aegilops; species Aegilops speltoides. Next base: position 385,782,130 of record CM038145.1, on the reverse strand, counting down.
CACCTGCAACTAGCAACGCTATAAGAGGGGCTGAGCAAAGCGGTAACATAGCCAATCAACGGTTTGCTAGGAAAGGATGGTTATATGTTGACATGGCAATATGGGTGACATGATATAGCAAGTGGTAGGTATCGCAGCATAGGCATAGCAAAAGAGAGAGCATCTAGCAAGCAAAGATAGAAGTGATTTCGAAGGTATGGTCATCTTGCCTGCAAGGTTCTCAGAGTTGTCGAAGGCTTGATCCTCGTAGGCGGTCTCAACAGGTTCCTCGTTCACGTACTCGTCTCCTGCTCTACCCAAAGCAAGAACACAAGCAACGGAACCACAATCAAACAAGGAACAATGCACAAGCAATATGATGTAATACATGACATGCGATGCGAGATGTGATATGCAATGCATATGTGTGCTCCGGAAGGAAAATGATGAACCGGGCATATCATGGCATGGAACAAGTACTAGCATGAGGTAGGCATGAAAATGAAACTATCCTTGTGCAACACCACCTTATAGCATGCTTGAAATAAAACACTCAAAAATGACAAGACAACATCATGATGTAAAATGACATGCTCATGAACTTGCTCAAATGCAGAAACTAATGCCACCACTGGATTTGTGGGATTTTTCTACCCCAAAAACATATATAATATGTCTAGGTTGCTGTAGAAAAATAGTCACAAGTGCATTAAGTTAAAACCTGCCTAAATTGGAATATGACTGAAAAGGCATTTCCATATTTGGAAACGTCCAGAAAAGGACTTGCCCGAAATGGGAATGTACTACATGCCAGAAATGGAATATTCGCTGGGGAATAAAATAAATAAATAAAAAAAAGAAAACAGAGGCTAGGGGAGGATGACAGGTGGGGCCACACTGTCATACACACACATGCGCACATACACAGAAAAAGGTGGGGTTTGGGGGTTTAACTTGCGCCCGCGGGGGATCGATCCCGGGTCGCTGGGTTGCAACAGAGCGGCTCGAGCCACTAGGCTGGCCAACAGTGGCTGACAGAGGAGGGGGTTCTGCTCCTCTTGCCAACTGCCACGGCGATGCTCAAAACAGAGGAACACCGCGGAGAACACCGGCGCGGCCAGAGGCGACGGAGGGATCACCGGAGCAGCTCCGGCGCCCTAACGGAGTGGCGGATGGGTGCTACGAGATTGCAAGGGAATCCCGCGCTCGCGCCTGGAATGCACGACGCCCAACGGTGACGGAAACGCTGCCGGCGGCGAGGTCCAGAGCGCGCGGCGACGAACTAACCCACGACGAGGCGCTAGGTTTAAAGAGCGGCAGGGAGCATGGATCTACCCTACGGGATATGACGAAGCCTACGGACATGTGCAGAGAGGCTAAAGAGGTCGGAGCACTCGCCGGAGACGAGGTCCGACGGCGGCGAGATCGGGCGCCCGCGGCGGCCGCGGTTAGAGCATGCAAACGGGGGGGGGGGGGTAAAAGGGCCAGGAAGCTGCGTGTGCTCACCACAAGCACGGTGGTGTGCTTGGCCTGGCGGGAGGTGGACGAAGACGGTGATGGGGTTGGTCGAACACGTCGTCGGCCTGGTTCGAAGACGAGGAAGACGCGGTCGTTGCAGGGGCTCCGGCTCCACGTAGTCGACGACGTGGACGTAGTGGACGACGGTGAAGAAGATGGACACGCCAGATGGGGTAGATGCCGAAGGAGAGCACGCCGGCGACGAGGACGCGCTCTCTGATGCACTTGGGACGGGGCGGAAGCGGCAGATCTGGTGGTCTACTCACCTGGCGGCGGCGATGGGAGGAAGAGGGAAACCCTAGGGGGCGTGTGGACACAGAAAGGGGATAAAAGGGGGGCTAGGGCGAGCGGTGCGAGCTCACGCGCGCTCGTGCTCGCGGTCCCCATGGAGACGGTGAGAGGAGAGGGAAAAGGTGGGTGCGGGAGGGGCAGGCGCCGACGAAGCGGGACCGACCTGCCCACGCATGCGTCGGGCTCTGGGTAACGGGCGGCTGGGTGAGAAACGACGAGGCGCGGACGAAGCGGGCTGATGGCGCTTAGCTGGGCTGGTGGCAAGGTGCTAGCTGGGCGGCCTGGGAGGCCAAGGCCTGTGGGTGGGTTGATCTTGACTGCTGCCGCTTGCTGCATTTCCATAATTTAAAACAGAAATGAAAGCGTAAAAGCTCGGGGAAAAGAAGAGGAGTTAGAGGATAAAGAAAATATTCTCCAACTCTGGAATTATCCACTATTTTAATAAATTGCATTGGGCATTTTTAGAGGTAGAAAAATAAGACAAGTTTGAAATATTTTCAAACTTGTGTCATTTTTGAACGTGACCAAAACAACTTCAAATAAGGATATCTTTGGCAGAGAGGTTTAGGGCAAGGAGCAAGATTAACAGGGAGAAGATGAACATTAATTGAGGAAGAAAAATAGCACTTGAATAAGAGAGGGAAAAGGAGGAGAAGTGAGGGTGCCATGGATGGAAGGGGGGAACAAGGTTATGCCCATGATGCTCATGGCAACAACATGAATGACAACATGCAACATGGGATGACATGAGATGAAGATGCACTACATAATGAGGATGAATGCAAAATGACAAGAGGCACAAATGCAATATGGTAATATGAGCATGACAAAGAAAAGAATAAAACCACATAACCAAACAAGATGAGGCCAAACATGATAAAACCCACAAGAATTTGGATGAAGGTCAAGTTGATACATTGCCAAAATGGGACATGATACATCTGGGGTGTTACAACTCTCCTCCACTACAAGAGGATCTCGTCCCGAGATCTAGGACTGAAAGAACTCCGGATATTCGAACGGAGGTGATCCTCGCGCTCCCGTGTGGCTTCTCGGTCGAATGGTGTGACCACTTTACTTTCAGGAATTTGATTGACTTGTTGCGAGTCTTGCGCCGGTTTCTTCAAGAATAGCAACGGGTGCTCATGATAAGAAAGATCTTGTTGGAGGTCAATTTCTTCAAAGTTGATAGTGCGCTCAGAATCTTGAAGCACTTGCGGAGCTGTGACACGTGAAACACATCGTGCACGCTTGCAAAGTTGGATGGAAGCTCAAGTTGATAGGCGAGATCGCCTTTTGCCAATGATCTTGAAAGGACCCACGATCTAGGGGCAAGCTTCCCTTTGATACCGGGCGACGAGTGCCTTTCATTGAGAGACGGAGGTAGACATGGTCTCCGATTTCAAAAGCCACATCACGGTGCTTGTCATCATAATAGCCCTTACGGCGCGATTGCGCGTCTTTGAGATTCTCACGAATGACTTTGCACATTTCTTCGGCTTCTGTGATCAAGTCGTTGCCAAGAAGTTGGCGTTCACCTGTCTCAGACCAATTGAGAGGAGTACGGCACTTCCTGCCATAGAGAATTTCGAATGGGGCCTTGCCCGAACTTGCTTGGAAGCTGTTGTTGTAGGAGAACTCGGCATATGGAAGACAATCTTCCCACTTCATGCCAAAGGAAATTACACAAGCCCTGAGCATATCTTCAAGGATTTGATTGACTCGCTCGACTTGACCACTAGTTTGAGGATGGAAAGCTGTGCTGAAACGAATGTTGGTGCCCATGGCCTTCTGAAAGGAGTCCCAGAACTTAGAGGTGAAGATGCTTCCACGGTCTGAAGAGATCAATTGCGGAATACCGTGCAAGGAGACAATTCTGGAGGTGTATAGCTCTGCCAGCTGAGCTGCTGTGATAGATTCTTTGACAGGAAGAAAATGAGCCACTTTAGTAAGCTTGTCAATGACAACGGAGATGGCATCATTTCCACGCTTGGACTTAGGAAAACCAGTCACGAAGTCCATCTCGATATGATCAAACTTCCATTCCGGAATAGCAAGAGGTTGGAGGAGACCAGCTGGCCTTTGGTGTTCTGCTTTCACCCTTCTGCAGACATCACATTCATTCACGAATTGAGCAATTTCTCGCTTCATTCGAGTCCACCAATATGACTGCTTGAGGTCATGGTACATCTTCGTACTTCCAGGATGAATGGATAGGAGGGAATGAGGAGAAGTGAGGGTGCCATGGATGGAAGGGGGGAACAAGGTTATGCCCTTGATGCTCATGGCAACAACATGAATGACAACATGCAACATGGATGACATGAGATGAAGATGCACTACAAAATGAGGATGAATGCAAAATGACAAGAGGCACAAATGCAATATGGTAAGATGAGCATGACAAAGAAAAGAATAAAACCACATAACCAAACAAGATGAGGCCAAACATGATAAAACCCACAAGAATTTGGATGAAGGTCAAGTTGATACATTGCCAAAATGGGACATGATACATCTGGGGTGTTACAGAACTAGCCATTGCAAGTCATTAAAAGCATGCACACCTCTTATCTCTTATTGGTTGATATGTCAAGAAACAAGAAATAAGGTAGAAATTAATGCACCGCGCCTAAGTGTTTCGGGACTATTTGGTTTTTGTAAGATGACTTACACACCTAGACGGAGGAAGTAGTATAGCCCTGTAAACCAGAAATGAGTATTTGCCTTTCTAGAGATTTTAACAAGTGACTAGACTACACCGAGTGCAGTACTCCATCCCTTCGGGTTTATAGGGCTCAAATCTCATGAACCAAGGCATTTTGCGATTGGAGGAATGTATCTCGTACTTTACAAAACTAGCCTAATTAAACTCATGCATTAATTACGTAGTTATCTCGTTTTCCTCTCCGCCTTGGTCGCAGTGCACAATATTGAGCACTCCTATATGACTAGACGCTCTATCTACATGCGGGACATTTCAAAGCATCCGGGCCCGCGTGCCATCCACCAAATCATAGTGAGGTGCTACAGTCGAGACTCACCTGTCACCCCGGTGTGGCCGTCATGACCCGTCATATCACAAAACCCACATCTTTACCAGCAATGGTAAGGTGGCCTCCAAGTTGGAGTGGACGAAGCAACCATCAATTCACTAGAACGCTCATTCAGCCCTTTCTTCCGTTTCTTGAAGAAAACCTCACTCCAGGCTACTTACTTCTACCATTTTTCTTCTGTACCGACGCAAGAAAGGTGGGCGAATCAGTTATGCTGCTATATTTTCATTCCAAGAATCTTCTTTTTGCGAAGCACCGACCGATTCTCACATCCTATTCTTTTCCCGTTTTCATTGCGATTGTGGTTTCCTTTCGATTTCTTTTTGTTTGTCAGTTCATTGATGGATCCTGGAGCACTAGGCAAAGAGTTGCCGGCGGACAACCCACTGGAGACAACGATCTCTAGGAAGTGAGCACCGACCATCGAGTTGACCATGTTGGTGGGCCAACCCATGGAGACGAAGAACTCCAAGAAAAAAGCACTGGCCAAAGAGTTGAGGACGTTGGCGGACGAACTCCTCAAAGAAAGTTGGAAGAACAGCAAGGGCCCCACCGTGCCTACCCCTGGAACTCTGATGGCCACCTATGCGAGGCTCAAGGCCGAGTTTGAGGAGATAGTCGCTGTTGAGAAGCAGTATTCCCCTAGGAAGTTGATGCCCCCCATCGAGGACGAGGAGATGGCCCCCGGAGGGATGAGATCCCCCAGTGAGCTGCATAAGGTAAAAAATAATGGCTTATTACCATAGTTGTGGTTCTTGATTATTTGCAGAGTGCTTGCTAATATGTTAGGGTTGTGCAGGTGCCGGTGGACGTCCTTGATGATTCCGATGTCGTGGCCCGTCCTATTGGCATCGCCCCGGAGATCGATTCCGATGCCGCTGTCCATCCTGCGGACATCGCCCCAGATATCGATTCTGATGTCGCGGTCAGTCCTGTGGACATCGCCCAAGAAATCGATTCCCATGCCGCTGTCTGTGCTGTGGTCATTGCTCGAGAGATCGATGACAAGAAATAGTTGGTCGCGCTAATCCTTCATGGTAGTTTGCATTGCCCTGTGTTTAATTACCAGAACGATGCGTGTTATCAAACCATCTTAGGGCTAGTGCACTGTCTTGTGTGGGCGGATCTTGCTACTTTTGTTTGATAGTGAATCATGCGATGAATCATGCGAACCCTCTCCGAGTTACGGAAACAGATGTATCCTCACCAGCTTTTGATGTAATATATGGCATGCTTGGATGTAAGTTTGAACTGTTTATCATATCAGTAGGGCTTGTTTGATGATTCTTGGTGTTAGTAGGATAGCTACTGTGCGAGCTATAGTACTTGCAAAACACTCACCAATGAGAAACATTGGGGATGATGAGCTCGTGGTACGCTTATACTTATCCCTCGTCGATCGACCAATAGCCCTAGCTGCTAAAATTGTAGGCTTAGCGATCGATCAGACAATAGTCGACACGCGGATACATTCAGGCCTCATTTGGTTCATAGGGTAGGAAAATTGTAGCAAAAGTACAGAGAACGTGCAACACAAAATCATAGCAGTGCAGAGACGTACTCCCTCCGTTCCAAAATAGATGACCTAGGCGGGCTAGTTTGGCCTAGTGGGTTTCAGTGATATGACGTGGTACAGTGCCGTCCAGTCTTTGCATGTGGTAGCAGTATTGCGGGTACAGTAAGTTTTCTTGAAGAAGCGGAATTCAACGAAGTCATGATGGTTTCTTTGTCCGAACAACTTCCTGTGGGAAAGGTTGGGCCTGCTATACGACCGGGGTAGACCAGGATAATTTGGTGCATGGCAGGTGGACCAGGATGGTCGACGTCCCACATGTCGGCGAATGAAAATATTCTTTCCGATATAGAGGATGAGCAAGGAGTATTCATTGTTTATTTGTGATGAAAGCTATTATCTCCACTGTTACGACGGAGGAGTGTGAAACACGGCTGCCCAGTGAACTTGGCATGTGCACCACTCCCTCCTTCCTCATGTAATGCCTAGGTTACAGATTTTTCTCACTTTGTCTCTATCTATTTCCTCTCAAATGTTTTTACCTTTATTTTTTAAGACACAATTGTTTTTATGCCATTTTTTAGAATTTTTTATACCTAGGAGCACGTGTAGAGACGGGCTCTTGCAGAGCCCACTCCTTGACTTTGTCAATGCCTTTCTCTCCTCCACATAAGGAGTACTACTTGCTATGCATGCATGCGACGGGTAGCTGGCGTCTTGAGGAGCCAGGGCGGTGAGAGCGGGCTCCAGAAGCGGTCCGGACTCTAGCATGGCCCACCTCACATTATCACCATATATTTCTTGGAGTCCGTGCGCGGCGGGCGGGCGATCTCTTCTCCCTCCCCCGTTTCTCTCTTCTCAGCCAATGCCCGCCGAGCGATTAGATTTCGGCTATCGATGGTTTATTCAATTATGGTCCCACATGTCAATGAAATTGCAAGACAATGCGTGTCCCCTCTGGTGAGCGGCGTGCGAGCCGGACTGTCGAGGGTTCGACGCGTATGAGTCGTAAGTGTGCCGCCTTTTCCTTTAGAACTTGCGAAGCGTAACATTTTCACGTGATCGATCGATAGAAATTCAGAACAAAATGACGAGGGCGGTGCTTTCCCACTCGTTAGGCGGGCTAGTTCGAGTGATATGACGTGCTACAGTGCCGTCCACTTGCTCCATTTTTATGTAATAAAGAGTTTACGCTCTTACGCGGGAGGAGTGCGAAACACCGCGGATCTGATTTTGATCGAGGGATAAATGTTCCCTGCCAAATAATGGAGGACTGTTAGCAATTATAGCTTGATAGTTAGGGCATCTCCAGCGCTGGCCCACAAATTTACACCGGCATCTGTCCGAGGACACTGACGGATGCCATCCGATGTTGCCCGCATACCTTTCGACAACTATATGAACTAACCGGACAAAATTCATGCAAACAAAGCAAATTTCAAATTAACCGGATGAAATTCATTACATTTCGAAAACTTTTCCTACAAACTGGACGGAATTCATTACATATTTCGCACAAACCGTACTAAAACCTACTGTAGACCTAATCTAAACGATCGCCGGCGCCCGACCACCATGTCCGGCCATTGCCTTTGCCTCCTCCTCATCCACCTCGATAACCTCCTCCTCCGGAGCACAAGGTTCTGAAGATTTCCGCCTCCACGTCGCCATCAAGCGGCTAATCAGCCGCCGATGTTTATCCCACCAAGCTTGGCATCGACTGAGTGGAGTAGCGGTGGCCTTCCCGGGACCAGAGCGGCGGCAACCTACCGTGTACTACTCTTCCTCGCTGCCGGCTGCGCCTGCGCACGCACACCGACTTCGTGGTCGTGGCGGCGGAGGGCGGCCGGGGGGGTGCCGACGATCTCCTTCGTTTGCTCCTGCGATAGTACGTCAAAGAGAGCTTTGGAGCGCGCCCGGAGTGGAGCCGGCGATGTCCCTCGTCCGCTCCTGCGATAGTACGTCCAAGAGAGCTTCGGAGCGCCAGGAGGCCATGGTTGGAGTGGTGCCGACGGAAGGAATGGACCGGAGGAGAATAAGTGTGGGTCCTTGGCTATGGCTGGGAGCTGGGGCACAAGTTAATATAGCGGGCAAATGGCAATGAGTCGCGGCAGACGGATAGACAACTGGCGCCGGAGTAGGTTCGTCGGGCGTGAATGTGGATGCTGCTTCAATGACTTAGCTGCAGATGCGTTGGGTTATTGACATGTGGGCCCAACGGGCATCTGGCCCGCATGTCAGTGACACACCAATTGCACCTGCAGTTAAGTCCGGTGAATGCGGCATTGACATTCTAGAGAGACGGTGACCGTTTCATGCGGGAAGCGCGCGATAGCGATGGAAGGGGTTTTGGTGTGCAGTGGCACTAAGATCGGTCGCTCACGATAGTACATACTCCGTACCATACTACCATAGTACCCTCTCTAGCTAGGCTGTTTTATAGATTGTCGTTGTGATGGACGATATACATGAGCAAGGCGGTCCGATTATGACCTTTGGTGTTGAACCAGGTGAATACATGCTCGGCGTTCGCGTACTCCATCAAATGTCTAAACAGTAATGTCAGGCACCGCCGGGGCGCGCAGGTGATGTGCTCGCCGTTTGTGTTGCGCCATGAGCAGGACTTTGATTTAGAGGGCAACGTGCATGCATTAGCATCCTTTGACAGCGTGAGCGTGAATGTCTGACGCGAAGTATTTCATTTTAATTTGGATGACGAGGGTGCGTTGCAGCGACGAGTCCGTGGTTTGATTCCCCGCATACGCATAATTTTGGTTTTTACAGTATTTCTTTCTCCATTGGCAGGTAGGCCCACATAGATAGATAAAGAACATGAGCTGATGAGGCGCATGCGGACTGTTTGACTGGTCAACCAGACAAATACGAAGCTATACGCTGAGCCAGTGACCATATAATCACCATATCTCGTATACAATGATCAAAGTGAGCTATCAAGACAAGTTCGATGACCGCCAATGCATTTTACTCGGTAATAAATGACCAGGATTGAAGGGGAATCCAAATTTGCTTCGTCTTCTGTCCTTGAGCTATTGACAAACCAATGCACTATACAGTTGTCCGGCCACTCCACCCCAGAGCTCTCACCAAGCGTCGTTCATGCCACCGCGCCGCACACTAACCGGTAAGGCAGCGATGGCATCCCGCCGCGCCGAGTTCCTCGCCGCCCACGACCGCACACAAAATGGTAGGGAAGCAATGGCATCCCGCCGTACTAAGTTCATCGCCGCTCGCGACCTCACAACTATGTGGGAGGAATTTGAAGATGCCAAGGCCGAATGGGCGGTAGAGCAAGAGGCGGCCGAAGCCGCATAGAGGGAGCGGAAAAGTCAGAAAGCACTCAAGAAAAGAGAGGCCCGCCGCCGCAAGAAAGAAAAGGACGCATGCGCTGCTGCGGAGAGGTCGGCGGATATCCAAGCACGGTGGGGTGTCGCCGACAAAGCCGGGAAGGAGAACGACGGCGTCTGGCCAGCATGTGGAATTGTCACGGCGGATGTCCTTAGTGTCAGGACTTAGTCGTGAGGCCAACGCATCTATGTGGTAGCTTGAGAGGGGTTGAGTGGGACGAGAGACGCAGGGCGGATCAACACGCAAGACAAGGGTTTAGACAGCTTCGGGCCTCGGGAAACATCATCCGGTAAAAACCCTACATGCTGTTTGAGGCTAGGTCTCATTATCATCATGAGGGAGTCGCCGTAAACCGGCTCTCCTCTTTGTGTCTAGGCCTAAGATTGTTTCTTCTTGCTTGTAACTTGTCCCTCTTTGGGGAGCCCTGCCCCTCCTTATATATGTTGAAGGGGCGGTTTACATGTGGAGTCCTATTAGGATTAGGACTATTCTATCTCTAATACAATCCGGATACAAGTCCTGGTCTTAACTCCTTGTAAGGCAAATATTCCTTTCCTCTTGAACCGGCCCACCATAGTTGAACCGGCCTTCATGAACCGCCCGTTGGGCCACCGGGTCTTGTTGCTCCTCTGGCCCGCCTGCCGGATTACCAATGAGCTGTAAACCGTCTGGTCTATGCAGGTCGCCGGTGAATCGCCAAGTCCGGCCGGTTTATCCTTCCGGCCGGTTTACGCCGCGGGGCATATCCCCGACATTAGCCCCCAAGTTTAGCTTGGATTTATCAATGGTAAACTTATGCTGCAAAATAAACACCAGAACAACTTTGACAGGTTGTGCTCCGGGTTAAGAATTCTTGTAGACCGACACTGATCATCCTTAAGTCCTTGTATTTCCTCCTTCTAGAAAATCCGGGTCAATAACCAGCTTCATACTCAAATTGCTAACGTTGGTTTCTCATAGAAAAATATTGTGAAGAATAATCCACTTGAGTCGGCTTCCAAAGCGCCGGTTTAGGAAATATTGGTCTTGAAATATTCATCTGATATTTAGCCGATTTGAAGACGTAAAAACTTGCCGGTTTAACATTACCAAAATGGTCGGGTTATAAAAATTGATAATTCCGGGTCATGATTGTTGCCAACGCCGGTTCATGATTATTGATGACGCCGGGTTGCAGACACAGGGTCGTAATGATTGGTCACGCCGGGTCAATCCGGTTTGCTCAAAACAGAGAATTTGAAAATAGTTCTTCGATAATAATATAATACCTGTAGCCCCCAAGTCTTGAGCAGAACAAAGTGATGGCTTAAGACTTGCTTCAATATAAATACTGCCACTTAAGAAGAAATCCATGTTGTTCATCCCAGTCACTTAGAAAAAACTGAATAGTCCATATTATGTAGCCCCCAAGTGTCGAGTTGTCCTGCTTGCAGCAACCTGGGACTTGTAATTGTCTTATACTCATAAAAACTTCAACCAGTGTAGCCCCCAAGGGCCGGGTCATTATGCAATAATGAGTAGGGACTTTGTAAATATAATCATGTAAACTTTGAACAGCAATGGTGTAGCCCCCAAGGGTCGGCTCAGTAAGATAATATTGAGCTGGGACTTGATATATACTTCAATGAAAATAACATCACATGATGTAACCCCCATCATGGGGCTTGAATCCGTGTCCACAAGGTTAAGAGCCTTTTGCTTTACCAACTGAGTAGTGGACCCTTCAATGATAAATGAAAATTTGTGTACCTTGAATTGTTGACAGGAGCAATTGGTAGCTTCCAAGGGCCAGCTCATTACGATGTGATGAATCGTGTCTTCAATAATATGAGCAAAAAATGACTTTGCATTAGCCCCCAAGTTTCATGGTGCATGCTTGCAGCGACATGAGACTTGTGTATTTGATGTAATCTCAACTTAAATAATGTAGCTCCCAAGTGCCGGGTTGTAAGCTTGCAGCAACTCAGGACTATTCCTTCAATTGTAGAATAAATCATATCCTTTGGTAAAATAATATCCATTGCGCTAAAGCGACTTTGAAAACCTCAATAATACCGATTATTAATAACCATAATAAAAATCCAGCCATGTTGGCTATTCAAGATAATATAATCCGGTATGAAAACCTTATTCATCCAATATCAAAATGAAAATTCAGCCAAGTTTGGCTATTTGAATAATATAACCCAATCATTTATAAGCGCATGATTCCAATGGCGCAATCCAAATATATACTAGCAACTTATAGTCCAAAGCCAGACCGGTTTAATAAACGCCGGTGATTTGTAATCATGCTTTATTCAACCTGTTGCTGCAAACAACAAGTTTAAAGTGTCCTGGCAGTTTACCGCCGGACGGGTCATAATGCCCAACATATACCCTGGGTTTATAACCAAGGTTGCACTTAAGAATAATCAAATATGAAATATATCATACCTGCTATATTGAATCACATTGCTGGTTTTACCAACTTTTTATAATAAGAGTGATAACCCCAATTTTGAGTAATGATAACTCCTTTCATACTGTGCCGGTCGATGATAAACCATACCGGGTTGTGATAAACACCGGCTTAACCATATATAATACTGGCGACTCGTAGTCAAACCAGACCGGGCTGACAGTCTCCGGATTGTAACTTGATCGTGTACTGACAACTTGCAATTTGAAAGTCAAACCGGGTTAATGAACACCGGTTTGCTCTATAATAAGATGGTAACATAAAATCAAAAAATCAAACCGGGCAAATAGTCTCCGGATTAAGAATTGACCGTGTTCCGTCAATTGACAGTCGAACCGGTCTGCAAATTTTGTCGGTTTAAGAACGCAACAAAGAAGAAATATTTATTAAAGAAAATTTCAAGCAAAGGCAATGATAAAAACCGTTTTGCAAAAATATGCTATACTGAGCTGATCAGATGGTATTACCATGGTCGGACAGGACCAAGCCCCCAATAGGAGTGACAATGATTCAAGTCCGCCAGGTCCCCAAATGATTCGTGGCATATATGCCAAATCAAGAGGCGTGGCAATGGTTGGTTCACCAAGCCCCAAGTGATTTTGTGGCCTTAGGCCGACCAAGAGGCGGATGGTTCAGACTTGACCATGTCCCCAAGTGATCTGGTGGCTGTCGCCTATCAAAAGGTGTCGCGTTGGTTCGGACACGACCAAGGCCCCAAGTGATATATAAAAAGCAAATGTCAAGGGGTAAACCGGAGGCCGCTTTAAGACAGAACCACCGTGTAACCACGCATGATGTAAAAAGAACAGAGACCCCGCTTTATGAAGCAGAAACCCCCATGTGATCAATATGTTAAGCCAATAAGGCAGGATATCCATGTTTGAACCACGCATCATGGCAGCAGGTCCGCTTCGGTAATTTTTAATCTTTTTGCAAGAGATAAATTTTTCTTGAACCGGGATCTTGAACCGGATATTGAGAGCTTCAAAGCTTTGTGGGAGACATCTTTCCCCTGATCCGGATTTTAAACCGGAATCTTCATTTTCAGCCGGAAATTTTCTGACGGTCTTTAAACTCGAACTTGCGAGAAGTTAATTCCTTTTTGAACCGGACATTGTTAAACCGGATTTGGGCGCTTCAGAGCTTTGTGGGAGAACAGATTTCCCTTGAACCGGATTGTAAACCAGATATTTGAGAGCTTCAATGAGACTGACATCCCTTGTGCCGGATTTTAAACCGGAATCCTTTCTGATGACCCGGATCTTCTTCTTTGAGCCGGGATTTTGTAACTGTCATATACTTTCTAAGCCGGAAATTTTCCGACGGCCTTCAAATAACAGTAGCCTCCGGGACCGGGTTATCTTTCCCTTCATCGTCTTGGGGTTCTTAAATTTGCTGAAACTGGCAAGACTTGTTGCGTCATATCATCGTAGCCCCCGAGTCTCAAGGTGACTCGAAGAGTTGGCTTGAGATTCTCCATATTTGACCGTCATATAAACCTGCATAACTTGTATATCATTGGTGTTGATAGCATGATGTGAATCCACAGAAGGTTGAGGTGACTGCGGTGGGTTAGAAATGATCCCGTATGAGCCGTGTCAGCAACTCGGCCAATGGTTCCTTCCAACTGGTGATTTGAAGTTAACCAAACTGTAGTGGCGGCGACTTGCGTGCCCAATAAACAACTCATGCAGACAGGTGCGGCCCGGTGTGTTGATGTAGATCAGGCCGCGAGAGACGGACGGCAAAAATGACCGCAGCATTATAGGCGGCGTAGACAGATGAACCGGCCGTGGCGTTGTAAGCCGGTGCGGACGGACAAGTTGTCCTCCTTGTTGTAAGCCGGCGTGGTCGCGAGAGACGGCCACAGCGTTGTAAACCAGTGCGGGAGTCCGTTGAATAACGACGACCACCTGTGCTAAAAGATGTTGGCGTACCTCCATCTCCGCGGTATAATATCACTTTTTGTCATAATTAATTGCCCTGCATAAACAATATTGCAGACCAAGGCAAAGATAAACTTGTTCTTTGATGAAAACAATATGTGCCAATAAAATATATTTTAGATGGATACCACCTGACTCGTCCGGACAGTAAATGAGTCAGTTGCGGCGTTGTAAGCCGATGCGGACGGACAAGTCAATCGCAGGCGCTGACCCGGCAAATTGATGTAGACCAGGCCGCAGAGGGCGGCGGCTCGCACGCTTCTACTCGCCGGCTAATGTGGCACGGACAAACGCAGGGAGCAAAGGTTTCTAGTGTGTGCTCCGTACCCGTGGTATAAACCGCGTCTGTAATGAATAATTGTCCTGCATACAAAAATATATAGCAGGACGGAGTTGTACTGCTTAGATGTTTTAATATGTACATAAAAATAGATTGGGTGAATAGCACCTGGTATCTTCATCGGATGAACGCAGATACCGGCACTGGATAATGTTGGACATAGTTGATAAAATATCAGATGGTCGCTTCATCTGATGATGTATGTGCCGACAATTATTCACCAAATCAAACGTGAGATACTTGACTGATTTGTGTGCATGCATCTCGCCTTGGTCCTTTCCATCCAACAAAAGGTAGTACTCCTAGTACTATTTCTTGATTCTCGCACAAACTCTGCTGGTATTTTATCCTTGCTGCAGTTGAGAAGGCCTCGCCGGGCACTACAGCGACGGAGGCAATTTGGGGGACCGGCCCAGTGGCGGGGGCAGGCCGTGGCGGAGGGCAGCTGGAGTTTAAAGGGCGTCAAGGTGGCCGGCGGCTCAGAACACGGCCGGAGACGGACGGTCACGGGCGGCGTCTGATTGCAAGCCAGCGGGGACGGCTCGAGGGCAGAGGGCTGTTCCCGCGACTTAGGCAAGAGCCGATTCAGAGCCGGTACCAGTACTACTAGATACTACTGTAGTTTTTAGAGCAAATTACCAGTACATTAGCCTAGACTAAATGGAAAAATTCCTATCCTATGCATCAAATGGCATCTCTTTCTCTATAGGAATTGAGATGCATGTCATCTCACTTCCTATGATTTTCATATTCCTATAAAATTCCTATCCTATGAATGAAAGGAGGCCTCTATTGGAGTAACTACTGTAGCTAGCAGTACTGCTGGTACAGTAGTTTTCTTCAAGAAGCGGAATTCAACGAAGTCATGATGGTTCCTTCGTCCGAGCAACTTGAATGTGGGAAGTGGGCCTGTGATTTGACGGCTCATTAGTCATTGTTACTGCAGCGCTACGACCTGGGTGACTCTCCCTTGGAGTTCTGCGTGCATGGAAAGTGGACCAGGATGGTCGACGTCCCACATGTTAGCGAACGGAAGTATTCTTTCCGATATCGAGGAGCAAGGAAACCGCGTGGTATAGTATCACTGCTGATTGGTTCGCAAGAAAATAGTATCACTGCTGATTTATAATTAATTTTTATTTCTGATGAATGCTAGCGTTTCAACTCTTACTACGAAGGGTGCCAAACACGGCACATGATGGATGTCCTACACGTCAGCGAAAGGAGTGGGACATGAACAGCGTGGTAGAGCCCAGCGTAAAAAAACAGCGTGGTAGAGCGTCTCCACTTCTTCCACTTCTGGGTCGGAGACCACATGTAGTAGTACTTTTTTGAGCATCAAGATGCATACACAAAGCACATATACACGCCAAGATACACTCACCCCACGTAGTAGTACTTAGTGGTATGAACGATACAAAGTGCGACCTGGAGAGAAAGACACGTCTAGTTGGAAGGTCTCGGGGCATACACGTAAACAAATATAAAAGTTAATATGTGCCTCCAACTAATATAGTAGTAGTAGAGTACTTAGGCACGTATTACATAGCATCACCGTGCATTGCACGTACAACATTTAGTGGTAGTACATAGTAAGAGACAAATGCCACCCAAGAGTTCCCTTCTCGACCTACTTTTGGGTGTTTGGTAGAGTGTATGGAGGGTGCATGAGTCCACAATAGTTTAGCACAAATACACTAGAAGCATGCATGAAGAGAGCATGCATGAAGAGGGGTGTTGAGTTGAGCATGCATGAAGAGGGAACAACTATGCTGAGACGAGAACGCAACCAAACACACCCTATATGCCACGCATGTTCATACCATTTGTGCCTTTCTACTTCACTTACTGCGCTACATTACTTAGGTTCGTATGTCCACTCCTGGGTACATGTCCTGCTCGTAGTTCCAGTCCCACGTGTTCTTCATATAGATGGAATGATCCTTGCATAACACGTGCACCTTGATGCTAGATGTCTCGCGTGTTGGCAAAAGGATGAACAAAGCCCACGTAAAAAAATAGAGTGGAAGAACATAGATTCGGGACGACCGAGAAGGAGCAAGGAACCTCGTGGTGGAGCGTCTGCACTCATAATATTTAATATTATTCATGATATAAATTAACCAATCATCTCCACAGTGGACTGGAAGAGTACGAAACACGGCAGCCCAGTGTAGTTACATCATACTAGTACATGGCTAACCCACGCTATCACCATATTTCTTGGCTTCCATGCAACACCTATCTCTAGTAATCCAGTAGCTTGTATAGCTTCTCCCTCCTCGACTCCTCGTCTCTATCAAAGTGCGGCAGGCTGGCGTTTTTGCCGTCAATTGAGGTTGGTTGACTCATCACATGTTAGCGACATGCCAAGAGCATTCTAAAAAAGGTTCCTTTCACGTTCCATTTTCAAAAAGAAAAATCCTTTCACGTACGAATTTGCCTGTATGCTTTGAGCAACTTGCATGTCCTATACTACTCCTGTTTGATACTCTAACTTAGCTAGAGGTTAGACTAACTCATGACTAACCCTGAACTAACTGTAGCCAAAGAGGTGTTTGGGTGACAGGCTTAGATTGACAATAAATGCACTTGATGGAGAGAGAAAAGTGATTTTTCAGTGGTCCCAATGAGAACTATCTCCAGTTAGCACCTCTTGGGTGGGATAGTTTTTTTGGTGGGTTCGGTGCAACTTGCTCCAATTTAAACCCTCATCCTTGGATACTTTAGGGCTATTTGAGCCCCAACTATCTCAAACTAACTCTAACCCATGGATCCAAATAGGGCCTATGGCCAGTCTCGACGCGGAGCAGTCGCGTGCAGCGGGAAGCGGCGCTCTCTCGGCCGTCGCGCCACTTCAAAGATGGCGCTAGTGAGAGGTCGCCTCCGCTTTGGCCGGGCATTAATGCGGCACTGACGCTCCAGGGCGACGCTGATAGTTTCACGCGGGAAGAACACGCTGGCAAGGGAGTATAGGTTTTGAACCGTTTTAGGTGTGGTACTGGTAGTTTGCGAAACTACTCAATTATTGCACTCAGTTTCCTAAAAAATTGTGGTAAAAAACGTTGCTCCACAGCCCGCTTCCCTTCTCCTTCCTCTTCCACCGCCCACGCACGTCTGCAGGAAGCGACCGATCAACCCTTATATAGAAAAGCTAGCACAAAAAGATGCATGCATAACCACTAAAATTTCCATATTAAAGCGCCGCTCCGGCGGGAGTATGGCGTATGTTGTTACCTTCGGCCGGCCCATGGCTACCGGGTGACGGTGACCAGAGAAGAGGCGGCAGGAGGGGAATGAATGCAACTACTGTTTGGGTTCGCCTTCCGGCTTAAATAAATGCGCAGCATCACGTGTACCCGCGGGTGCATAAATTGTAACATACGTGTCTGCTTAAGTGGGCATTACGTAACTGGTGTGTGTGTGAGAGAGATTCTGAGAGACATAGTGGGTGTGTGCGACTCTACTCTTCGGACATGTACTCAACCTTTTGCATCGGGATATAAGTATAATGGTATTTACTTTAGCTAGTGATTTACGTGGCCATGTTAACATGGTTGTGTCAAAAAAATGTCACTTCCTGCTTGTGATTTGCGTTATATAATTACAAGCAAGATTCTCGTGCATTGCACGGAACATCAATATGCATTTTTTTACAAAACACCTGTTGTGATTAACCCATCCAGGAGTAATACCATGTGTAAAAACTAATGATATCTCGAGAATTTTATCGGAAAACTGGTATCTCGAGAATGTCATCGAAAAAAATGAAAGATGAGAGATAAGGCGAGGAGGAGTGGAGCGTGGTGGTGACTAGTGGTCGGAATGGGTGGAGGCATGGGGATGGACGGCGCCGGCAAGCGGCAGCGGCCACCATGTATGCTAGATTGTTCCAGAGACTTATTCCTTTTTTAATTGCTGAGCAATGATGTTGCGGGAGATAATGATGTGGAGAGAGGTGCGAGTATCTTTTGTAAAATTATCATAGTTTGCTTTCTATCCGTCAGATATAGATCATACGGTCTGTATTACAAGATGGCAGGCACATCATCGTCGCCAACTCGTTTTTTTATAAGGGTACATATGATAAGTTTGCTGACTACTAAAGTAAAGTGGAATTTGTCCATGTTATGAAAGTAAATAAAGATGATTGTTTATCATACGGGTAAGGTTGGATGAAGGGTGGTAGAAACAAATGCTCCGCCTAGAGCATGTGTGTGTGAGATGGAGTCTTAGTGTGTGTGGGGTGTGTGTGTGTGTGAGAGAGAGAGAGAGAGAGATGGCGTCTTAGTTTGTGTGTGGGAGAGAGAGAGATGGAGTATTAGTGTGTGTGTGGGGGGTGCGTGCGTGCGTGTGTGTGTGTGTGAGAGAGAGAGAGATGGAGTCTTAGTGTGTGTGTGTGTGGGGGGGGGTGCATGCGTGTGTGTGTGTGTGTGTGTGTGTGTCGCGGGGTCCTCTGTGGCGGATGTAATTTAAGTGTGCATGGCTTCATCATATAGAGGTGATGTGTATGGCAGAGGCCACCAACGATGGGGTGCGAGAGAGAAAATGCCCGTAGAGAGGGAAGAGAAGGTGTGTGCGCGTGATAGGAGTCGACATCGAGAGAACATGTTTGTTCGAGAGACACCGAGGAAGACTACTATATATCGATGGTGCATATAGGCGGGAATTAAACAAAGGGGTGGTCTTATTGGTTTTGGGGATATAGGGGAAGAGTGAGAGGCGGGGGGTAGCTAGAAGGAGATTGTTAAGTGTGAGTGTGTGTTTTGCCCATCTAGGCAGAAGTTATGTGCACAAAAGAGGACAAAGATTCGACGTGGCGTTCGGATTGAGGGTAATTAACTACGTATGGAGACGTAGAGACCTTGGACGTGCATGTGTGAAAGGTATACATGTATACGTGGGATGTGTGTGTGTGTGCGCGCGCGCATGATGGAGATAAAAGAAAGAAGACATAAGTCATAAGATAAACGACATGGGAGAGACGGGTCGGTATGACAATATGCATGCATGTGAGAATACAGGGAAGAAGGCCCGACAATTGAGCATGTGGTTTTGTCTTTAAGAGATAGTGGCGTGGGCTGGAGCATGCATCTATGGCGAGCAGAGGGAGTGAGGCACAACGATTGTGCAAAAGAGATCAACCTATAAATGCATATGTATGGAGAGACATATATAGTGTGGGTGATAGGAAGCAAGACTCCGTGCGAGAAAGAAATGTTGACGGAGAAACTACAGATAGATACAGAGATGGAGATGCTAGCAAGAGGGACATCCGCTAGTTTGGGTGTTGGAGATGACCGTCGGGTGGTTCAGAGGGTGAAGTTATATATGTGTGTGAGAGGGCACTTGACTGCATGTAGTGAGAAATATATGTAGTGTGCGTGATAGGAATCAAGAGTGAGGGCGAGAAAGAAGGTTGATGGAGAAACAGATAAATAGAAAGATAAAGATGCTAGCTAGTGTGCGTTAGAGATAGGAGTCGAGTGGATCAGAAGGCTGAGTTATGTGTGTGGGTTTGAGAGAGATAGAGAGAGGGTGCATGTGAGTCACATACAAACAGATATCAGAGGGAAATGAGATCCCGAGAGACGGAGTTTTGTGTCTGCGAGAGAGAAAGATATTTCACAACGAGAGTGATAGCTAGAGAGACATATGAGGGAACTCAAGATATCTCTAGGGAGAGAGAGAGTGTGTGAGCGACATACAAGAGAACAATGGAGAAATGTGAGACCCTGGGAGACAGAGTTTGTGTTTGTGTGTGAGAAAGAGATATTTAAGAGGAAGAGTCGTAGGTTCTCATATCTAAGGAGCAAAAGACATCTCTGTATGAGGGGTGTGCGAGTGGCACACATGGGAATAGTAGAGAGAAATGAGACCCCGGGAGGCAAAGTTTTGTGTTTGTGTGAGAGAAAGAGATTCCACATGGAGAATCATAGTTGGAGACACATAGCAGGGAGCGAGATATACTTAGAGAGAGATAGAGTTATGAAGGTCGAGGGAGACAGCGCCATCAGTGTGTTACGAAAATAAAAGATCATTGTCGACATACAGGTAGCACGAGAGATACCTGAGAGATGATGAATGCGTATAGGTCCAGAGAGATAGTCCTATATAAGCATGAGTGATAGCTATATGAGACGAATATCTGGATTAAAGGGGATTCAAATATTTAAACTGGAGATCACGACATCGATAATATCATAATGCAAATTGGTGTATCAAACATGCATATTCATTTGAATTTGGGCACACGTGTAATGTTATATAAATTATCAATATTGGTGATCCATAGATTCTTTAATTACAAACAATGCATGGTTTATATGCAATTAATGTCTAAACGGGATTACACTATGTGTTGCGTGTGTGAAACACATTACACATGTTTGAGAAGTAAAAAAAAACCCGCATGAAACACACATTAATTGGAGACAGTTAGCGAGGAATGCATACATTGGATTTCAACATAAAGTGGTTTCAAATATTTGAAAATCCAAATTGATGGATACAACCACTACTAGGGAAAAGGCTATACACAGAATCTTAGCAATAGCGCGGTTCAAAAAACTGCGCTAGTGCTATTTAGCAGTAGCGAGCTATTGGAAACCGCACTACAGACACAAACTTAGCAGTAGCGCCCGTCCTAAAAAAAGCGCTACTACTAATATTCCCATTGGTAGAATGCTAGGCTACGATAGCGATGAGCGTGCTTAATGTAAACGCGCCATCGCTAGAGTTACAGATTAGCAGCGTTTCAGGAACAGCGCTACTACTAACGGAAATAAAATAAGATGATAAACAAATAGAAATTTAAGTGAAAATGAAAGAAATAGAAAAACGAGAAAGGGAAAAATAAAATGTAAAGCAAAATAAACGAAAAAGTGAAAAATCGGAGGAAGGCATAGCAGCAGCGTTTGTTTGTAAGAGGCGCTATAGCTAACGTAGCTGCAGCGCGTGCCCTAGACCCACGCTATAGAAACAGAATAGGAAATTAGCTATAGCAGCAGCGCGTTTTGGGGAAAGCGCTATAGCTAACTTAGCTATAGCGCGTTCTCAGAACGCGCTACCGCTAAGTTTGACTTAGCCAAAAACTGTTCCCCGCCACCACTTCCCCAAATCCTCAAACCCACCCTTGCCGCCGCCTCCCCGATTCGTCGCCCCACACCGCCGCCGCGCCGACAAGACCAGCAGAGCTGCACCGCCGACGACACCGAGCCGCCTCAACGCCACGGAGCTGCTGCTGCCTCGCTAACGCCACCGAGCCGCCGCTGACGCCACCTTCTCGCCGCCACCGAGACGCCCCGCCTCCCTCGCCCACCGGAGACGCCCGCCTCCTCGCCACCACACTGCCTCCGCCGCCACCACCGAGCCATCATCTCAGAAGCCCCACCCTCCTCTCTCTCATGCATAGGTTAGCCAGTTTTTAATTAGGTTAATTATCTAGGTTTTAGGGCAAAAATTTAGTTAGGGCATTGACAGAGAAGTAGTTAGGTTAACTAGTTTAATTAGGTTAATTATCTAGGTTAGTGCAAAAACTTAGTTAGGGCATTGACAGAGAAGTAGTCAGGTTAACTAGTTTAATTAGGTTAATTATCCATGTTAATTAGTGCAAAAATTTATTTTAGGCTTTGACAGAGAACTAGCTGCGTTAACTAGTTTAATTATGGTTAATTATCTAGGTAAACTAGATTAACTAACTAGGTTAAATAGGTAGGTTAATTAGGTTCGTTGGATTAAGAAGCTAGGTTAAATAGATTGGCAAAGGTTTTTGATTTTTCAAAAGACCACTATTTTTCAAGGAAAAGAATTTATTCAAATTTTATTTTTCATTGAAGTGGTCATGTTATATCTTTTCATTGAAGTTGTTCGATTGTGCCCAAGTGGTGGCTTTGTTGTTTCCAGGGAATGATGCTGAGTGGCCTATGTTTTGCCGAATGTTGATTCATTTACATTCCGCAAATTTCAGGTTCTCGATTTGTCCACTTTTTAGCAAAGGTCATGCCGAAATTTCCGTGAATTTCGGCATGACTTGTGCTACAAACTAGGACATATCAAGTGCCCGGATTTGCCGCACTAAGAAGGAGTCAACATTCTGCAAAACAATAGTCCTTTTTATGTCATTATTCATTTTATTAGGTCTAGAATTAATTGACTAGATTTAATCATAGGAAACATGGCTAGCAACGATGAAGGACAGGGTTCGGTGATTATGCACGATGTTCACCGGGCGCGCATTTAATTTTTTAGCTTTACCGACGATCAACAGATGTTGTTGCTGGGCCCGCATCGGGATCGAGACCGACACGCAGACCGGTTCTCGAGACCGACACGCAGACCAGTCTTTGAGACCGACACCGGCGCTGAGATTCAGACCGCATCGAGACCGCGCTGAGACCGTGCTGCCTCGGGAGCGGATCCGTGTAGCACCGAAGTTTAAGAGGCAACGGGTTCCTAACAAACTCAGCACTACTAGACTGGTGGTCACGGAGGTGAACAACGGCAATTTTGAGCCAAAGGCGCCGAGGAAGCAGCGTGCGTGCTACGGCAATCAAATAGGCTGCATCATACGGACAACCGCCACCATCAACGATGAGAATCTAAAGAAGATAGAAAATATGAGGAGCTCCTCCTAAAGAAGTTTCACCAGATATTCTTGTTCCCGGCCGGAATGAGAAGGATGATGAAGATCCGCATAATGACCCGCAATGAAGAAGATAAACAAACACGCCATGACCAAGTTTAGCAACGCTGGCGCTGGAAAAATCGAGTGAAAGCAAAGATCAACGACGGGAACCCTACTCCGAGATTGTAAAGGAAAGTCCGACAATCACGGAAGAGCAGTTTCAAATATTCCAGGAGGCTAGCGAGGCGAAGCTGCCAAAGAAAAGTCTAAGTACATGAAGGGGCTTCAAAAGAGGAACATTGGGACCCACCACTCGGAAGCCGTGGTTACGGCGAAAGAGGTCCAAATGGGCCAAGGAGGACGCGAAGCCGCGAAGTCTGGGCATCCTGCACTTTGGCGGATTTCACCGTCCCGCAGAGCGTGACGCCCCGAGGGCCCGCCACCGCTGGGACCCATCAAGAAGGTTTATGAGACAACACCGGTCATTACGGAGTTCATGAGACTACTGGTAATTTTAGTTTCGATCAATTCGACCGCACACGTTAGTCATATTTGTAAATGATCCTTGTGCCTTTTGCAGAGAGCAGCGCCGGATTGCGGTTTAAAGCGACTCGCCGTCGAGGCATTGGCGAGGCCAAGTGGGACACTCCATTCAACCGGCGTTGAACATATTGAAACGACAACCGTGGATACTCGACCGTCAGATGGACGCTGCACGGTGTCGAAGACGGCGCCACGTGGAAGAAGTACTACCGTGAGACCACGGAGGAGAGAAAGGAAAGACGGAGGTTAATCAAGAAAGCATCGACAAGAAGGTTGAGATTGCGGTTGAGAAGAAATCATCTCGCAACGAGAATAGCGATAGCTGCCGCAAAACAAAGCGATTGCAGATATATCTACTTCCTTGGTGACGGTGTTCACACTTGGACAAGGAAAATCCAAAAAAATGCAGAGGACTTTCCCTTGCGACTTCTTGGCAGCACAAGCTCCCGCACCAGCTCCCCGCACTGCTCCCTTTGACTGCCTCCGCACCAGCTCCCCGCACTGCTCCCGCGACTGGCCCCGACTGCTCCGCGACTGCTCCCACACCGCTGCCGACCGGACGTGCTCGGTGGTGCCTCCTCTTTGGCTGAGCTTGACGCCTCACGGTATCTTCCACACCGCCCCTTCAATATAAATGTATAATCTCCGTTTTCGTTGCCTTTCGGATGTCTCACGCCGCAGACTTTTATTTGCAGGTCGGCGAAACTCCGGCACCATATTGTACACCATCGGCGTAATGAAGGTGGACGTGGGAAGGGGACAATAATGGAGCCGAAGGAACCATTGTTCCATAGCCGGTCGATCCCCGAACGTCTTCAAGGTTTCCGTGGCGATGTCAAACCGGGCCACGAGAATTTCCTCCTCTAATACTAGTGGGGATGACGACGAGACCTTCGGTGGCTTGGTGATTGTTGCAATGGGTGGGTCCTGTTGTGGCCAAAGAGTCCGCTTCGCTCGAGGCGGCCGAGCACACCCACGCAGCACGCAACCTCAAGAAGGTATGAACATCAACACCCCACCTACCCAATTAGCGTCGGGTGTCGGGTTGGGTGATAGCGACGGGTAAGCAGGTGGCTCCATTAGAGGCTGATGACGCCGCCATGGATGAGGATGGGGATGACGATGGCGCTGAACAGTTTGTCTATCTTGGCGCGCCTCGTGGTTTGAGCATCATGAGTCGGTGCCTGAATTACCGCCTCAACGTGTTATTGACGACCATCCGTGGTAAAGAAGCCTAGGAAGAGAGCGAGGAAAGGCAAAAAGCTGATTCTATGATCCAGCCGCCAAAGCAGCCTCGGCCGGGACCGTAGATATCCCCGATGCGGATAAATGGCATATCCTCGGTAAACCAATCCTACCGAAACAGCGCCACGGGCCAGATTCGCGATCTAAGGAGACTTCATGACGATGTGCATGCGGGTAGAGAAAGGCCTCATCGCCGAAGATCCAGGATACCCACTCTACGTGGTTAATGTTCCGCAGCAAATATCGTGACGCCAAGGGCTTCCCCATGATAAGTTCTTCCTCCGATTCGATTACATATTCAACATGTTTCACGGAAGAAGCTGGATTTTACTTTTGTCCGCTTTTATGCCTTGCACATGAGCTACATCATTAGGGTTGAGCAGATAGCTCATATCGTGTCGTGACCCGCACTACATGCACGAGGCCTTCTTGGGAGTCTGTGCACAACATCGTGAATACGCCGAGGGATTACATCGCCGGTTTCATGCTCGCCAATAAGGACAAGGAGGCGATTCTCGTGCCTTATCATCCCGTAAGTCATCTGCGCTGCTATCCTTCCTTCGATTTCAATAATTCATTTGCACGGTGGAGGCTAATTAATTTGAGGTGTACTTATTTTGCGCAGCGGCGGGCGCGCCGTCCTCATCATCCTCTACCCCCGATTCTCCCACGCTCTTTGCTTGGACTCGTCAAGAACATTCACAAAAGGATTACACCCACATAAAAGATGTTCTCGATAAATGCTATGTTTTACTACCAAGCAAGGGGTGGAGATGTTAGGGACAAGAAGAAAAGGGCGGCAGCACGCCTTCAGCCATAAGACCGACTTCGCTGCATCCAAAGAACCGAACGATTCTCTTAATGATGGATTCTATGTCCTACACCACATGCCGGAGTACCGACGGGATCACCGTAACCTTCACATGGCACCTAGATATAGCGATGCCCATATTCGTAATGGGCAAAGGACATAGGAGATATCGAGGATCATCGACTTCGAGCTGAGTTCTATAACATCCAGCGAACTTGCCCAAATCATCATGAATGAGGTCGTCGGAAAAATAGGGATGTTCCATGCGTAGGACAAATGTCGCGGGAAGACGTCCAACATGGATAGCCTCTTAGCGCCTCGACATGAAGCCTTTCACAAAGCTCGATGACTATCTCCCCGACTTGGATGGATGGCACGACATGATGGAGTGATTGTCGATATATGACAATGTGTCCGCTTAGTCCATAGTTTCTTTTATGACAAAACTTTGAGTTATGCACGGTGAAACTTTATTTGTGATGTAATTAAACCGTCCTCCTCGACTAGCTTAAAATCACTCTAGTTAGGTCATTTGGGTACGATGAACTTTGTTATTTATGCTTATGATATGTTGTTTCTATTTTTGCCAAGTCTGCTCTTTGTGTTGCTCAACTATATATGTTGCATATCATCGACTCATGTGACGATGCAGGTGCATAGATCATAAATGGCGTAAGAAGTGCTACGCCAGAGTATATATACGACAAGTGGCCGGAGTGTCGTGCCCAGTGTACCGGTTTTCGGTTTCGAGCGATTACACGCAAAGATTTAGTTTAGGTTCACGCTAATGCGAGAGAGGGATACGAACTCATGTACTCAAAGTGATAGCTATTCTCATGTATACCATTGTTTAGATGGATGACGATGTATTTGCAAGTAATCGAGACTTGTATCGCTATTTTCGAGATTGATGACGAGAGACCACTTTGTGTTGGATGATGATTATGATGATGACATGATTTGATGAGACTAATTGTATGTATATGCTATGAGTACATTTGTATGTGGATGATATGCTAAAGATTATTGTATAAAGCCTATTCAAATGCAAAACAAATAAAAAACAAATCTACAGGGAAAAAAACTAATAAAACTAGTAGTAGCGAGGGTGGGATTTAGCAGTAGCGCCGACTTACCAAGAAGCGCTTACAATGTAAACGGCTGCAGATAATACCAAGAGCGTCCTTTTTCTAAACATCGCTGCAGCTATCCATGTGTAGCAAGAAGGTAGTGTCAACACGCGCCATCGCTATACGTTAGTCAGAAGCGCTTATTAGTAGCGCCAAGACCAGCGCCATCGAGGGGGCCAAACCCGCGCTGCTGCTAGGCTTTTCCCTAGTAGTGAACCTTATGAATCTGAGATCATGCCATTTGTAAACCATATTTATGTATAAATGGTGTTGTGCTTTTGAAAGTATATATAAAAAAATGATGTATATAGAATGTAATTCCAATTGAAAATGGATCCCGCCCGCAAAAAATAGAATACAAACGGGATTCGAATTGAGTTGGCACCGTAAACGTGCACTCTGCAAAATTTGAACGAAGTGGGGAAAGTCGCAGTAACCGCCCGAAACCAAAATCTGCGAGATGGAAATAACTACTGCCTATCCCTGCCATGCAAAGCCTATTTGCTGGATTTCTATAGGTTTCAATAGGGGTAGGTTTGTAATTTCATCCAAACGTGATGTAACCGCCTCTCACCCGGATTCATACACGGTGGGCGCCAAAACACAGTGTGTCCTCGGCCGAAATCGACTCCCTCCCCGATTCATATTCATACACGGTGGCCGACAAAAACAAACTCTCGGCAAATATTCGGTGTATGCGAGATTACCGTCCTATCCCCAACCGACTAATGTTGCTCTGATGTAGTAGAAATTTGAAACGGGGGCTACGTTTGTAAATTTCCTCGCATTTGAGACAAGCATGCCCTGAATACATGGTTCCCCCTTCCTCTCTACCTCCCTTTTCCCCATTCGTACTCCGTGGGCGCCAAAACACCCTCTCAACCCCACCCTCCTCCGTCCACCGCCGTCCACCACCCCATCCACCGCCGTCCTCCTCCACCATGCCGGAGCTGATACCCCGATGCCGCCGTCCATTACAAGAGACCGACCTCTCTCATCCACGCCTTCGGACCGAGATCCTTGCATCCCGTCCTCTCGCTTCATCCCCGCCGTCGTCCACCTTGACGGCGCCGCTCCAACGACCGTCTCGTCCACTGCGCCTTGCCGCCACTGTCTACCCTCCTAGATCTGCTTCCATGCCGCTGACAGCCATCGCTACTGCAGCACCGTCAAATTCTCAGCAGACGCGTACATGGTACCGCACCAGAGGCGGTACTCTTTCGTATCTGCTCAACTTATTTATCGCAGCAAGAAAATAGATCGCCACTGCTTTACTCTAATTTCTTTTCTTGGTTGCGAAGTTTCCTTTGTCCGGTTTGCACCTTTAGATCCGCCATGGCACGCTCAACACTATACTCCCAATGCTTATGGTTTTCCCCTTTTATATTCCACACTAGTTAAATCACAGTAGACTAAATTTCAAAATTGGGTCAGTCGATTTTTCAGAGCTCGCCGGAGTTCGTTGGTGTGATCGAAGGTGCTCATGTGGTTGTGGGGTCTCACCGAACGAAGAAAACTCGATGCGGGTGGGGGTTGGGGCGGGGTGGGGGTGGGGGTGGCAGAGGAACACAGGCGGTGGGGGCCGGTGGTCCGGCCGGCGGCTTGTGCGGTGTTCTGTATGGGAAGAATCAGAGACGAGGAAGAATAAGGGTTAGGAGACATAGGATCTTCATCCAACCGCCTGAAATGGTCGAGAGACAGCTGGGAGTTGCATTTTTAATGCGCTCTGGTTCATCATGTGTGGGCACTGCGCAACCAACATTTTATTATCCAAAATCTGCTTGCTCTTCTTTACCATGTTCCTCTTCTGTTCTTTAGTATGTACTCTCTCCGTTCCTAAATACAACTCTTTGTATAGATTCCACCATGGACTACATATGGAGCAAAATGAGTGAATCTACACTCTAAAATGTATCTGGATACATCTGTATGTGATGCATAGTGGAAATCTCTACCAAGACTTATATTTTGGAATGGAGGGAGTATGATAGTAGTACAATATGTTCCTTGTACTGAAGATCAGCAGGGACATTTGCAGTGTAGAGGTCTATACGGTCGGTTGTGATGGACAGTTTGAGCCTATTTGATTCGTAGGATCTTGTAAACATAGGAATAGGATTTGTAGTGGCCTGCCCACTTGAATCCTATAAGAATAGCAAGGAAATGCGGGGAGTTGTGTCGCCTTTGAGAGTTACACTGATATTAAGAGTACCGCACCTTCACTTGAAGAGAGCTGGTATCCGAAGCCTTTCTAGCCGTACCGGCAATACTAGCACATATATTCCAGCAAGTTCCACTTTGCTGATTTTACTCTGATGCTTACGGTTTTCCCAGTTATATCTACACTATGATCTGTGTAGCTGCTTTGTGTCGCACTAGCAGTAGTGCACTCTTGAAGCTAAACACTGCAATGACTTACAAAATTGCCACCAAGGCATTGAGTGCCATTCTGGATGCAATGAAACTCATACGCTCCCAACCTGTTGATTCTTGTTCAGAATATGATCCTAATGACTCTTGTTCAAAATTGCCACATATAGAGAGACAACATGGAATTGCATTTCTTTGGGCGCTGTGATTCATCATGAGTGGGCAACCAACATTGTATGCAATGAAGCGGAACCTCAAGAATATGCTTCCTCTTCTGTTCTTTAACATGTTCCTCTTTGTTTATTTTGTATTTAGTACGTCAAAGATGTTCCTTGTCGGGAAGGGGCGAGGACATCTGCGATCAACAAATGATAGAGCTGAATGCAGTACATGATCGATAGGCTTTCAATTACTAGCGGCAATACAACACCGTATTTTCAAGCCAGTTCCACTTTCCTGATTTATATATCGTAGTTATGGTGTACCCCTGTTATGTACACTATGATCTGCCTAGTTGCTGTGTGCTCTTGTTACCATGGTTTGGCAATAAACTCTCTATGCAGTATATTATGAACCTATCATCTGCCAGCTCTCCTTACATCTGGAGCCTATTTTTTTGTGTACTTGTGCCAGAGTATATAAATGCACGCACCATATTATAGCACACATGAGCTCTCTCATCAGAATCCAGTGATAGCACACAAGTGTTTACAGGGGCGCCCTATATTAGAATATCATTTGCATTACAAAGATAATCTCACAACTATTTATGTTTTCATTGTTCTCAGATATTATACACAATTACAGTGAATATCAGAATCCGCGCATCAGAAGAATATTGTGGAACACTGCAATGACTTACAAAATTGGCACCAAGGCATTGAGTGCCATTCTGGAAGCAAAGAAACTTGTACGCTCCACACCTGTTGATTCTTGTTCAGAATATCATCCTAATGACTATTCTAACCTCGAGGAGTCAAAGGAAGATGGCCTGTCCTGTTCACCCATCAAGGTGTCTGTTCTAATTTGGCAAGGTTTTATTGATTGCGCGTATCTTGAATATGTTGTCTTGCATTTCTTCTACTTTGTTGCACCGCCATCTTCTTAGTTTACTCATCATATAACTTGAGATGCCATGCCCATCCATTATCAATACATATTCCATCTATCATCATACCATGTTTTCCACTCAAATGCTATTCTTGTGCATCAGACATCAAAAAGGAATAGGATGATTGCCGAACCTGAAGGAGCACTAGCAAAGTCCTTGAAAAACGTGGTGGTGCCGGAGAGATCAGACAGCGCCCCACTTATATTGGTTGTACAACCAGTGACACAAAACGTAGGACCGACTCCAGCAGACTGTACCCATACTTCACTGGCCACACCACTAGCCCCACCACACAGGACCTGCACTCCAGCAAAAGGTATACCGATTTCATTTGCCATAGCACCAGCCGTACCACGAAAAATCCCACTCCAAGCAAAAAGTACAGCAAGTCCACCGGCCAAAGACCTATCCCAACTGCAGAGACGGCCAATTCCTGCAGATTGGAACCCCATTCCATTTATTCCTAGTTTAAAAGACAATGTGTTCAATGTTGTTAGGGACTACGTGCATATATTCCCATCATGGGAAGATTATAGTGAAGACAAACACTATTTTCACATCTTCATGTCCAACTTACGTGTAAGTGCTATTATTCATGGTTATTATTTTCCTGTTTTCTGCTGATAGAAAACATCAATGATTTACATTACATTGTTGTAACTAGGCGAGGGTTAATATGGATAGTCATGACGAGCAAAGCTTGCTTGTGCTTTTCAAGAAAGCATTGCAGCAGTATCGGTGTTACCTAAGGAAATCACACTTTGATGGCAAGTCTATAAATGAATTTCCGGTGAAGTCTCCTGTGCTAAATTTAGAAGACATTGAATGGAAAAACCTTGTTATTAACTGGTCTCGTTCCCAGGATGAGGTACTGTCTATGAAATCACATGACAATTTGAACTTCTACTTTTCCGCATGTGCCTTACGGATCTTTTTTGCAGGAAATCTGCTCGAAGAAGAATTCCGGTTTGAAAAGAACGATAGGATATCGCAAATATGCTACCCGCTGCTTTGCTCTTGTTAGTACATGTTGTCCTGTATCACTGTACTTGCATACATACCTGGTTCATTATGTGACAGCAGTATGCATGATAGCTTGCTTATCAATTGTTCGCCCCAAATTATCTGATCTGTATGAATGGTTACATTACTGTAGAATATATCCAATGCCAATGAATTTTTTTAGCTCTGCATGTTCTTGTAAGTACATGTTGTCCATTATCAGTGTACTTATATTGACACATAGTTATTCATGTACCATCACTCTGCAGCTTATTTTCCTTTACCCTCCATTTTCTACACATCAGATCTATATTTACTCTTACCATAAGGTTGGTACTGAAGAAGTTTAGCTGTGCATTGCTCTTGGCTATGCCTTTTGCCTGTATTGCTGCACATACATTTATAGCTACTTGGTTATGTAGCATCATTCTTCATCTTATCTTAAATATTCTCCATTTTTTCGTATATTATCACATCTATATTTAGTCTTAACAAAATGTGGAATAAAGGCAATGGTTATGAAGAAGATTCTGTGGTAAACTTCTTGAATTGCCCCCCCCCATCAGCATGGACAAAGGCTTTATAGAGCCTGTCTCCACCAGTAATGTAAGTTTGTCCTTCTCAAGCCTTCAAACTTTGTTGTGTATATTTGGTTAGGCATGGCTGCAACAACTGTTTATTTTTGGTGTTTGCATCAAATTGCATGTTTAAAGTTTATTATGTAGTTCATAAACAAAAGTTTGTCCTTCTCAATTTAAGTTTTCAATTGTACAACCAAGTTCCTTCTTCATACCATGTAAATTAAACTATACAGAGCAAGTGATCTTCTTTTGCACTGCATGTATGCTTCTGTTCTTCATCCGTAATCCAGTGGTGTGTTGAACCTACCCACTACAGGACAATGTCATATTCTTCAATGTCTTAACTATGAACAATGTCATATCATTCTACTATTAATTAAACCGTCTCTTTATTTGGCAATCTGAAATGGGATAAATTGACATCACACTAACCATTGATACTTATGAGTTCTTGATCTGCAATCTAGTGGTGTCGTGAAGCTACCAACTCCTTCACAATGTCATTTCCTGCCATGTCTTGACGTGAACAATACCATATTGTGTTAATGCAATTTTAAACTGTGTCACTTTATTCGTCAGTAAGAAATGTGATGAATTGTCAGCACTGATACTTTTATGTGCAAAACCTGTCATCTGTCTGCTTGTTTATCTTTCAGAGTGAGGAAGATATAAGTGTTGAACAAGCACAATCTCATCATCTTGCTCAGCTGCTTGCGCTAGAGCTCCCCAGCAGGGCTAACCTTTCTTGAACTCTATTGAAGTGCTGTCGGTTTTGTATATTATTTTGTCGGCGTGTTTATTTGCACTGGTGGCGATCTTTGATGCCCAATGTATGTAATCTGCTGTCTGCTTGTGCTTTATTATCATAGTGGCAAACTTTGATGCCCAGTGGATGTAATATGCCGTAATTTCTTCATTGTATAGTCTTGGTTTTTTTATTCAAGATGCTGCAGTTATTTTACTGTATATATATCCTGTCTTCGCAGTAAACCGGCCAAACCGTAAAATTATGGTACATAGTCGGGCCGTCATGCAATGACGATGTATGATCCGCATCATGGGCCCCATCAAACTGGCCCACTAGTAGATTCGGGCCTTTAATAGGCCGAGTAACCCCCGGCCCTCTTTTCGCCAGAAAACTCAATGGGCTTTTAGGAGGCTGAGAAGTAGGTTTGGTCTGAAACGTGTCGAATAGCTCACGGGCCGGCAGCAGCCCAAAATGGACCCCGACCCAAGATTGTGCGAATCAATTCGCGGGCTTTTAACAGGCCAAAGTTGTCTCGGTCCTTGTTTGGCCCAATCAGATATCGGCTGCGAGCAGGCCGGATGCAAACCGGGCCGTAATTAGGCCCAACTACATGACGGGCTTTCAACAGGCCGAAATTAATATACGGCCGAAATGTTAAACCGGCCTTTAACAGGCCAAAACTAATATCAGGCCGAATTACTACATGGGCCTTTAGCAAGTGGGCCCAACATCATAGCGTCCAGTTAACGGGCCGAATCTGATATGGGCCATAATTGAGCCCAAAGCCTCTTAAATGGCCGGACCTGATCTGGGCCGTGATTTGGCCCAGAACGTGGGAGGCTTTTAACGGGCCGGATCTCATATGGGCCATTATTAGGCCCGGAACATGGCAGGCCATTAATGGACCAAATCAAATATGGGCTGACATTTGGCCCAAAACATGGCAGCCAGTTAATGGGTCGGCCTACTAGGGTCCTCAAAATCTTGTGGGCCTATAGCTGGGCTGGCCCATTAATGTTGGCGAAATCTCGTGGGCCTTTACCTGGGCCGGCCCATTATGATCCGCAAGAATTTTGTGGGCCTTTACCTGGGCCGGCCCATTATGACACACAAAAATCTTGTGGCCTTTACCTGGGCCGGCCCATTATGGCCCGTGAAATCTTGTGGGCCTTTAGCTGGGCCAGCCCATTATGGTTCGCAAAATCTCGTGGGCCTTTAGCTGGGCCAGCCCATTATGGTCCGCAAAATCTTGTGGGCCTTTAGTTGGGCCGGCCCATTTAAACTTGATGGGTCGTGCCACGTGTCGACGTATCATAGGCGCCTTCTGTCCAATGAGTGGATGACATCTGGCCCAACGATGAGCCAACACGTGTTTCCTCCAGCCAATGATGATTTTACACGTGGAAAATCCCCATTGGTCGGGGCTGTTAACGGGTTATCCGATCCAAAACCCGACCCGATAGCTTAACGGTGTTCTGTTACGGTGGATGCCACGTATCGGTCACCCTTGCTGAAAGCACTTCTGTGACACGCGATTTATCGTCATGGAAGTGGACACTTCTGTGATGATAATTTTGGTAATGTCATGGAACACTTCTACGACAACACACATATGACTATCTTGATTCTGTCATAAAATCGTCATAGATGTACATGCATGACAAAAAACACAACCTACTATGACAAACACATATCATCACAGAAGTGTACTTTTTTTGTAGTGGAAGGTACCTTCATGGAGACCGTCTAAGGGTGGCAACAACTGTGGTTCTACATCACAGAGCCCCATGACACCGCCTGGGCTGTGGCTCCTGATTTTAAGTCTGGGCCCTCGATGCGGCTCACCTCCTGGCTGGAGAAGGGCCTGGACTGGGCTTCGTCGGATGAGCAGACAGCGCTGCAAGCGCGCGTCAAGAGCATGGTGGACAAGAACATTAAGCTCGTCAACATGATCCAGGTGATGCTCGTTTGCTGAATCCTTCCTTGCCAACGCCGAACTTGCCGCTTGTGGGAGTTTGATCCGGCCGAGCACCAGACCTTGCAACGATTCTTCGGCGTCACGCACGAAGGCATCTGGAAGGTGCTATTCAAGGCAAATCGGTCGTGGCCGGAGACGACCGAAGACCGTGGGCATGCCTTGACTCATCCAGCCAGTTCGGTGAGTTTTCCATATTTCAAGGTGTATCCTCCACCCGTATATTCAAGGAAGACGTCTAAGCTTCCCGATTTTGTCTCTTCAGGGCTGGACAAAGAAGGTGGAGCGGATCTAGTGTCCGGCTCCGCTGCCAGAAGATCCAGCGATCCCTTTGAGGGAGTCCTGGATTAGGGGGTCCTCGGACAGCCGTACTATATACCTTGGTCGGACTGTTGGACTATGAAGATACAAGATTGAAGACTTCGTCCCGTGTCCGGGTGGGACTCTCCTTTGCGTGGAAGGCAAGCTTGGCAATTTGGATATGTAGATCTCCTTCTCTGTAATCGACTCTGTGTAACCCTAGCCCCTCTGGTGTCTATATAAACCAGAGGGTTTAGTCCGTAGGACCAAGAACAATCATAATCATAGGCTAGCTTCTAGGGTTTAGCCTCTACGATCTCGTGGTAGATCAACACTTGTAATACTCATATCATCAAGATCAATCAAGCAGGAAGTAGGGTATTACCTCCATCGAGAGGGCCCGGACTTGGGTAAACATTGTGTCCCCCGCCTCCTGTTACCATTAGCCTTAGACGCATAGTTCGGGACCCCCTACCCGAGCTCTGCCGGTTTGACACTGACATTGGTGCTTTCATTGAGAGTTCCACTGTGTCGTCGCGCTTAGGCTTGATGGCTCCTTCAATCATCCACAATGATGCAACCCATGGTGAGGTTTTCCTCCCCAGGCAGATCTTCGTATTCGGCAGCTTCGCACTGCGGGCCAACTCGCTTGGCCATCTTGAGCAGATCGATGGCTACGCCCCTGGCCATCGGTTCAGGTTTGGAAGCTTGAACTATACTGCCGACATCCGTGGAGACTTGATCTTAGACGGATTCGAGCCCATGGCAGGTGTGCCAAACAGTCACGATGAGCATGACTTAGATCTGCCATCGGATGTTGTTCAGGAGATCACACCTGCGGTTGCCCCGACTCTTAATCCGGAGCAGATCATGCCATCCGAGGATGGGTGGATGGACCCCGCCATAGAGGCCGCACACTCATCGGCGACAGAGCCGAACACAGATCTCACTTCCAACGAGGTCTGTGTCATCGGACCCTCGGACTCGTTTCCGTCCATAGGCTCCGAACCACTCACGTCTGTGCCTATCGAATCTGATTGGGCACCGATCATGGAGCTTACCTCCACGGATATCTTTCAGCACTCACCCTTGGGCGACATGCTAAATTCATTGAAATCTCTCTCCCTGTCTGGGGATTCCATGCTGAACTATGTCCGGCTTGAGTGGGGAGCGGACAACGAAGAAATTCGTTACCCACCCACCACCCACTTAATAGCCACTGTCCACGATTTAACCGACACGCTTGATTTCGACTCCAAAGACATCGACAGTATGGACGACGATGCCGGAGAAGAACAGGAACCACCGCCCACAGGGCGCTAGATAGCCACCTCATCATATGATATATACATGGTGGATATACCCAGAGAAAACAACGGCGAGGAATAGAAGAATGCAACGGAGGATAATCCCCTTGAGAAGCAACCAAAGCGACAACGTCGGCACCGCTCCAAATCCTGCCACAGTAAAAACAGTGATAACAGCACAAGAAGAAATAATACCCCAGTCTACTCCAAAGGAAACGATGACCCCATGGACCCAGTGATGGAGCAGGATGAGCCAAGGGACGCCGAACATAGTCCGAGGCCGCTATCCGATCATAGCGACGGCGGAGATAAAACTCATAAACCTGTCTCCGGAGAGGAGAATAGTCCGGGCGACGATGCATTCATCATCCCGGAAAAGCACTTGGAACAAGGAGACCTCCGCAAAAGGCTTATTGCCACCGCGAGGAGCTTGAAGAAGCAGAAGCAAAGGCTTAAGGCCGTGCAGGATATGCTCAACTGAAGATGGAACAAAGTGCTCGACACTGACAAAAAATACGGCGGCGATCGCCACACCAAGAGCTACCCAAAGCGCAAGCTGCTGCCTGAATTCGACAACGAGGATATAAAGCCGATACCGCCGAACAATAATACGGCCGATCGGCCGGACCGACCACCCCGTGGCCGCGACGGAGCGGCTAATAACGCCACACACAAGTCGGCGCACGATTTACGTGAGCACCTGGACAAAAAAGCCGGTATGGCCAGGTCCATCTATGGGTCTAGGAAGCGTGGTCCGGCACAGGACCAGGGCCGACCAAATGATTATACTGATCGAATAACAGCTCAGAATCAAAACCGAACACTACAACCGTCGGAAGCATGCCATGACATATCCAAATACAGGGGTGCCGTGCACCCCCTGTGCTTCACCGATGAGGTGCTGGATCATGAATTTCCAGAGGGATTTAAACCCGTAAACATAGAGGCATACGACAGAAGGATGGACCCTGCGGTCTGGATTGAGGAATTTATTCTTTACATCCACATGGCTCGCGGAGATGATCTCCACGCCATTAAATATCTGCCCCTCAAGTTGAAAGGACCAGCTCGGCACTGGTTGAAAAGCCTCCCCGAAAACTCAATTGGAAGTTGGGAAGAACTTGAGGATGCTTTCAGGGCTAATTTTCAAGGGACCTATGTCCGACCTCCGGATACAGATGATGTAAGTCACATATTCAACAACCCGAAGAGTCAGCACGAAAGCTTTGGAACATATTTCTCTCTAAGAAGAATCAAATCGTCGACTGCCCGGATGCCGAAGCCTTAGCGACTTTCAAGCATAGTGTGCGGGACGAATGGCTTGCCAGACACCTCAGCCAGGAAAAGCCGAGGACAATGGCAGCCCTCACAAGCCTTAAGACCCACTTTTGCGCAGGCGAGGATAGTTGGTTGGCCCCAGTGGTACCAACGACCCAGGAACATCCGAAGTCAGGGACGGCAATGGAAAGCCACGACGCAATAAAAATAAGCGTCGAAATAATAAGGACAGCCCAGACAATGCGGTGGTAAACGCCGGATTCAGGGGCTCTCGACCCGGTCAGCGGAAGAAGCCATTTAAAAGCATCAGAGATGGACCGTCCAGCCTAAACAAAATTCAAGATGGCACCCCCGAGAAACCTACAAATCACACCAACAGAGAATGCTGGGTCTTCAAGCAGGCCGGCAAGCTAAACGCCGAACACAAAGGGAAGGAGCAGCCAAGTGAAGACGAGGACGAACCTCGCCAGCCGAACACTGGGGGACAGAAGAAATTTCCACCAGAGGTCAAAACAGTGAACATCATTTACGCAACGCACATACCAAAGAGGAGGCACAAACGCGCACTCTGAGACGCATACGCTGTAGAGCCCATCGCCCCCAAATTCAACCCATGGTCGGCCTGCCCGATCTCTTTCGATCGCAGGGATCATCCGACTAGTATCCGGCATGGAGTTTCGGCTGCCTTGGTACTCGACTCAATAATTAACGGATACCATCTCACCCGAGTCCTTATGGACGGCGACAGTAGTCTCAATCTAATATATCAGGACACTGTCCACAAAATGGGGATAAACCCATCAAGAATTAGCCAAAGTAGTACTACCTTTAAAGGAGTAATACCAGGTGCAGAGGCCCGCTGTACGGGCTCGCTAACATTAGAGGTTGTATTCGGGTTTCCTGACAACTTTCGAAGCGAAGAACTAATCTTCGACATTGCTCCATTCCAAAGCGGCTACCATGCACTACTCGGAAGAACGGCCTTCGCTCGTTTTAATGAAGTTCCGCATTATGCTTATCTTAAACTCAAGATGCCTGGTAGAAGTGGCGTCATCTCAATTAGTGGAAATATAGAGCGTTCTCTGCGTGTAGAAGAATATGTGGCGGCTCTAATAGCCAAACCCCTAAACAGCCTCCCCAACCCGAATAAATGATCGGTTGTCAAGACCGCGGACACGGCTAGACGTGTCCGGCACACCAGTAGTTGTAGCAGCCCAGATAAACCTGAGCTTGGTCAGCGGACACGCCCCCACATGCGGTGCTAGGGGCTGCCCGCACGTAAAGGGTCCATAGTTTGGATCGACCGTATTCATACACAATAGATTGAATTTTCATGGTTCATTAAGAATAACCAACTTTTCGCATGATCACACCAGATTCTTTCACCTAGGTTTCTCTTTTTTATAGATGATCACCGTGCTACACCCCTTCATGATACGGCACAATGGAGATAAAGGCGCAGACGTGCAGCAAGGCCCTTTTCAAAGGTTTCTTTTTAGATTAAGACCCTGTGCAAACCTTTTTTAATGTCTCTTGTTGCTTCACACCCTCCGGGCACTTCACACAACCGAGAGGGATACTGGCGTTATTGGCATTTTGTCACGCCAGATTAATGCATGTACCTGGAAATTTAGGGCTCATTATCGAGGGCGTTACTCATCCCAGTATATGTTGTAAAGTCCGAATACCTTAGGGAGTGTTCGGCGTCGCGAGTTTGGCCTTATATGCATCAGCTCTGAATCATGTCTTTAGTCAAAAGTTGGGTTTGCCCGGCTCTCGTGTTTTGCTACCTTACGTTCCGTTCTATCGGCTAAGGTGGCACCGGGAGAACTACTGCGATTGTGCCCTGGTTCATCCGGATGACCACCTCAGTAGAGAAAGCTGAAAACTGACTGTCATGATAAAGCGCGAGACTGGTCAACCACTCGATGACTTAGCAAAATCTCCGTGATTCCTTCGCATTAACGAAGGACTGTTTCCCGGTCATGTACGTACGCACACCGTATTCGGATGAACGCGAACGTACCAGGGGCTATATAGTAGCCCCACCGTCAAACTCCTATGGCTAAGTGAAAGTGTTAAAGCTATGTAGTCTGATTGCCTTGTTCGCCGCGCTATCACCTCCTTAACGGACCAAGGCGTTGGATCAAGTGTGCCTACGCGCTTTACCGAACACCCCCGCATTATATGCGTGGGGGCTGAAGCCGGCGACTGCAATCTTTCAGGTTATACACATATATACATAAACGACCGCACAGGAGGCACTATAATACTTTACGGGCAAAAGTATAAATACAGCCTTTATAATCAAAATAGCACTGTTTTTACAACCAAGATACATGTCACTCGAACATGGTACTCTTCGAGCACTGAGCCTCTATTAAATGGGCGCCTTCTAGGACTTCTCCAAAATAGTGCTCGGGCAAGTCCTGGCCTCCGGTCGGACCCCTGGTTGCAATAGCGGTGGCCTCCATCTCTTCCCAATATGTCTTAACACGGGCAAGAGCCATCCGTGCACCCTCTATGCACGCTGACCTCTTTACAGCGTCGATATGCAGCACAACATGAAGAAATCGTTGCACTAACCCAAAATAACTTTTCGGACTTGATTTTTTCGGCCAAAGAGGATCCAACGACAGATCTCATGGCAAGCCCGGACAACCTATGGAGCTCGGCCCACTCGGCCATTTGTTCACTTAACAACAGTGGACGCTTTGGAGCACTGAACTGCGACCAGAACAACCTTTCCACCTCAGTCGCATCAGCAACACTCTTTGCTAAGTCCAAGTATGCGTCTACAGCACTCCATAATTGATCCAGAGGGGCATACTTCGGATCGCCGAACTTCGTCCGCAATAGGAAGGGCTTCCCAGCCGTGATATCTCCGGGTTGGCGAAGCTCCTCCCGCGCCGCTCTGATTCTAGAGCGCGTTTCCTTGGCTGCTTCCAAGGCCTTCTTCAAGTCAGCCGCTTTCGCCTGGCTTTCCCTTTTGAGGAGCTCATAGCGATTGGCGACATTTTCCAGCTCAAGAGCCATGTTGGATATTTTCTCTTCGCTCTGGTGATGAGCAGCCTATTCGGCTTTTAAATCTTTAGCTGCCTTCAGGGCGGCCGCATCACTTCTTCTGGATTGTTCCTGGCTCGGGCAAGTTTTGCTCGAAGGGTCTCCATGGCGGCAGCTCCATCTGTAGTCAAAGCATACTATAGATACTAGCATCATGCTCCTCTTAATATTTGCTGACCACCCGAAAATACATACCCTGCGCCTCGTCAAGCTGCTAGTTCACAAGCGCGATGTCGGCGCCACGTCAAGCTGCCACCTCAGTTCGACAAAATCAGTAGTCCGGTCAGCCGCCGGACGCTCAGCCGCCTGCACATGAAAGCAGGGCGATCATTACCTGGGACTATGGTCCTCTGTTTGCCGCCTCTGGACGGAAACCAGAGTCTCAGGGGCTACTGTCTATACAGGGCACACCTAGCGTGTGTGGTACAGTCAAATATATATATATATTACTTTGTGTACCTCAAAGCCTCTTAGGAGGCTCGTAAAAGCTTCATTCAACCCGCTTTTGGCGGATGAAATCCTCTGAACCACCGTACTCATCAAGGTACGATGTGCCTCTAAGATAGCCGCTTGCTCCAAAAGACCCATCAATGTGTCCGGTTGTACACCGGATAGTCCCGAGCTTTTTCTATTGGTCTCCTTAGGAGCCGAGAACCCCGGACTTCGGGCGGCCGAAGAGTTACCTTCTGGCCTTCGCGGATCAGGAGAAATCCTCCACGACGACACCTCAGGGTTGACCGTCTCACAAGGCGGGGAAGCAGGGGGAGGTGTTTCACTCTCCATCATCTCCGGAAGAAGATCCCCCGAAGACTAACTTTGTTGGGCAGGGCTATGAGCCGGTCTGCAAAACATATGTCTCGGTTGTTATTCTCAGAGAAAAAGCAGGATATGTTTACCAAAATACCCTCGTTCACGTACGGCTTAGTTGACGGCTGGCCCCCTTGCGGGCGCTGTGCGGTAAGGACGCCCTCTGCGGCAGGGGCCCTTGGCGAAGATTTCTTCCCTCGTTTGGAAGCCTCCATTTCCAAATCTTCAGGGGCGCCCCTTTTCTTCCCGTGGGGAGAGGGGATTTTAGATTCACCTCCCCGATCATCCTCCTTTGCGGAGGTACTAATTCCCCTAGTTTGAATGTGTGATGTATGAAGCCCGCTCTCGGCTTCTCTATTCCTCCCTTCATCTTCTCCTGATGGCACTTGATAGGGTGCGCGCTCAAGCATCCTGGTTAGTACAGGATCCAGCAAGCCTTCGGGAAGGGGGGCCGAACACCTGATCCTCTCCGCCTTTCTTATCCAATCCCGGCCGAGGGTAATTTTTCGGAATAATGTTGTGAAAAATATAAACACAACATGTTCGGTCGTGGAATTACTTACTTGGGTATCTGGACGATTGTAGTTGAGACCCGCATCCTCGGTGGTGTCCAGACACTTTATTCGTGATCCAAAGAACAATCCATACACCCCTTCAAGTGTCATGCCGAAGAAGTGTTGAATAGTTCGCGGTCCTTCCGGGTTGAACTCCCACATACGGAGAGATGGACGTTGGCATGGAAGGACCCGACGAACCAGCATTACTTGTATTACTTTGACAAGACTGACGTCCCTCCTGAGGAGATCTCGGATGCGGCTTTGCAATGTCAGCACATCATTAACTGGCCCCCAGTCCAGCCCTTTGTTGACCCATGACGCCAGCTGGGGTGGAGGGCCTGGGCGATAGGCTGGGGCGGCCACCCACTTTGTACCCCGGGGGGCAGTGATGTAGAACCACTCCCATTGCCATAAGTCGGGCACCTCTGAGAAGAAACCTTTTGGCCATAGGGCATCGACACCCTTGCTTATTATAGCGCCTACGCACTCTGCGTGTCGCCCGTCGATCATCTTCAGCTTCACATTGAAGGTCTTGAGCCATAAGCCGAAGTGTGGGGGTAATGCGGAGGAAATCGCCACACACAACGATAAACGACAAGATGTGAAGGGTGGAATCTGGAGCTAGATCATGGAAATCTAGCCCGTAATAGAACATGAGACCTCTTACGAAGGGATCAAGACTAAAGCAAAGCCCTCAAAGGAAGTGGGAAACAAATACAACACTCTCATTGGGTTTGGGAGTGGGGATAACCTGCCCTTGAGCAGGTAGCCTGTGGGGGATTTCGGCGGTCAAATACCTAGCCTCCCTAAGCTTCTTGATGTCCTCTATGACAGAAGAGGTCATCCACCGGCCTTGAAGGTTGGATCCGGACATGATTGAAGGTCCGAAGCACTTAGCCTGAACCTTGGGTGTTGGAACTCGAGGTAGGGGAAGGGAAGGATTGGGCGTGGAAAGAAAAGGACGGGTCTGAACCTCTTTATAAAGAGGGTCAATATCAAGCGTCCTTCACGTGACCGCTTGGAACTTGCCTAAAGCCGAGGAGTCATACTAATAGCATGATTGGGTTACTGAAAGTGCAACTAATCCCCGGGTGGTTTTGGTAATTAATAACAACATATCATTGAACTAATCATTTCTTGAGAATATTTCAGAAAGTTCAGTGATATGGGTATGGCAATGACTGATGATGTGGACCCCTCAAAATGCTAAGGAAAACATTGGCAAAAGCTCAAGACTCCATTTTTGGTTTAGTGATCCAAGATCACATTGAGTCCATAGGAAAGCCAATACTATTAAAAGGGGATGAGGTTATGATGATGATCTGGTTGCTCTAAGTGCTTAGTGATTTATCTCTCAAACTATCAGCAATCTTTCATTCCAACATAAACTCATAAGTAATCTCGGTCCCATGGATTCCAAACCCACCACACCGAGATGAACCACCTCACCATATAGCCAAACCCTAAGAATCTCGGATTTTCCGATTCCAAACTCGGTCATACGAAATTGGTGTTGCCAAGCTTCAGAACCTTCAGACTCAAATCGGTGTCACCGAGATGAGAAAGTCGGTCCCACCGAGATTGGCAAACCCTAGACTTTGGAAGAATCGGACTA
The DNA here is from genome assembly GCA_021437245.1 of Aegilops speltoides. Taxonomy (NCBI): domain Eukaryota; kingdom Viridiplantae; phylum Streptophyta; class Magnoliopsida; order Poales; family Poaceae; genus Aegilops; species Aegilops speltoides. The sequence goes on along the minus strand of CM038145.1, from coordinate 385,738,591 downwards.
ACCGAGATTGTATTTTCGGTCCCACGAAAATCCCAACGCTCACAAGATTTGAACTTTCGGTCCCACCGAGTTGTCAACTTCGGTCCGACCGAGATTGGTCAAATGTGTAACAGTTGGATTTTTTGTGGAGGCTATAAATACCCTCCACCTCCTCTTCATTCGTGGAGAGAGCCATCGAAAGAACTACCACTCCTACCTTACATTTTCGAGAAGAAAACTACCTACCCTTGTGTTGAGATCAAGTTGCTCCACTCCCACCATATGAAACTTGATTTCTAGCCTTCCCAAGTTGCTTTCCACTCAATCCTTTCTTCCACCACAGCCAAATCAGTGAGGAGAGTTGAGTGTTGGGGAGATTATCATTTGAAGCACAAGAGCAAGGAGTTCATCATCACCAACCCCATCTATTACCTTTTGGAGGGTGGTGCCTCCTAGATTGGTTAGGTGTCGCTTGGGAGCCTCCGTCATGATGTGGAGTTGAACCAAGGAGTTTGTAAGGGCAAGGAGATCGCCTACTTCGTGAAGATCTACCCCGAGTAAGGCTAGTCCTCCGTGGGCGTAAGCCATGATGGCATAGACAAGGTTGCTTCTTCGTGGACCCTTCGTGGGTGGAGCCCTCCGTGGACTCTCGCAGCCGTTACCCTCCATGGGTTGAAGTCTCCATCAACGTGGATTGACGATAGCACCACCTATCGGAACCACGAGAAAAATCTCCGTGTCTCCAAATTGCGTTTGCTCTTCTCCACCTCTCATTTACTATACGTGCAATTTACTTTCCGCTGCCACAACTCTAGAATTGCATGTGTAGGGTGATACTTGACTTGGTTATCATTGTGAACTTGCTAAGAATCTACTCCAATCAAAAGGTGAAATTTTTAAGTTGTCAAGTAGTCTAATCACCCCCCCCTCTAGACATACTTCCGATCCTACAAGTGGTATCAGAGCTTTGGTCTCCATTGGATTGGTTTCCATTGCATTGGACTCCATAAGCTTGGTTTCACAACCTAGGAGAGTATGGCGTCTAGTGAGGGTAATTTCCGTAGAGGTCCTTACTTTGATGGTTCAAATTTTGCTAGTTGGAAGCATAAAATGAAAATGCATATTCTTGGACATAACCCTGCCGCATGGGGCATTATTTGTGTTGGCTTGCAAGGTGAGTTCTTCGAGGAAGGAAAAGTTCCGGATCGCGAAGCTACTGCGGATGAGTTGCGGATGTTACAGAACAATGCTCAAGCTTGTGACATTCTCTTCAATGCTTTGTGTCCCGAGGAGTTCAACAAGATCAGCCGTCTTGAGAATGCAAAAGAGATTTGGGATACTTTGGTGAAATGCACGAAGGTACCGAGTCCGTGAAGGAATCAAAGCTAGATGTTCTTCAAGGTCGACTTGACAAGTTCAAGATGAAGGAAGGTGAAGGAGTCGCTGAAATGTACTCTAGGCTTGCTCTCATCACCAATGAGATGGCAGGCTTAGGAAGTGAAGAAATGACCGACCGATTCATCATCAAGAAGATTCTCGAGCTTTGGATGGAAAGTATGACACCGTGTGCACTTTGATCCAAATGATGCCAAACTACAAAGATCTCAAGCCTACCAAGTCATTGGAAGGATTGTTGCTCATGAGATGACACTTAAAGATAAGGAAGAGCTTCACAACAAGTCAAGTGGTGCTTACAAAGCTGCGGTTGAAGCTCCCACAACCTCAAGTGACAAGCTAGTTTCCAATGAAGAGATAAGCCTAATGGTGAAGAACTTCAACAAATTCTACAAGAGTAGAAGCAAGGAAAGAAGCTCAAAGTCTAGATCATATGATGAAAAGAGATCTTCTAGTCGTGATCGAAACTGCTACAATTGTGGAAGACCGGACACTACTCAAATGAGTGTTCAACTCCCCACAAGAGAAGAGAAGAATCTCCAAGAAGAAGAAGCTCAAGAGAAGAGTCGCCTCGAAAAGAGAGAAGGAGTAGAGATGATCATTATGAGCGAAGATCCTCTCGGAGAAGCAAGGATTCGGAAAGGAAAGACAAGTCATCAAGGAGCTACACAAGAAGAAAACATCAAGCTCATGTTGGTGAATGGGTTTCGGCTCCGACTCGACAATCACTCCGAAAGAAGCTATCACTCCAACTCGAATACAGTCAAGATGAAGGTGTTGCGGTCTTGCTCTCGTGTCCTCCAACTCCAACTCCTATGACATATTTGATTCACCAAATGAGGGAATTGGAAGATGCTTCATGGCAAAAGGCCCCAAGGTATCACATCCTGAGTTTATTGACTTTGATAGTGATGAGGATGACTTGCTTGGTGAAGATGAGCTTTTACATGATAAATCTAGTGAGCTTAGTAATGATGAACATGCTAGTAGTCTTTATAGTCGAGAAGAGTCGAATGACAATGCTATGAAGGAGATTGAGCGACTAACTAAAGAACTAAACACTCTTAAGTTAGCTCATGAAACAACTCAAGAAGATCATAGAGAGCTCCTAAGATCTCATGAGAAGCTACGCCGAGAAGCTCAATCTAGAGCAAGAACATGAGTTTCTAAAAGCTATCAATGACGATCTTGAAAGAAGAGTTCTTCATATCTTGCCAAACGACTTCTCTTGTCTAATTTCTTGCCACCTATCAAAACTAAGCATGACAAGCATAAGAAAAATTCTTCATCTAGTAGTAACAATAATCATGCTAAATCAAATGTTGTTACTTCTAGTGATTCTCTTGATTCCACTAACAATGTTTCAAGCCAAGTTTCACTTGAGCAAGAAAATAGTCTATTGAAAGGGATTATAGAGAAAGGTGTCTACAAGAGTCTTGCCGGAAGCAAGAGCTTTGAGGAAATTGTTCGCAAACAAGAAAGACACCGGAAGAATCAAGGAATTGGTTTTGAGCGAAAGTTCAATGCCGAAGGTGTTGAATGGGAAGAAGGTCAATATCCCACTCCAAAGTTCGTCTCTCAAGAGAAGAAGTATGATCCTACTTCTTCAAGTGAGGGACAAGCTCAAGATGACCTTCCACCACAAGACCACAAGCTAAAAGGCAAGGACAAGCTTCAAGAGGAGATTGATGCATTCATTGAAGCACCCAAGGCCATGGTCAAGTGGGTTCCCAAGGCAACTTCAAGTTCTACTTCAACAAGCTCAACTACTACACCAAGGATTCCCATCAAGATGATGTGGATCCCGAAGAAGAAGAACTAGAGAGTTCTTGAGGGTGACTCGCCAATATACTTCACTCACATTCATTTATGGCAAGGACTTGTGCAATCAACTTCCACATCTTGCACTAGTTCATGGAGTCACAAACCCTCATGTTGGTAAGTCAAGGGACAAGGTAATCTTTGCTTTCATGGACATCATCTATTGTGTACTTCAATCTATGTCCATGGATATCCTTGTTTGTTCCTTGTGGGACTAACCCATGTAGGTATTGAAAGTGCCCGAATCCAAAGGATTGCTCCCAACTCTTGGTGATCTTCATCAACATTGAGCATCCACATCTTCAACATCTACATGAAGTCTTCAACGACAACCCAAGGTTAGTTTGACCCTTTAAAAGGGGTTCTCACATTAAGGGGGAGCTTTGCTCTAAAAAAAATGAGCCAAAGCATCTTCTAATGATGTGAACACATCAATGCTTTATGGAAAAGTGGTAACCCCACTTGTGCTTAAACGATGAGTATGACCTATGATCAAATGTTCTCATTTGACTCCTAAGTCAATATACTCATATATAGATGACCTAGTCATCGCCAAATTGTGTGCTAGTTGCTAAGTGTTTTGTTTGTGCATGTTTGACACATATTTCATTTGCTATCTTATTGTGTGAGCATGTTGGATGCATGATTTTATCCATTCGAGGACATCCATTTGTTGCTTTGGTCTTTTGGTTTTCTTTCTTTTTGACCAAATGGATGGACAAGAATGCCTAAGTTCCTCCCCTAGCTATCTATGCTTTATTGTCTCAAACTCTATTCATGCTAATATCACAAACTTTGAACAAGACTTTTTGGACCAGACCGAGTGAGGAGCACTCGGAGCCACCGATCCGTCAAAAGCCTAACTTCCAAAACCTTCTAAGTACTTTCGGTCAAACCGATATACTCAAATCGGACAGACCGAAATCACTTGGATTGATCTAGGTTTTCACCTCGGTGAAACCGAGTTTAAATTTCGGCGTGACGAAGTGTGTAATCGCACGCATTAACCATCTCGGTCCCACCGAAGTTTTCCAACTCGGTCCCACCGACAACCGAAGGTATATATACCCGAGGACAGCAGCGTTGATTACTTCTTCAAACGCTCGCCCTCAAACCCTTATTTGCCGTCGCCTTGGTCTCCGGATCGTCTCCGCCATCACTGTGCGCCCTGCGCGGGTCTCCATCGCCGTCAGCGGTCTTTCTCATCGCGCCGTTGCCGCCGTGAGTGAAGCTCCACCGCATTGGGTGAGTTTCATCCTCTCGTGCTCCAACCGCTGATTCAATGCACGATAGGTGTTGTCAAGTTTCTTGCCAAGATTGAAATCTCCTATCCAGCCGTTTAGATCATAGAACAAAATTCGAGTGAAAATTTTAGTGTTAGGTTTCACGAACACATCTTGGTGTGACCGAATCGACATTCTCGGACCGACCGATTTGGCCTCTGGTCATTACCTTCGCACTTTTCGGTTAAACCGAGTTGTGCAAATCGGTAAGACCGAAGTGAGGATTTAGTGAAACCCTAGTGCTCTCGGCTAGATCGAAACCAATTTCGTCCAACCGAAAGTGGTGTATGTGGTCTGTTTAGACACTTCGGATTCACGAATTTATAGACTCGGTCGAACCGACATGTATTCTGTGAAAACCTAAGACTAAAGTTTGAACTCATCCTTTTGCAAAATCCTCTGCAGTTTGTGATAACTCTTCTATTACGCCTATGCCTATTCTATTCACGGGTTGTCGGTCATGTCCGATGGAAGTGACAATCGAACAGGTCGAGTTGCGGTTGAGATTCTGGCGGTGACAAGTCGAAGAAAGCAGTTTTTCAGATGATGGAGAGAGAAGCACTCCAAGTGGACTGCCTGCAGCTGCTACCAGGGCCAGGAAGAAGAGGAATTCTGATGAGGAGGATTCAGACTTTGTTGCAGATGAGGAGATAACATCTAAGCCAAAAAGGCAAGTGGTTGCCAAGGGCTATCAAGGGCAACAGACAAAGAAAGGCACAAGCAAGGTAAAGAAATCCACTGCTGCAAAGAGGCTCAGCATGGAAGAAGAAACCTCCAGCAAGATCAAGAAAACTTCCAAGAGGAAGAGACTAGTTCATGAAGAAGCTGATGATGATGATTCTGATGAGGAAGCACCCCAGCCTCCTCAGAAGCAGAAGTTGATGGGAGATGCCATCAGGGCAGGAGCACCCACAAAAGCTAAGCCATCAGCTCAAGCAAAGGCAGCCCAAGCCAAACTTGCTGCCAAGCCAAAGAAAACTGTGAGGAACATACCGCTTGAGAGAAGAAGAAGGACAATGTGCCACTGCAGAATCGATGATGAGGCTCATGTTTTTTTGAAGCTCGAGCAGAAATTGCCTGTTCATAATGATGCTCATCCTCGAGCTGAAAATATGAAGAAAAGGAAGGATAAAGGACTCGAGCTATGGAGGCAAGTTGATCCATATGCCACCAGGAGAAGGACAGATTGACCCAAGATTCCACACAGAGAGCAACAAGACTTTTATGAGGCGGTGCTCATGGATAAGAAGCCAATTATTCTTGACACGAGATATGTAGACTGGAAATACATCGGCAGTGAAGAGCACAGAGACTACCTCCCACATGTGCATGAAAGCTTCACCGCTTGTGGGATTGCGAGTTTGTTGGTCGGTCGATTGCTTGGAATGATGAGATGATCATGCGGTTCTATGCCACCGCACACTTCTATCCGGATGGCGAATTGTATGGATGATGAAGGGCGAGATTCCATTCAACTGTTGAAGAATGGAGAGCATTGCTGAATGCTCCAGTATCAAAGGATGATGATGTTGATGTCTATGGTATTCCAAAGAAGAATCACGAGTCAATGAAGAACATGTACAATGAGGTACCGAGAAGGATGTTGAGATATGGAAGCTTGGTTGATCTATTATCTTGAGCGGGTCTCCCAACCACCAACACCATTCTCGAGGCATACTTTGATGCCTAAGTCAGGAGACCACCGCATGATAAGAGGGTATTCTATCAACATGCTGCACATTCTAGATCAAAAGATACCTTTTAAGGTGATGGACCTGATAGTAGAGACTATCAAGAGGACAGCAGCAGACCAGAAGAGGTCGTGTGGGTTTGCTTCGCATATTCAGATGCTCATTAATGCCAAGTTTGGCACGGACACCTACCTGTTGGATAGACCCCACTTGCAACTGCAGCCTGAACACGAAGATAACGAGGTTGTGATGACTGAGGATGCTCCCACATCCGTCGAAGGACATGCTAAGTCTGAAGCGCTAAACAAGCTAAAGCTGAGAAGGAAGCAAAGAAAAGCCCAAGAGCGTTGCAGAACAACTTCTTGAAGCCACTCAGAGAATTGAGCTACGCTTTGGCCAGCATAGTGCGATCTCGGAGAGCCTTGAGAGGATAGTTGAAGATAAGTTCCATGCTCTGGACGTCAAGCTGACTGAAGTGCAGGTCACCGTCAACAAGCTTGAGGCAGACATCGAGGAAGCTAAGAGGGAAAAGGCAGAACTCATGAGGGAGATGGAAGATGATCTAGTCCAGGATGACTATGAGCAGCCTCTCTTTGTGCCCACAAAGCCTAGATCATTTGCTATTCCAAAGGATGAACCGGGGCTACTACATCGGCACCTCCTACAGCTCCGTCGGGCCCAAAGCACTAGCTCCAGTATCACTCCTCCAGCTCCACAGACTTCAGCAGAAGCTTTGCAGATGCAGCTATCTCCACTCCATCGACGCAGACAGAGCCGCCCGGCAGAGTCCCGAGTGACGATTAGCTCTATACCTTCGAACTTTTGGTAACTTGTTGCCAAAGGGGAGAAATTGTATAGATCATAGGGCTTCGAGAGAGAGTGCTCGTTTTTGCTCTTTCGTTTGCGGTTTTCCTTGAGATACTTTTGAGTTTTCCGAGACATTTCGTGTGTTTGATACTACGTTTGCTCTATCTTGATGAGTGCTTGATCATACTGTGCTTAATGTGTGCTTGATGCTTATCATATTCCATTCATATCTTGTATGATCACTTACTCATGTCTTGGTGATTGGGTGCATGTTATTCATTCTTATCATTTTGTGCGCTCCACCAAGATGTATGTGACATGGAAGAGTAACCCATGATCCTAATCGATTGTGCATTTGCATTCAAACGCAAATCTTAAATAATGCACAAATTTAGGGGGAGCTCTTGCTTATCACATACTTCTCAAAGCGACGATGTTATTCATTGATTATATCATTTGTCGAAGCTTTGATCTATATGTTGTCATCAATTACCAAAAAGGGGGAGATTGAAAGTGCAACTAATCCCCGGGTGGTTTTGGTAATTAATAACAACATATATATCATTGAACTAATCATTTCTTGAGAATATTTCAGAAAGTTCAGTGATATGGGTATGGCAATGACTGATGATGTGGACCCTCAAAATGCTAAGGAAAACATTGGCAAAAGCTCAAGACTCCATTTTTGGTTTAGTGATCCAAGATCACATTGAGTCCATAGGAAAGCCAATACTATTAAAAGGGGATGAGGTTATGATGATGATCTGGTTGCTCTAAGTGCTTAGTGATTTATCTCTCAAACTATCAGCAATCTTTCATTCCAACATAAACTCATAAGTAATCTCGGTCCCACCGATTCCAAACCCAGTCACACCGAGATGAACCACCTCAGCCATATAGCCAAACCCTAAGAATCTCGGATTTTCCGATTCCAAACTCGGTCATACGAAATTGGTGTTGCCAAGCTTCAGAACATACGTACTCAAATCGGTGTCACCGAGATGAGAAAGTCGGTCCCACCGAGATTGGCAAACCCTAGACTTTGGAAGAATCGGACTAACCGAGATTGTATTTTCGGTCCCACGAAAATCCCAACGTTCACAAGATTTGAACTTTCGGTCCCACCGAGTTGTCAACTTCGGTCCGACCGAGATTGGTCAAATGTGTGTAGCAGTTGGATTTTGTGTGGAGGCTATAAATACCCTCCACCTCCTCTTCATTCGTGGAGAGAGCCATCAAAAAGAACTACCACTCCTACCTTACATTTCTAAGAAGAAAACTACCTACCCTTGTGTTGAGATCAAGTTGCTCCACTCCCACCATATGAAACTTGATTTCTAGCCTTCCCAAGTTGCTTTCCACTCAATCCTTTCTTCCACCACAGCCAAATCAGTGAGGAGAGTTGAGTGTTGGGGAGATTATCATTTGAAGCACAAGAGCAAGGAGTTCATCATCACCAACCCCATCTATTACCTTTTGGAGGGTGGTGCCTCCTAGATTGGTTAGGTGTCGCTTGGGAGCCTCCATCATGATGTGGAGTTGAACCAAGGAGTTTGTAAGGGCAAGGAGATCGCCTACTTCATGAAGATCTACCCCGAGTAAGGCTAGTCCTCCGTGGGCGTAAGCCATGATGGCATAGACAAGGTTGCTTCTTCGTGGACCCTTCGTGGGTGGAGCCCTCCGTGGACTCTCGCAGCCGTTACCCTCCGTGGGTTGAAGTCTCCATCAACGTGGATTGACGATAGCACCACCTATCGGAACCACGAGAAAAATCTCCGTGTCTCCAAATTGCGTTTGCTCTTCTCCACCTCTCATTTACTATACGTGCAATTTACTTTCCGCTGCCACAACTCTAGAATTGCATGTGTAGGGTGATACTTGACTTGGTTATCATTGTGAACTTGCTAAGAATCTACTCCAATCAAAAGGTGAAATTTTTAAGTTGTCAAGTAGTCTAATCACCCCCCCTCTAGACATACTTCCGATCCTACAGTTACCCACGCCCGTACTGATGAGAATCCCGTGATAAGGGGGACACGATCTCTGCTTCGACAAGACGTGCCAATAAAACCGCCTCGCAGTACGTGTAGTAGCAGGCTGGGAAAAAAGGTTTGTATAAAAACTGGTCCGCGGCGTGATATCATGCTATTAAAAGTTGTCAGCAGATTAGATTTGTGGGATATTATACTCTCTACGGTGGTATGTGGAATTTGTTTTGCTGAGCCAGACACGATCCTTGTGTTTAAAATCTTCTATGGAGTAATCGGAGAAGGAACCCGCCTTGCAATGCTGAAGACAATCTGCGCGCCGGACTCATCGTCATTGAAGCTTGGTTCAGGGGCTACTGAGGGAGTCCTGGATTAGGGGGTCCTCGGATAGTCGGACTATATACCTTGGCCGGACTGTTGGACTATGAAGATACAATATTGAAGACTTCGTCCCGTGTCCGAGTGGGACTCTCCTTTGCGTGGAAGGCAAGCTTGGCAATTCGGGTATGTAGATCTCCTTCTCTGTAACCGACTGTGTGTAACCCTAGCCCCTCCGGTGTCTATATAAACCGGAGGGTTTAGTCCGTAGGACCAAGAACAATCATAATCATAGGCTAGCTTCTAGGGTTTAGCCTCTACGATCTCGTGGTAGATCAACTCTTGTAATACTCATATCATCAAGATCAATCAAGCAGGAAGTAGGGTATTACCTCCATCGAGAGGGCCCGAACCTGGGTAAACATTGTGTCCCCCGCCTCCTATTACCATTAGCCTTAGACGCACAGTTCGGGACCCCTGGCCTGAGATCCGCCGGTTTTGACACCGACACCCTCTTCTGACAAAGATGCTGGTTCCGGCGCCCTACAAGGCCCCGGAGAAGAAGGCCAAGGAGACCAGAAGTGGCCTCCATCTTAAAGGTACTTCAGAAGAATCGTCCGAAGAAACCGAAACCCACTCCTCACCCGCCGAGAACGACGAGGAGGGGGGAGGAGGAAAGCCATTCCCCCCTTGAGGGGGGAGGAAGAAAAGGGCGGCATCCAAAAACCTGGAGGCAGAGGCGTCCAAGAGAGGGAAGAAGGTGCCTACTGCGGATAATTCCGCCCTAGACACCGATAGTAGCTCTGAGTGGCGTCCTAGGCCGAAGCCCCTGGACGAATAGTAAGTATTCAAAAGCACTCATGCCCACATATATATATATATATTCAACTCCTTTACTTCGTGGTATTTAAAATGTCAAACCATGCACTGTAGTCCGGCTCACGCCCACCCCCAGTGATCCTCATCTTTGGGGAATTCGCTGGATCCCAATGTGATGGACAGCGGGTCGCCTCCACCGGCCTTCTCCCCCAAGGTTACGAACGACACCGAATTGTTGTCCCGAAGGACCGTCCCATGCCGGGGAGAGGCACAGGAGACCATCAAGACGGCGCCCAAGGATAATACCTCGGCCACCGGACACATGGGGGAGCAGACCCCCTGGCAACTGACGATGGGGGCCACATTCAATTCGGCACCCAGCCGAATACTATTTCGGAGACTCGTACGTCTCCGGAATTAGATAAGCAGCCTCCTTTGACAGAAGGAGGTGCGCCTATCCCGCCAGTGACCTCTGTCCATCCAGAGGCATCGGATACTCTACTAGAAGTGTAGCGAGGTGCTTCCATTGTGGAGGAACATCGTATCCTTATGGGTACGGTGATTGAGAAGGTGTAGTCTTCCAAGAGTGGACTGATCGAAGCCTGCATCAGCCTTCTAACAGGCTTCGAGGTATGTGACATAGTTATACAAAAAGAATGCCATAGTATAGACAGTAGCCCCTGAGACTCTATCCGGTGTTTGAAAGGAAAAGCCAGACAGAGGGTCAAATAATTGCCGCAGGGGACTAACCATACAAGTCTATATAAATAAGAAGGCATCACTACTAGCTGCGACCTCTCATTCTGCCGAAGTCTCCAGATTGAAACAGAGTCTGGAGCGGGTCGAGGAAGAGCTCGGCCGCGTGAAAAAGCAGCTAGAGGACAAGCAAGGTATGCAATGGCATATTCAGATCTTAGAAAGATATGAATTGTTTGTGTTGATCATATTATCATGATATTTTGTAGGGGCTGCGACCGAGGTGGAGACCCTCAAAGACGTGCTAGGCCGTCGCCCAGAAGAGAGCGGCATAGGAACAAGCCGCCCGCAAGAAGCACGAGGTGAGGGTCGAGGAGGTCCAGTAGGAGCTCCAGGACGCCGTAAAGAAATGTGAGTCCTTGCAGCGCAAGATTACGGACCAAGAGTCCGAACTTGCTAAGGCCCGCCAAAGTGCACAAGAGGCCCGGGTTGAGGCCCAGGGTGCCCTCCAGGAAATCTAGGAGGCCAAGAAGATCACGGTGGGTAAGGCCTTTACTATGCAGAGCTAATTTGTGAAGAAAAGGTATCTCTTACTCACTCGGATTTGGAGTTCTCCAGGAGCGTTTGCGGATCTATCGTGCAGTATTGCTGATGCTATAGAGTTCTTCCGAGCCAAAGAAGGGAGCTCAACGGAGAAGCTATTCTGGTCACAATACCTTGCGCCAGAGTATCCGGTGCCCTTTAGCGATCAGCTGAAACAGCTGACCGAACTACATAGGGTGGCCGAATTGGCCATGAAGGTTTTGATAATCTGTCTATGGCTTGCCGAAGCCATACCTAGCAGCTACTTCGGGCTCGTGAAGCGGCCGGTCAATGCGTACCCTCGGCTTGACGCCATCAAGCGGTCGGTCTGCATCGAAGGTGCGCGGATGGCCTTCACCTGTGTCAAGGTGCAGTGGGTGAAGATTAACGCTGTCAAGCTTGCGACCGAGGGACCGCCAGCAGGCAAGGAGCACCCCACACCCGAGCGGTATTTTGAAGATGTCCTGGAGGGGTCCCGCATTGTAGAGGGCCAGTGCATGAAAGACATTATCTTTGAATGAATACAGTCATATTATCCCATCATGTATTATGAAACAAGGCTAATATGTAATATAATGCTTGTTTGTTATGTGAAAATATCCTGTCCTATGCGGCCGTTTATTAAATATGAGAGTTGGCCAGTCGTCGGCTTCAGCCCCCACGTAGGTAGTACGGGGGTGTTTGGGATGGAACCTAAACACACTTGACCCAAGAGTTTGGTTCTTGAAGGAGGTGTTTAGTGCAGTGAACCAAGCAATCAGACTATGTGGCTTTATCACCCTCACTTAGCCATAGGAGCTTGAAAATAGGAATGTAGGCGCAACCCCTACTTAATATTTGTTAATCCGGACTAGGGTGCTGTAGACACCTGATCGGGTGAAGGCCGATCCATCGCCTAATGCAGGAAGAATTACGAAAGATTTATAGCCTCCGAAAAGCTGACCAGCTCTCGCCGCATCATGACAGTCAGTTTTCGGCTTTCTCTATTGAGGTGTTTGTCCGGATAAACCAGAAACATGATCGCAGTAGATCTCCCTTTACTACCCTTGGTGATAGGACGGAATGTAAGGTAGCAAGCACAGGAGCCGGGCAACCCAGCTTTTGACCAAAGACATGATTCGGAGCCGATGCATATAGTGCTATATTCGGGGCGCCGAACTATACTTGTAAAAAGTGTTCGGACTTGTTTCCATCTTATGGAGCGCAATGAATCCCCTGGCGAATTAAGTCGTACCAAAATGTAGGGGTGCAATCAATAAAAATAAAATGAAGTAGTGAGCCAGTGCCACATAATTTGGGCCACAAACTGTTTCCATTATAATTTAATTAATACGTCAAAGCGTATTTGGACAAATAGTGCGATAAGCAACAGGGCTATTTAACATGCCGAGGCCAAGGGGGGAGCTGTGTGCGGGTCCTGAAAACAGGTAGACTGATCGTCAAGAAGACCACCTAGATATTCCATCGCACGTCTATGCTACTGGCCACCTTGGTATATCCATCCTTCGAAAGGATTGATGATCAGGCCGTCGTGAGGGGCCTGCGACAAAGAGAGACCTGAAAAGGAAAAAATGAAAATGTGAAGTATGTGTGTCCAAGTAAGGTCGAGCCTTATGATGGACTACAATCGAGTTATGCCTCCATCTTTGCCCATGGTATCTTGAGTGCGTAGTTATGTACACGCGGTATGTACGCCACCATTTAGTCGGGACTGAGACAGAGGCCGAATTGCTAGTCGAACTCATGACGAGCTGGACTGTCATGCTGCGGAGTAGTCTGGACTCGTTTGACAGTGTCCGGGAGCTTGGCCGCTGAACTAATATTCTGCTTGATAAGGCCACTCTGTACTTCCGCCGACAGGGCCACGGTGTGCTCTTCAGTATGGAGGGAGCGTTCTGTATTTCCATTGACTGTTATGACACCGTGTGGTCCGGGCATCTTGAGTTTGAGATAAGCATAGTGTCGCACCGCATTGAATCAAGCAAGTGCAGTTCGTCCAAGCAGTGCGTGATAGCCACTACGGAAGGGGAGGATATTGAAGATCATGTCTTCGCTTCGGAAGTTGTTCGGTGATCTGAAGACAACTTCCAATGTGATTGAGCCCGTGCATCAGGCCTCTACACCTGGTATTACTCCTTTAAATGTAGTTTTTGTGGGCTTGATCCTTGACCGATTGATTCCCATCTTGTGAACTGTGTAGTGATAGAGCAGGTTAAGGCTGCTGCCGCCGTCCATGAGGACTCGCGTGAGGTGGAATCTGTCAATAATTGGGCCGAGGACGAGTGCGGCAGAACCGCTGTGTCGAATACTGGTCGGATGGTCCCTGCGATCGAAAGTGATCGGGCAGGAAGACCATGGGTTGAATTTTGGGGCGACTGGCTCCATCGCATAGACGTCCCTGAGCGCGCGTTTGCGCTCCCTTTTGGGGATATGAGTAGCGTATATCATGCTCACTGTTTTGACATGGGGAGGAAGTTTCTTCTGTCCCCCTGTGTTCGATGGACGGGGCTCCTCGTCGTCGTCCTCGCTTGGTGACCCCCTCTCCTTGTTCTTGGTATTTAACTTACCGGCCTGTTTAAAGACACAACAACTTATGTTTGTATGATTGGCAGGTTTATCGGGGGTGCCATGGATTTAATTGGCACGGTCGATCGAGAATTCGGTCCAAGATGGATGAGCCCGGATTGTTTCTTTTAAATGGCTTCTTCTGTTGACCGGACTTGGAGCCACTAAATCCGGCATTGACCGTCATGTCATCGGTATTGTTACTGTTGTTTCGACGCTTGTGTCTGTTGCGTTGGGGCTTGTCGTTGCTATTTTTGGCTTCCTAGGTGCCAGGTTCGCTTGCAGTGTTATTGCTATTGGCTAGCCAGCTATCTTCGCCCGTGCAAAAGCGGGTCATAAGTGTCGTGAGGGCTGACATAGACTTCGGCTTTTCTTGGCCGAGGTGTCGGGCGAGCCATTCGTCGCGGATGCTATGCTTAAAGGCCGCTAGGGCTTCGACATCCGGACAATCGACGATGTGGTTCTTTTTAGTTAGGAACCCAGTCCAAAATTTCCTGGATGACTCTCTAGGCTATTGAACTATGTGACTGAAGTCATCGGCATCCTGAGGTCTGACGTATGTGCCTTGGAAGTTGTCAGGGAAGGCGTCTTCCAGGTCCTCCCAGCTGCCAATAGAGTTCTCAGGCAAGCTATTTAACCAGTGCTGAGCTAGTACCTTGAGTTTGAGCGGGAGGTATTTGATGGCATGAAGATCATCACCACGGGCCATATGAATATGGAGAAGAAAATCCTCAATCCATACTGCAGGATCTGTTGTTCCATCATATGATTCGATATTCACAGGTTTAAACCCTTCTGAGAATTCATGCTCCATTACTTCATCAGTGAAGCAGAGGGGGTGTGCGGCGCCTCTTTATCGGGCCAAGTCGCGACGTAGCTCGGATGGAGTCCGTCTGCGGTTTTGGGCCGGACGTGGTTATGCTTGTTACGTCCGGCTAGATAGCCGTCGTCGCGCATCGGGGTGCGTCCACGCGATCCGTAGATCGATCTGGTTTGACCTGCTCTATTTTCCAGGTCCTGCCGCAGGTCATATGTATATCCCCGAGCTGTTGTGTCTCGGCCTTTATGGTGAGTTAGTATGGGCTGGTGTTCGGCATGAGTTGCCATTTTGTCCCGGCCACGTGGTGGTCGGTCAGCCGCGTTACGCGCTGATGGTACGGGCTCAAGTGCCTCGTCGTCGAATTGAGGTAGTAGTTTACGCTTCGGGTAACTTTTGGTTGGGCGCTCGAGGCCGTATTCCTCGGCTGCGAGGACATTAGTCCACCTATCATTGAGTAGATCTTGATCAGCTTGCAGCAGCTGTTGCTTCTTTTTCAAGCCCCTTGCAATGGCTATTAGCCGGTGCTTAAAGCTCCTTAGGCATGATGAAGTCTTTGTCGCCGAGGCTCGCCTCCTCCTCGGAGGGTGGAAGATAATTTACTGTCCTCCGAATCTTCGTTTACGGCCTGTTCATCAGGGCTAACTTGCTCATCATCCCGATCCTCCTGTTCGGAGATTGGCTCGACGGGGTCTTCTTGGTCCTCGGCGTCATCCGGAGTATTGTTTTCTCCGGTGCTGGTATTGCTATCATTTCCACGGCATGATTTAGCGCGGCGCCGCGGACGCCGGCGTTTTGGTCGTGTCTTAGGAGGCATATCCTCGACTGGATTGGTCTCATTATCGCCGTTACCCTCTTTGGGTGTGTTCACCATGTACACGTCGTAGGAAGAGGTGGCCGTCTAGCGTCCGGTAAACGGCGAGTTCTAGGCCTGCTCCTCTCCGACATCGTCGTCCATACCGTCGATGTCTTCAGAGCCTTAATCAAGCATGTCAGTTAAGTCCTCGACAGTGGCTATGAAGTGGGTGGTGGGTGGGACGTAAAATTCCCCGCCCGTAGCCCCTAGTCTGGGCTAGGCATAGTTCGGATGTTGCTCCTCTGTAATAGCGAGGGATCGCATTAAGTCCAGAGCCTCACTTGAAGGCGAGGTTTGGCTAGGGAGAAAAGAGTCCGTGGAGTACGGCAGGGAGGAAACTCCTGGGCCGAGCTCACACGATATTGACTCTGAGTGTTCGGAGCCGGTGTCTGGAGCAGAGTCCGGCTCTCCCGTACTGGGCTCAATGGCTGCAGATAGTCCAGCGGGCTTAGGAATCCCGTCTTCGGACCTGGTGGTGTGCTCCGGATCTAAGGCCAGAGCGGAGGTTGGGGTTGTGAACCCTTGGAAGATCAAGTATCCTCAGATACCAGCGACATAATCCAGATTTCCAAATCTAATCTGGTGACCTGGGGCATAGCTGTTGATCTGCTCTAGATGGCCAAGCGAGTTAGCCCGCAGTGCGAAGCCGCCGAATACGAAGATCTGGCCGGGGAGAAAGATCTCCCTCTGGGCAGCGTCATTGTAGATGATTGACGGAGCCATCGAACCTCTTGGCGATGACACAGTGATGACCCACAAGTATAGGGGATCGCAAAAGTTTTCGAGGGTAGAGTATTGAACCCAAATTTATTGATTCGACACAAGGGGAGCCAAAGAATATTCTCAAGTATTAGCAGATGAGTTGTCAATTCAACCACACCTGGATAACTTAATATCTGCAGCAAAGTATTTAGTAGTAAATTAGTATGGAAGTAACGGTAAAGTGGCAAAAGGAACAGTAGCAGTTTTGTAGTAATTGTAACAGTGGCAACGGTAAAGTAACTAAGAAATATCAATATGTGGAAAGCTCATAGGCATTGGATCAATGATGGATAATTATGTCGGATGCGATTCCTCATGCAATAGTTATAACATAGGGTGACACAGAACTAGCTCCAGTTCATCAATGTAATGTAGGCATGTATTCCGAATATAGTCATACGTGCTTATGGAAAAGAACTTGCATGACATCTTTTGTCCTACCCTCCCGTGGCAGCAGGGTCCTATTGGAAACTAAGGGATATTAACGCCTCTTTTAATAGAGTACCGGACCAAAGCATTAACACTTAGTGAATACATGAACTCCTCAAACTATGGTCATCACCGGTAAATATCTCGATTATTGTCACTTCGGGGTTAACGGATCATAACACATAATAGGTGACTATAGACTTGCAATATAGGATCAAGAACTCACACATATTCATGAAAACATAATAGGTTCAGATCTGAAATCATGGCACTCGGGCCCTAGTGACAAGCATTAAGCATAGCAAAGTCATAGCAACATCAATCTCAGAACATAGTGGATACTAGGGATCAAACCCTAACAAAACTAACTCGATTACATGATAAATCACATCCAACCCATCACCGTCCAGCAAGCCTACGATGGAATTACTCACGCACGGCGGTGAGCATAATGAAATTGGTGATGGAGAATGGTTGATGATGATGACGGCGACGAATTCCCCTCTCCGGAGCCCCGAACGGACTCCAGATGAACCCTCCCGAGAGAAATTAGGGCTTGGCGGCGGCTCCGTATCGTAAAACATGATGAATCCTTCTCTCTGATTTTTTCCTCCCCGAACATGAATATATGGAGTCGGAGTTGAGGTCGGTGGAGCTCCAGGGGGCCCACGAGGAAGGGGGCGCGCCCCCACCCTTGTGGACAGGGTGTGGGTCCCCTGGTCTTGATTCTTTTGACAGTATTTTTCATAAATTCCAAAAATATTCTCCGTGAAGTTTCAGGTCATTCCGAGAACTTTTATTTCTGCACAAAAATAACACCATGGCAATTCTGCTGAAAACTGCGTCAGTCCAGGTTAGTTCCATTCAAATCATGCAAGTTAGAGTCCAAAACAAGGGCAAAAGTGTTTGGAAAAGTAGATACGTTGGAGACGTATCAACTCCCCCAAGCATAAACATTTGCTTGTCCTCAAGTAATTCAGTTGACAAACTAAAAGTGATAAAGAAAAACTTTTACAAACTCTGTTTGCTCTTGTCGTTGTAAATAGTAAAGCCAGCATTCAAGTTTTCAGCAAAGATTATGAACTAACCATATTCACAATAACATTTAGATCTCATGTTTACTCATGTCAATGACATAATCAACTAGCGAGCAATAATAATAAATCTCAGATGACAACACTTTCCCAAAACAATCATAATATGATATGACAATATGGTATCTCGCTAGCCCTTTCTGAGACCGCAAAACATAAATGCAGAGCACCTCTGAAGATCAAGGACTGACTAACCATTGTAATTCATGGTAAAAGAGATCCAGTCATACTCAATATAAATTAACAGTAATGGATGCAAATGACAGCGGTGCTCTCCAACTAGTGCTTTTCAATAAGAGGATGATGACTCAACATAAAAGTAAATAGATAGGCCCTTCGCAGAGGGAAGCGGGGATTTGTAGAGGTGCCAGAGCTCGGTTTTTGAAATTGAGATGAATAATATTTTGAGCGGTATACTTTCATTATCAACATAACAACTGAGAGATCTCAATATCTTCCATGCTACACACATTATATGCGGTTCCCAAACAGAATGGTAAAGTTTATACTCCCCCACCACCAACAAGCACACTCCACGGCTGGTCCGAAACAACGGGTACCATCCAACTAACAACAATCCTGGGGGAGTTTTGTTTGCAATTATTTTTATTTGATTTAAGCATGGGACTGGGCATCCCAGTTACCGGCCATTTTCTCGTGAGTGAGGAGTGGAGTCCACTCCTCTTGAGAATAACCCACCTAGCATGGAAGATATAGACATCCCTAGTTGATACATGAGCTATTCGAGCATACAAAACATAATTTCATTTAAAGGTTTAGAGTTTGGCACATACAAATTTACTTGGAACAGCAGGTAGATATCGCATATAGGAAGGTATGGTGGACTCATATGGAACAACATTTGGGGTTTATGGAAGTGGATGTACAAGCAGTATTCCTGCTTAGTACAAGTGAAGGCTATAAAAAGACTGGGAAGCGACCAACTAGAGAGCGACAACAGTCATGAACATGCATTAAAATTAATCAACACTGAGTGCAAGCATGAGTAGGATATAGTCCACCATGAACATAAATATCGTGGAGGCTATGTTGATGTTGTTTCAACTACATGCGTGAACACGTGCCAAGTCAAGCCACTCGAATCGTTCAAAGGAGGATACCACCCTATCATACCACATCACAACCATTTTAATAGCATGTTGGCACATAAGGTAAACCATTATAAACTCCTATCTAATTAAGCATGGCATAAGCAACTACAATCTCTAATTGTCATTCCAAACATGTTTCATTCATAATAGGCTGAATCAGGAACGATGAACTAATCATATTTACAAAAACAAGATAGGTCGAGTTCATACCAGCTTCTCTCTTCTCAATCAGTTCATCATATATAGTCATTATTGCCTTTCACTCGCACAACTGAACAGTGTGGATAATAATAATAATGCACGTGCATTGGACTAAGCTAGAATCTTCAAGCATTTAATACAAGGGAGAAGACAAGGTAATATGGGCTCTTGGTTAAATCAACAATAATGCATATAAGAGCCACTTCAACATTTTCATCATGGTCTTCTCCTCTCGACCCCCAAAGAAAAGAAAAAGAAATAAACTATTTACACGGAAAAGATCCCAACAAGCAAAATAAGAACGAGAAATCTTTTTGGGTTTTCTTTTAATTACTACTACTACAAGCATGGAAAGTAAACTAGCTAAAAGCTACAAGTATGTTTTTGGTTTTTCTTAAGGTTTTTCAAACACACAAGAAGAAAGCATAAAAAAGGATAATAAACTAGCATGGACAGTACAATGAAAAAGTGTGAGCACCCACAACTAGAATGAGTGTGTGAACATGAATGTAATGTCGGTGAGAGATACGTACTCCCCCAAGCTTAGGTTTTTGGCCTAAGTTGGTCTATGCCCATGGATCAAAGTGACCCTCTCCAGTGTACTGAGGAGGATCCTCAGGGTGCCACTAGTTAGCGAGCTCTTGCGGATCCCACTGATAAATAGACTCCTGATATGGGTCAGGAGATGGCTCTGGCTCAGGCTCTGGGGATCGTGTTTGCTCCCAGTATGCATATATGTCAACGGGCAGGACAATGTATGTGCCTGAATAAATGTTAAACAAAGAAGGTGCAGACAGGGTAATAATCTGACAAGTCTTTTCACTGAATACCAGGTTATAAATGAGTCTCTTCTCCTTATCATCACAAATAAAATCATGTGCTACCATACTTTTATAATCTAAGAAAATAGGGGGCATCAACTTTTCTTCTTGTGCTCTCATAGTGTCTATTAGGTATCTCAAAATATTTAGCAAGACGCGAAGCAAAGATACCTCCAAAAATGGTGCCCTTTGTACGGTTTAGACTCAACCATTTAGCAACCATAGCACCTAAACTGAAAGTTCTATCACGGAATAAAGCATGGCGCAAAATGGCGAGGTCAGGAGCACTGAGGCCCCCACTGTTCCCGCGGCCAATTAAACATCTACTAGCAAATATTGCATAGTAATGTAGAACAGGGAAATGTATGCTAGTAGTTCTTGCTTCTGACACATTTCTCGTTTCCCCTACAGCAATCATATCAATAAATCCTGCTACATCCCTAGGATGTGGTTCCTCGATGCTGCCCTCAAAAGGCAACTTGCAAACCGCACAAAAATCATAGAGGGACATCTCCCTAAACTCATCATATAAATAAAAATCCACCAAAGGTGGTGATCTCCTAGCATGTAAATGAAGATTTTGCACAAAATACTAGTGAGTAGGAGATACTGTTTGATCTGGTCGCGGAGGAAGTCGGTGAGGCCTTCGTGGTGCGAGGGAGATTATATTTGGGCTTCTTATCTTCTTCACTTTGTTTATCCTTCGAGCTTAGGCTCGAAGAGCCCCTCAATAATCTCTTCATCATTTTCTTTCTCTGAAAAATTTCTGAAATTTTAGTAACTCAAAATAAAAGTGGACCAAACTCAACAAGATAGATAGCAACTACTCCCACAAGTGCCTAGAGACTATATCAGGCATTAGAACTACTTGGGACCCAATAAATTTGACATGCAAGCTCAAGAAATACTCCCACAGTATTATTTATAAATTCCAAAAATATTCTTCGTGAAGTTTCAGGTCATTCCGAGAACTTTATTGCTGCACAAAAATAACACCATGGCAATTCTGCTGAAAACATCATCCGTCCGGGTTAGTTCCATTCAAATCATGAAAGTTAGAGTCCAAAACAAGGGCAAAAGTGTTTGGAAAAGTAGATACGTTGGAGACGTATCACACAACGGAGCTCTCAATGAAAGCACCAATTTCGGTGTCAAAACCGGCAGATCTCGGGTAGGGGGTCCCGAACTGTGCGTCTAACGTCGATGGTAATAGGAGACGGGGGACACGATGTTTACCCAGGTTCGGGCCCTCTTGATGGAGGTAACACCCTACTTCCTGCTTGATTGATCTTCATGAATATGAGGTTACAAGAGTTGATCTACCATGAGATCGTAATGCCTAAACCCTAGATGTCTAGCCTGTATGATTATGATTATCTCTACGGACTAAACCCTCCAGTTTATATAGACACCGGAGGGGGCCCAGGGTTGTACAGAGTCGGTTTACAGAGGAAGGAATCTTCATATCCGAACGCCAAGCTTGCCATCCACGGGAGGAAGTCTTCTATCTCGTATCTTCATGGCCCATCAGTCTGGCCCATGTCACATAGGCCGGACGCCCGAGAACCCCTTAATCCAGGACTCCCTCAGCTGCTACTGCTCAATCCACTTGGCCAGGAAATCTGCTATTGCCTGAGACTTGATTACCTTTTTCGCTTCGAATTTGATATCTAGAGGGAGGAGTTCAATCGCCCACTTGGCCACTCGACCGGTTGCATCTCGGTTATTCAAGTTTTGTGACAATGGGGCATCACTGATGAGTGAAACTGAGTCATCTATGAAGTAATGTGCAACTTTCTTCGAGTTCAGATAAATCTCGTAGACAAGCTTCTGGTAATGCGGATACCTTTGCTTGGATGGAGTCAAGACTTTAGAAATGTAATATACTGGGTGTTGAACTTTGTAAGCCTTGCCTTCTTCCTCCCGCTCGACTGTGAGCACTGTGCTGACAACTTGTTGAGTGGCTGTGATATATAGCAGTAGAGGCTCTTTGCTGATTGGTGAAACAAGCACCGGCTTGGTGGAAAGCAGGGCTTTGAGCTCTACAAACGCTGCTTCGGTTTTAGGATTCCACTCGAACTTGTCCGACTTCTTCATCAGTCGGTAAAGAGGCGATGCCTTTTCACCGAGACGAGAAATGAATCGACTCAATGCAGCCAAACAACCTGTAAGCTTCTGAACATCATGCACACGCACAGGGCTTTTCATTCGGAGAGTAGCTCCAACTTTTTTTGGGTTTGCGTTGATCCCTTGTTCGGAAATGAGGAAACCAAGTAACTTTCCACCCGGTACTGCGAATGTGCATTTTGACGGATTGAGCTTGATATCGTATCTTCTCAAGTTGTCAAAAGTTTCAGTGAGGTCAGTCAATAGGTCAGAACATTTGCGTTACTTGACCACGATATCATCCATGTACGCTTCTACGTTCCGACTGATTTGAGTGAGCAAGCACTCCTGAATCATGCGCATGAACGTGGCGCCAGCATTTTTGAGACCAAAGGGCATGGTAACATAGCAAAAACACCCGAATGGGGTGATGAAGGTTGTTTTTATTTCATGAGCCCATACAGTTGGATTTGATGGTACCCGGAATACGCATCCAAAAAGGACAAACGCTCACATCCCGCAGTTGAGTCAACAATCTGGTCGATGCGGGGGAGAGGGAAGTGATCTTTCGGGCAGGCTCGATTGATGTGCTTGAAATCGATACATATACAAAGTGAATTATCTTTCTTGGGGACCATGACAACATTGGCGAGCCACTCAAAGTGGTATATCTCACGGATGAACTCAGCTGTCAGAAGCCGAGCCACCTCCTTGCCGATTGCCTTCCTCTTCTCCATGGCTGACCGATGGAGATGCTCTTTAACAGGTTTTGCTTTTGGATCGACGCGCAAATGGTGCTCAGCCAGTCCCCTGGGTACACCCGGCATGTCAGATGGTTCCCATGCGAAGATGTCCCAGTTCTCACGGAAGAACTGGATGAGCGCTTCTTCCTAGTTGAGATGTGAGTCAGAGCAGCATTGGGATCAGTCGGGTGAATATGAACAGGTTTTGTCTCTCCGGCCGACTGAAACACAGACTCTGAAGCCGGCTTCTTGGCTCGCAACAAGTCACTCGGATCCGCAATCTTCTGATATTCTTCCCACTCCGCCGCTGCCATCTGCTCATCGGTAATTTTTTAGCCCTTCTGGAGGTACTCTTCTGCTCTCTGCCGATTCCCTGTGACAGTGATCACGCCTCTGGGACTAGGCATCTTCAGTTTGAGGTAAACATAACATGGTCGAGCCATAAACCGAGCATACACAGACCTGCCCAGAATAGCATGGTAGGCACTGTGAAAATCCACGACCTCAAATGTCAACTTTTACTTGCGCTAATTCTTTGAATCACTGAAAACCACGTCAAGAGTGATCTGACCGAGTGAATCGGTTTCTTTCCTGGGATGACTCTGTGGAATCGCATGTTGCTCTCGCTAAGCTTGGATATCGGGATGCCCATCTCTCTAAGGGTCTCAGCGTACAGAATGTTCAGACCACTGCCACCATCTATCAGAACCTTCGTCAGTCGGGTGCCCCCAACGACTGGGTCGACCACCAATGCTTGCCGCCCCGGGGTAGCAACATGAGCTGGGTGATCGGACTGGTCGAATGTTATGGAAGTTTTTAACCACTTCAAATATGTCGTAGTTGCCGGAGCAACCATCACTACTACAGGATGCTGCTAACGCGACACTACGATCAGAGATCCTTCAAGAAAGTGTGTGCGATGCAATAATCGCAAACGGTGATGTATGAAAACCGTCAGAAATGTATAAAACTTTTGCGATGATGGATGCATCAAACACGGTTCAGGTTTTAGTTGCGTGTGTTATGAAGGGCATACGGTTCAGTTGAATTAACTGTTTGTGATGAGGAGGAACAAAAGAAACGGGCAGTTAGATAAAGGCGTGTGTGATTCACAGCATACGGTTCACTCAGATGAACTGTTTGTGATTAGGAAACACAAAATAAACGGTCAGCCAAATCAAGGTGTGTGCGATATACGGCATGCGGTTCACTTGGATGAACTGTTTGCGTTGAGACATGAGAATAGAAACGGTTCAACTTAAAAAGATGTGTGTGATATGCGGCAAACAGGTCTGTAATCAGAAATGTGTGTGAAGATCGATAATAACACAGATGGTTGCTGCTAATAAGACGTGTGTGTTGTGCGATGGGATTGCATACAGAACAACAACATATATATACATACACTTATAAGGACATGCTTGCATAACAAAATTAAACATCCACTTACATAGGTGGCTACTACAACCATGGCATTTGCACACACCAAAGTAAACTATTACATGCATAATTACATAGGTGGCTACTAAACACATGACATTTCCACACACCAATAAAGTAAACTATATATTACATGCATGATTAACTAGCATAAACGATCATCTGATCATCATCTACTTCTTGTGATGCTTGCTCTGCTTGTAGCTCGATCCAGGTCGTCGATTTGGGTAACGAGGCACTTCCTCATGTCAACGATCCGGTTGTGCATCTCGTAGCATGTGTACATGCTCTTGGCCACAAACCTAAGGTGAGGTTCATCCAGTTGCCGCATCTAGGCCCCGTGCCAAGATACGGGACTTGTTCTCTGGGCATCCTGCTTCATCTTTTCGTAGTAGGGGTCCATGATGGCCGAGGCGGGTTCGACTAGGGAGTCCTGCTTCGTGCTGCCCCGGACCCTAGAGTGGACATGGGTTTCGACAAGGTTCTTGCAGGCCAAGCCCGTAACACCGAGCGCTTTTACATCGTCTTTAGTTTCCACCATGGAGAACTTATAGTCGATGCTGTTGACAAACCTGTTGAAATGGTCGCAAGGCTCTGTGGCCATGCAGTAGTGGTAGATGAGGACATGATGGCACACACACAATTGGGCAACGGCAACCTTCTGATCAATGTCGGGACGATCGGTGGTGCACTGGAGGTTGATGCCGACCACCTTGTACTTGTCTCAAGCAAGGAATTGCTCAACGTTGTTGATGTAGTCGTCCACCATGGCCGGGTCGATGGTGTACACCACCGAGAGATCTGTCTCCCTCGTGTGGGTCTCCACTCTATGCTCGCCGAACTCCATTGGAGCGCCGCCAGATATCCCCTCTCTATGTGTCGTCGTGGGTGTGCTTGTTGTGTTGTGGGGCGCGATTGAAGGGTTGAAGAGACTAAGGTTATAATGGCCGCGGGAATTAAAGGGGAAGCCGGACGACCAGGAATATCGGTAGGCCCTGATGGCAGTTCTAATTTGCAGTGCGTAACTCCATCGTGCCGCATGTAACTGCATCGCGTGGCAATACACGCGGCGCAACTGCATGCATATGGTGGCCTTGACATGATCGTGCGCACGCCCAACCACTGGCAGAGCGCGCTGTCGGGCGCGATGGGGTGCGACACCTATGGGGCCGGGGACGGCCCTTCGTGGGTTCGGTACGAGGGCGGAGGATGCACGGAGAGCAGATCGAGGCGTCTTGTGGGCGGGATTTTACCCAGCTTCGGGCCGCGATGGTCGCGTAAAACCCAACTGCTGCTTTGTGTTGTATTGTGCTTCGGGAGCTTGAAGAGCTACAGTAGTAGCTACCCGAGCGTGAGAGTTGCAAATGAGTCCAACCTCCAGGCGCTAGAGTTGCCCAGGGTTCGAACCCCCCTCTACGTTGTGCATGGGCCTCCTTTTATAGGGCAAGGGGTCACCGACAGGTGTCAACGTAGGAGAGAGGGGTAAAAATGTAAAAGAGGTGGTAGTTGGAGCAGTCGCGGGAACGGTGCAGCTCGATGCTTGAGCAGTGGATTCTACCTACTTTTGACAGAGGGGGACAAGAGCATTAAATGCCCGTCGCCGTCGCCCCAAAAGCTCCCGCCCTTGCGTCTCCGTTTGCCACGGCGATGAAGCCACCACCGTGGAGCGCCACCGCACCCTTCATGCAGCACAGCCATCCGCCACGCGTCTCTGGAGAGGGCTGAAGGCGACGCGTGGGCAGATGAGCTGGAGTGCGGGCACGCATCGCAGCTCTCCCGGCAAATACCTTGCCGGGGTCTTGATCTTGCTGGGCCCGGGAGCTTGTCGGGCTTGTAACTTGTCGCCCCCCGGGCCCTCGCCGGGACGCGTATACCGCCGAGGCGTGTCTTCTGTGATGTGATCTTCTAGTCTCCCCGGCGAGCTCCTCTCGCGAGGACTTCATGGCGATGTAGTCTTGAGCACAGAGCGGCCTTCCGGCAAGCTCCTCTTGCCGGGTCTTAACCTTCTGTCTTGTACACTTTGTTCTTGAATGGCTTGGGTATGGAGCGGGAAGGGTCTCGGCAAGTATTTGGCGGGTCCAGCTCTGAAGCTGCGATTGCCCGTGCACAAGTTGAAGTCTTGAGGTACCCTACCTTAGTACACCGACAGGAGCCCGGGCCTGGGCCATACACGGTGCCGAGCGCTGTTGGGCCAGGCCCAAGACAGTGCACGGGCACGCGGAGCCCATGGCGCGTCGAATCTGCTTCTGCATCCGCCGCTTCCCCCGAAACGGCACGCGTCGATTGCGGCGTCGTGGGAGGCGTGGGCGGCGCATGCAGCCTTTAAGGCATCCACCCCGTGATCGTGGCGCAGAGCGGGGTCGCTTCACCGTCGCTCGGTTCCACTTTTTCGCCACGCGGCCCTCATGCACGGGGTCGGGCGGCGAAGGTGGGAGACCGAGTAAATCACGGGAGGAGAAAGCGAGTCGGCCCGCTCTCTGGCCTCCTCGCTTCTGATTGGTTGGCTGGGCGGTTGAGCCCCACCTCGCCCCTTTAAAAAAGGCGGAAGGGAGCACAACGCCACACTCATCCACTTCTCCTTTCATCTTCATCTTCTGTTCTCCTTGCCGCCATGGAAGGAGGGAATCCGGCTCTTCGACGGTGGCGGCGCGGGTCGCTTCTAGGCAGCGCACCACTCCCCACCCGCTCCCGTGGTGGCGGAGCCGGCTCCGAGAGGGAGAGGAAGGGGGCGTGGTCGCGGACGGGGCCGAGGGCGTGGCCGAGGCGGTCGGGGGAGAGGCGGTCGTGGCGATGTGCCTCCTCCGTCTCCCCCGGCGTCTCGACCACGGTGCGGTCCATACGGAGATGACCCTGGGAGTTCTTCATCAAGCCGCGGGCGCCTCGTCGCCGCCTCGGCTGCCGGTCCCGTTTGCGGATGCGATGGGACGGATCCACCGACGTGATGGAGCTACGCGCGAGGGGCTGCGGGATTAGCGGCACTTTCGGGTGAGTGTCGTGTCCCCAGCCCGGCGTGATGTTCTTCGACCGAGGGTGGAAGACATTCGCCGGATCCATAGCTTGCGGCGGGGTTCACCCTCCATTTCAAGTTAATGGATGGTGACCTCCTCGCCGTCAAGGTCTTCGGCGACTATGGAACCGGGTGCGCTGCTGTGTGGACAGCTCCTCGGATAGCGAAGCCCCTCCTCGGCGAGAGGCGAGGAGGAGAGCGGCAGCGGCGGCGAGGGGATGGCGGGCCCGACTAGGCGTCGGACACGCTGCCTCGCGCGCGCACGGCGACCCGTCTCTGGTCGCGGCCTTTGAACTCCGGGGCCGTCTTCTTGGCGGTGGCGTGAGGGAGGCTGCGGAAGAGGAAGAGGGGAGTGGCGGCAAGGCCGTTAAATCGAATCGAGGCGAGGTGCCCTCGTGCGATGTCCCACCACCCCGTCTTCAAGCTCTGCCTCCGACGCCGTCTCCGCCAAGCTCTGGCGGCCCCGGGTGTTCTCTTGGGGTCTTCGGCGCCCGTGGCTCTCCGGGCATGCGTTCCCCATGCCCGTCACCTTGCGCAGCTCCTGGGGCACGGCAGCGTCACCGCCACGCCCTCCTAGGCGCTCCTTTCGCCCTTCCCCGGCAAGCTCCTCTTGCCGGGGCCTCCTCTCCCCGGCAGGCTTATCTTGCCGGGGGCTCCTTGACCTACCTCCTGAACTCCTGAACAGAGAAACAGGAGAGGGATCACGGGCACCTTATCTTTTCAAATTGTAAGCCCTCGGGCATTAGCTGCATTTAAGAACTTGTAATCCTCTCTATCATGTTTTTCATCCTCTATGGACTTGTACTATGCTAGGATGTTTTTAATGAAAAGAGGGGAAAGCTTGCCGGACTGAGTCTTTTACTTGACTGCGTGCCTTGTGCGTTCTTACGCTATCGGGGAGCTTGCCGGGGCGAACACGCTTGCGAGTCTTGGGACAGCCGCTGGCGGTGTCGCTTCCGGCAAGCAACCCTGGGCCGGGCGATTCACGCTTAACTTGCTGAGCAGGCTCGAAAGCAAGGTAAGGGTGCAGCAGCACACTTGTGTTTGTTGAGCGGACTCGGAAACAAACCAAGTACGCAACTGGACCACGACTCGGCTCCTCCGCGTACGGGTTCCACAAGACACGCTCGTTCAAAGGCGCAGCCCCGCATTTCCCGGTCCATTAGAGGATGCATGACGAGGGACGAAAAACTTAGCTGATACTGCAGCCCCCAGCAACTCTGGCTTGCCGGAGACGAAGTCTTGGCGCTCGCAGCCCCCAGCGAGGCTGGCTTGCCGAGGAAGAACCTTGGTACCCGCAGCCCCCGGCGATCCGGACTTGCCGGACCCCAGGCGCTGGTGTGGTCTTTTGGTTCCTCCTTGTTGCTGCAATTTCAGTCATGAAAAAAGCTGAGGTAGATATGCAACACCTTCATGTATATGTATGTGTAAATAAATCTTGACTATACTGTCTGATGCGTGCCTTGCCCTCGTATGTTTGTACTCTCGCTCTCGGGGAGCTTCTTTGGGCGAACACGCTTGCCGAAAGCAGGACAGCCAGCTGGCGGTGTTGCTTCGGCAAGCCACCTTGCCGGGCGATTATGACGCTTAACTTGCTGGCGGGCTCGAAAGCAAGATAAGGGTGCAGCAGCACACTTGTGTTTGTTGAGCGGACTCGGAAACAAAACAAGTACGCAACTGGGCCACGACTTGGCTCCTCCCGCGCCCAAGTCTCTCATACGAAGGACATCTCACGGCAGGGCTTGCCACGTTACACCCTCTACTTTACATCCTTTGTGCGCTTTTGCCCTACGCTTCTAGGTAACTTGCCGGCGCTTAACACGCTTGCTGAGTGCGGAACATCAGCAGCCCGCTGGCTGGTGTCGCCTCCGGCAAGCAACCTTGCCGCGTCTAGTCGCGACGCGCTTGACTTGCTGAGCAGACTCGAAAGCGAAGCGAGGCGCTGGCTGGTCGCGGCTCACTCTTAACTTCGTTGGCGTGTTGAAGCAAAGTAAGGGTGCGACCATTCACAGGCAGGCTCCTCCGCGCCTGGTTTAGCGTACAAAGGGCGAATCGCGAGGATATAACAAATAAAAGCATGGAATTAAGGAGTGCTCTGCGCGAAGGCTCGAGCGACTTAGCTTTTCTTTTTCTTGTTTCTTTGCACTTGCTGGTGGAACTCAATGGCGCGTCCTCGACGACAGTGCAGCACTCCGGGGAGGTGCGTTTGCGGAACGAGCACCGGTGCTGTCTTTGCGGGCTTATAAGCGTTCGAGGAGCAGCGCTTATCGGAGTGGCGCGAGCCGTCCTCGCCGGACTTAGAGCTCGATGGCGCGTCCTCGGCGACAGCGTAGCGTTCAAGGAGACACGCTTGCCGGCGCGGAGGGGAGCGGGAGCGAGCGGCGCAGGGAACAGGACATGCTTGGGCTCCTAGTAGCGATAGGAGGAGCAAGGCCCTACTCCGGCACTTTCGCTTTGCTCATGCCTGGACAGCAGTCCGGAGCATCCCGCGAGCCTCCGGCCTATTCTTGCCCCAGCAGGCGGATACCACCTCTCGTGGTATGGCGCTGCTGGGTCGCCGTGTGCTGAGATGGGCGTGGATCTGCGGAGACCGGCGCGGTCATCCGTCTGTCCACTGATGCGGTGGCACCGCGAGTGCCCTCGCCGGTGTCCACCCTTCGCCGGCGTCTCCTCCGCCCACCGTTGGCTCCGGTGGCGGTGGGGAAAACGGAGATGGTCTGCGACCCTCAAGCTCTCGTCTTCGGGCCATGGCGCGATTGTCGGCGAAGTCATTGGCGAGCCGGAGAGGTTGATGAAAAGCGCGGCGCGCGAACGCCGGATCAGGTCCGCACAACCTCGGCGCCCCTACGGGCGCGCCAAAGATGTCGGCGCGATGGGGCGCGACACCTATGGGGGCGGGGCGGCCCGCCGTGGGGTTGATGCGAGGCGGAGGATGCGGAGAGCGGTCGGCGTCTTGTGGCGGGATTTTACCCAGCCGGGCGCGATGGTCGCGTAAACCCTCTTGCTGCTTTGTGTTGTATTGTGCCGGAGCTTGAAGAGCTACGATAGTAGCTACCCGGCGTGAGAGTTGCAAATGAGTCCAACCTCCGGCGCTAGAGTTGCCCAGGTTGAACCCCCCTCGTTGTGCATGGGCCTCCTTTTATAGGGCAAGGGTCACCGGCGGTGTCAGCGTGGAGAGAGGGGTAAAAATGTAAAAGAGGTGGTAGTTGGAGCAAGGGAACAAGTGCAGCTACGATGCTTGAGCGATGGATTCTACCTACTTTTGAGAGGGGACAAGAGCATTAAATGCCCGTTGCCGTCGCCCCAAAAGCTCCCGCCCTTGCGTCTCCGTTTGCCACGGCGATGAAGCCACCACCGTGGAGCGCCACCGCACCCTTCATGCAGCACAGCCATCCGCCACGCGTCTCTAGAGAGGGCTGAAGGCGACGCGTGGGCAGATGAGCTGGAGTGCGGGCACGCATCGCAGCTCTCCCGGCAAATACCTTGCCGGGGTCTTGATCTTGCCGGGCCCGGGAGCTTGTCGGGCTTGTAACTTGTCGCCCCCCGGGCCCTCGCTGGGACGCGTATAGCGCCGAGGCGTGTCTTCTGTGATGTGATCTTCTAGTCTCCCCGGCGAGCTCCTCTCGCCAGGGACTTGCATGAGCGATGTAGTCTTGAGCCTGGAACGGCCTTCCCGGCAAGCTCCTCTTGCCGGGGTCTTAACCTTCTGTCTTGTACACTTTGTTCTTGAATGGCTTGGGTATGGAGCAGGAATGGTCTCCGGCAAGTATTTGGCGGGTCCAGCTCTGAGGCTCTGTTGCCGTGCACAAGTTAAGTCTTGAGGTACCCCTACCTTAGTCTACCGACACCTTGAGAGGGACGCGAGTAGAGCGCTCCACGGTCGCCTCAAGGAAAAGATGTCCACAAGCCAAGCGCGCCGACGGATGCGAGCAGAGCGCACCAACGAACGTGACAGAGTGCGCCGCGGCGCCTAACAGCGAGCAGAGCTTGCCGAGGGACGAGAGCAGAGGACGGCACAGTGATACGTGGAAAATAAGACGAATTGTGCGAGCGATGTCGGAGACATAAAGCATGAATCTGATTAGAGTTGCGTGTGCGCCACGTGGCAGACAATTGATCCATCAGAGCTGTTTGTGATGGAATAAGCCGTGTTTGTTGCGGGCAAACGCTTGCTGGTGTATAACCTTAAATTTAACCAAAAAAGTGTTAATGCATGTTACAAAAATTATATAGCTGGAAACTATGTTCAAATACGACTCCAACGATATAATCTATGGTGACATGCATTCGTATTTTATTAGTTAAATCCTACTTATAAACCAGGACGGGGTATAGTAGGTAATTAAATCACAAACGTTTTTTATTAATTGTATGTGTACGTGTCCTCTCGTCCTCCTCTCGCACATCTTGTCACGCCGCTGCCGTAGACGGCTTACAGCGCAGGCTTGCGCAGCGCTCGGGGGCGTTCCTTTGGCCAAACGGTGGCGCCAATGAATAGTTGGTGAGCCCGTTCCCACGCAACCTCGCTGGATCCCGCGCAAGCTTCCCGCCCGACTCGATGAAATTATACCTTGCGTTTTTTATTCCTTTGCCCAATTTCCAATATAGAGAAGATATTTATGCACATCCCTATTTTCAGGCCTTTCCAAAGCACTTCACTGATGATTACCTCTCAAACCACCTGTATGGTCAGGAGGCGAGGAAGGTATTCATACAACACCCACGGTTCAATATTGAAGTGTTCCTGAAGAGGACGAAGAATGGACGGCCAATCATCCACAGGCACTGTCCTAAAGTTACAAAGACCTTGAACATCAATGAAGGCTCAATATTCGCCTTCTGCTTGAGCAGTTTTCCAGATGAGATACATCTGTCTATGTACCGTCTATGATGCTAATTTCGAAAGGTTATAGATGTTGCATGTGAAACTTGGTCTTGGTGTAGTAGTGTAATGGGGTAGCTCAGTGCTGAAGCTATATGATGTTGTACTCTGATGTATTTCAATTATGAAAATCAAATATATTGTCTACTTAATATGAACAGTCAATTAGATTAATAAATGGATTGTGAATAATCAGATAATTAGCCTGCTAATTGGGTTATGCTATTGCAAACGGTTGTTGAAAAAAATACTGTGGGCGATGACCTGAGGCAACGCACACAGTTTCTAGGAATAAACCGTGTTGGGTCAATGAACAATCACACACGACTTTCTCTTGAAAACTGTTTGTGTTAGGCCACCTTTCGCAAACGTTTACCACATGAAAACTGTGTCTGATGGACAGCCTTTGCCACAAAGTTTCTTCCATGGACCGTGTGTGATATATTCAACAAAGCAAGCGATTTAACAGGAAAAACTATGTGTGATGTACCTATGAACGGAAACTTTTTCCTTGGAGCGACTGTGTGGGATGTACATACGAACAAAAACGTTTAGCTGGGACTGACTGTGTGGGATGTACTTGCGACCGGAAACAATTTCGCTGTATAATTGTATTTTTAGGTCTGCTGTACGTATTTCCATATTTGAGCGGTCGCCGGTCGCACACGACCTCATTTTGCCGGACGTGTGTGCCAAGAGGGCATATCCTCGACGGTTTCTGGGTCGTGTGGGAAGGACCCCCCTATCACCCACACTCACTTGGCGACGGTTCCAAATGCCGTCGCGGAAAGGGGTTAAAACCATTTGTTTAGGAGCTCGCTGTACTAGTGCATGTTCACTTCTCTGTTGATGACTTTCTGTCGACTTTTGTTCTTGATCTCCGCAAAAATCACCAAAGTAGCATTCACATTGGGGTAACCGTCATCTTCCTCTTTGTCCTCTTCCTTATTAGGTTCTTTCTCCTTCTCACTGGGCTGACCCTCTCAGAAACTCTGGATCAGGAGTCGGCACTGTCGAGTGGTATGCTTGGGAAGGATCAACTTACCCTCTTCATCGTTTTTGGTGTGTATGTGACACGGTAAATCAAGAACATCATTTCTCGCTTGATCTTTCACTTTTTTGGGGATCCATAGCCCTTTAGACTTTCCCTTGAACTTCCCTTGATTCAAAACTGTGGCTTCAGCAGGACCTGCAGCTTCAGCTTTGCGTTTTTGCTTCCGACTGGAATTTCCTCCTCTGGTGTCTTGGGCGACTGGCTTATTCTTGCCACTACGGAGTCGGTCTTCTTCTTCGCCGTTAGCATACCGAGTGGCTATTTCCATCATTCGAGCCAGGGACATGTCTCCTAACCGACCGAATTTCAGGTTAAGCTCTCTGTATCGAACGCCCTCTTTGAAAGCACAATACCCTTGGTGCTCTGACACATTTCCACAGTGTGATGGAGAGTAGTCCATCTCTGGATGAAGTCTCTCAAAGTCTCGTTTTGTTCGTGTACACTGTGCTGCAATTCAGTCAGCCCAGCTAGTCGCTTGCAAGTGCCCTCGAATGTTTTGCACACTCGGGCTAACTCTTCCCAACTGAAAATACTCCCCGGGGCAAACTGATTCAACCAAGCTCTGGCAGAACCCTCAAGCATCAGAGGAAGGTGCTTCATGGACACCTCATCATTGCCACCACCAATGTGCACTGCCACTCGGTAATCCTCTAGCCAAGTGTCGGGCTTCGACTCCCCGGTGGACTTACTTACACCCGTCGCCAACCTGAAGTTGTGAGGGATCTCAGTGGCTCGGATGGCCCTAGCAAAACACTCAGGGCCAGAAAAGTGCACTCTCCTTCCATTGTCACAGTGTCTATCTAGTCGTTCTTTATATGCTATCGACCAAACCTTGCACGAGGGGTGATCTTGTGTTGAACCCAGGCTCTCTTGGGTCGACTGGAGCTCTTCGTTCATCACCATACGAGTGCTTGTTGTCATAACACTGGGGCACGTACGACCCGCCTCTCGGAGGAGGCGAGAGCACTCGACGGTGGTTGTCACGGGCATATTATTCTGAACGGCGATCACGATTCTCACGCGGCAGAGGCGACTCAGGACTATGTGCCGACTGAACTATGTCTGCAACCACAGACCTGCTGTGGATTCTGTTGCGTGACTGGGAAACAGATGAGTTTTGCTCACCAGCTGCTCAGAGCAATGCTCAGATCTACATCAACCCTCTACCAGACTCTGAACGGGATGGCTGAATTGACTCTGCTATACGGGCCGCAGCCGCAAGATTCTGGATCGGGGTGCGGAATACCTGGGGTTTTGTCGGAAACAATTGTTGTTGTCGTCGACTGCATTCAGGGATCCGCTGACGGGCGCGTTCGTTGAGTGAATGTTGGAGGTTCTCCAGACGCGCGCGCTCAGCAAAAGTAGCCAGGCGCGCTGCCTCTAAAGCCCGAGCCTCAGAAGTCTCTCCTATGATAGGTGTGTGGAGCACCTCCATGTTCCGACGATGCAGCTCTTCCCTCTGCTCGACAGTGAGGGCTTGGGGTTAATACTCGTAGTGGTCGTGTGAAGGACCGCCGCCGCCATCACCGCCGCCACCGCGACCGAACCCAGGTGGGCTGCGAGGTGAGTCGACCATAAGAACTTCTGCCGCAGAATCGCAGCTCCCACACTCGGAAAGAGTATCTGCAGAACCAGTTGACAGATCAAATGGTCCATAGAGAGATTTGTCTGGCTCGATAGCCGCAACTTGGGGGGTGGCCGACTGGCGAGCCATCGCATGCTTCACCCACCGCTGAAGCCACGAACGCCCAGATCGCTTGCGGCGGCATACAGAGGTGTGAGTGTGTAACACCCCGAGCCCAGCGCCCCAGAAGACTTCCAGCTATTCCGAGCTTTGCTGTGTGTTTAATTTGCTTGTTGCATTGCATCATGCCATCATCTCATAAATCTTTTGCAACTCAACTAAATAAATGGCATGGATCTTTGATCCATTTAAATCGAGGGAATTCACATGGTGATTCTCTTTAAAACATATCCTCTCGATATTTAGAGAGCTATAGTAAATATTCAATTATTTGGATTTACATAAACATACTTACAAAATATCCTAATGCCTTTGTTGTCTTAATTCTTGATCTCCAACTTTGCCATTTATTCTTTCATCATCTTCCGGAGCTCCACCAAAAATCCCAACATTTTTGGAAACCTCTAATTCCTAGTCCTTGCTCAAACCTTTTGAATTAAATTCAAATGACTTTGAATTTAATTCCTACAATCTTGCCACTCCTGTTTTTTTCATGGACCGTGCACATTTTTGTGAGTCCAAGTAAATTAACCCCTTGCGCATTTTCTTTTCCTAACCCTCTCTTTCTTTTTCTTCTCTCTAATATTTTTCTGTTAAAAGGAAATAGGAGAGAGAGAAGAGAAGCCCAGCTGGCCTCTTGGGCCTGTCTAACCAGGCCGGCCCACTAAACCCCTAAGGCACAACTGCACCTAACCCTAGCGAACCCTTCTCTCGATCTCATCTCCCTCCCGCAGCGCCTCCATCTCCCTCCTCTGCGCCCCATCTCTCTCTCTCTCGATCCCCCCCTCCAGCGCCGCCACAGGGGAGGAGCCCCTCGTACCAGCGGTCGATCTCCTCTCTGCTGCTTCCGCCATGGCGCCGCGCCCTGCTTCTCCTCCCGCGCCGACGCCCTCCTTCGGCTGCTCGTGCCTGCAGCTCCGTCCGCGAGCTCGTGCAGCCATGGAGCTGCAGGAGCCTCGCATCCGACCCCCTCGCCGAGGCCATGGCCGCCGCCACGC
Source organism: Aegilops speltoides (assembly GCA_021437245.1). Lineage (NCBI taxonomy): Eukaryota > Viridiplantae > Streptophyta > Magnoliopsida > Poales > Poaceae > Aegilops > Aegilops speltoides. Next base: position 385,702,581 of record CM038145.1, on the reverse strand, counting down.
CTCCTTGCCTCTGCGTCTTGCTCCCAATTGCCGCCAAGCATCACCGTCGCGCCCTCCTCCTTGCCTTGGAGCCCGGCGCCTCGTCCTCGTGTCTCCTGACTCGTCCCCGACCACAGCAAGGCCGCCGCTCTGGTCAAGTTCCTCGCCGGATCCGGCGACCTCCGCCTTGAACCTACCGTCTCCGTCCTGTTTCAGGCCTTCTCCATCCACACCCTCCTCCACCAGCAGCGTCGTCGCCCCGCCGGACCTCCTTCCTCAGCGCCATATCCCATCCTTTGCCTCGGCCTCATCCTGGAGATGAGCGAACACATCTTCCCCCGTGTTGACTTCCCCGGCATCGCTCCGTGCTGCCCTGCATTGAGCAGAGCTGCTGCTCGCTTGGACCGCTGCTCGGCCAAGACAAAGGCAGCCCTGTACCACGTCACCTTGCTGCTTCATACCCGTTGAATCGTCCGTGTGCAACTACACGGTGAGACGCCCTGTACCACGACCATCGCGTTGCGTTTCTTCACTGTCAAGGCCGAGAGGACACCAAGTACCATGAAGCCGAGGACCGCCAAGTTCGTCTACCGTCGTCAAGTGAAAGACTACCATCACCCCAAGTACCCCTTCGGATCACCAAGTTCCACTACGAGATGTACCACTACCGTCGCCAAGATCACGAGTACCTCTACCGTTGCCGTGAACGACTACTTCCACGACGTCCGTGAACCACTCCCGTTGCCCCGAAGATGTTGGATTCGTCAAGTACCTCTCCGAAAATGAAGGTGTACCACTACTTCCCCCGACGACCCGTGAACGTCTACTTCCACTACCGTCGTGAGAACGTCTACTTCCTCTTCACCGCATCGAACTCGATCCACCCCGAAATGCACGCTACGAAGGTATAACGATGAGTCGACCGCCGAATGCATGTTGTATGAGATGTACCACTTGTTTGCATCGTGCCCGTTTGTTTCGCGCACGTTCCTCGTTTACCATGCCACCATCACTTGGGAACCCGGAATTCGGGATCACCTCACCATCTTTTGCATGTTCTGCACATCCACACTTTCGTTCGCACCGACATCTTGATGAGTTGTCGGATCATCGGAATGTTGCCGTGGCACCATTTCCATTGTCGTTGCCGTGGCACCCTTTTTCATTTTCGCCAGGACGACAAATGCTTCATAACATACTTATGTCAACATTTTCATAAAAACTGCATAAAACTTGCATATGTCATCCGCATCATGATAACAACAATTAAAATGTTTAAAATTTTTGCTTGCTTTAAATTGCTAAATAACATGGGGATTTTCCGGAAGTGTTGTTTGTGTTTCCGGCCTCATTTAAACTTGCCTAAATATGTAGTTTAATTATGCTTCACCTCTTGCCATGTTAACCAACATTTAATCTTGTCTTGTTCATACCGAGAGTGAACTAAATAATTGATGTGGTGTTTCGTCAATATGCAACTCGTTGCATATTGAGCTCCACTTAATTTGTAAGATAGTTTTGTGCATTTTGCCATGCCATGTTTCATTAAACCGGACATGCATCATACTTGTTTGTGCATCATGACATGTTTATGTGATGGTTGTTTACTATGTTGTTTGTTTCTTTCCGGGCTGCTTCTCCCGTTAGCTTTGGTTTCGTTCCGGAGTTGTGAGGATTGTTCGACTACGTCCGTTTGTCTTCTTCATGGATTCGTTCTTCTTCCTTGCGGGATCTCACGCAAGATGATCATACCCTCGAAATCACTACTATCTTTGCTATGCTAGTTTGCTCGCTCTTTTGCTATGCCAATGCTACGATGCCTACCATTTGCTTGTCAGCCTCCCAAATTGCCATGTCAAACCTCTAACCCACCATGTCCTAGCAAACCGTTGATTGGCTATGTTACCACTTTGCTCAGCCCCTCTTATAGCGTTGTTAGTTGCAGGTGAAGATTGAAGTTTGTTCCTTGTTGGAACATGGAGATGTTGTTCCTTGTTGGAATAGGTTTACTTGTTGGGATATCACAATATATCTTATTTAATTAATGCATCTATATACTTGGTAAAGGGTGGAAGGCTCGGCCTTAGGCCTGGTATTTTGTTCCACTCTTGCCACCCTAGTTTCCGTCATATCGGTGTTATGTTCCCGGATTTTGCGTTCCTTACGCGGTTGGGCTATAATGGGAACCCCTTGACAATTCGCCTTAAGTAAAGCTCCTCCAGCAATGCCCAACATTGGTTTTACCATTTGCGCTAACAACCTACCACCTTCCCTTGGGTTCTGCAGACTCAAGGGTCATCTTTATTCTAACCCCCCGGCGAGTGCTCCTCGAGTGTTGGTCGAACTGAGCTGCTGCTGGGGCCACCTCGAGAAACTTGAGGTTGGTTTTACTCGTAGCTAGATTCATCGAGTGTGCCACGAGAAAGAGATATGTGCAGCTCCTATCGGGATTTGTCGGCACATTGGCGGTGTTGCTGGTTTAGTTTTACCTGTCGAAATGTCTTGTTGTACGGGATACCGAGTCGATCGGAGTGTCTCGGGTGGAGGTCTATTCTTCGTTGACCGTGAGAGCTTGTCATGGGCTAAGTTGGGACACCCTGCAGGGTTATAAACTTTCGAGAGCTGTGCCAGCGGTTATGTGGCAGATGGGAATTTGTTAACGTCGGTTGTAGAAAACCGAAGTTGACCTTAATTAAAATACATCAACGCGTGTGTAACCATGATGGTCTCTTCTCGTGAGTCAGGGAAGTGAACATGGTGTTGGAGTTATGTTTGGCGTAAGTAGTTTGGGATCACTTCTTGATCGCTACTAGTTTCACGACCGTGCCTTGCTTCTCTTCTCGCTCTCTTTTGCGATTGTAGCCACCATATATGCTAGTCTCTTGCTGTAGCTCCACCTCATTACTCCATCCTTCCTATAAGCTTAAATAGTCTTGATCTCATGGTGCGAGATTGCTGAGTCCCGTGGCTCACGAGATACTTCAAAACCAGTTTGCGGTGCCTATGTTACCGAGCAGGTTACGCAACCAAGCTCAAGGAGGAGCTCCATGAAGATCTTGCCCTTTGTGTTGTTTCGTTCTAGTTGATCAGTAGTGGATCCCAGTTGGGGTCGATCGGGGACCTTTGTCGCATTTGGGGTTCTTCTTTTATTTTGGTTCTATAGTCGGACCTTGATTGTATCTGGATGATGTAATGCTTTATTCATGTAATTGTGTGAAGTGGCGATTGTAAGCCAACTATGTATCTCTTTCCCTTATGTATTACATGGGTTGTGTGAAGATTACCTCACTTGCGACATTGCTTTCAATGCGGTTATGCCTCTAAGTCGTGCCCGACCGTGGGAGATATAGCCGCATCGAGGCGTTACAAGTTGGTAATCGAGCCTTCCCGACCTTAGGAGCCCCTTTGCTTGATCGTTTTTAGTGGCGAGTTGTGTCTAGAAAAATGTTTTGAGTCATTTAGGATTATATATATCGGAGAGTTAGGAATTCTTTTTACTCCCCAGTCTCTTCATCGCTCTGGTAAGGCATCCTGACGTAGAGTTTTGACTCTTCTCTTCTCAAATTTCACTAAAAAATTTTTAGGATCACGTGGGTATCTTGGAATCGTTCTGATGGTTTAATGATGAGAACATTGTCTTGGTGCCTCCTGTCAGGGGTTTAGTGGAAGTGTCCCGGGGAGTTGAGCTCTGAGGTGTTGTCGCCATAATTTTATCGTTGCAGTTCTGGAATACCTGAGTTTAGTACGCCGACATCGAAAATCTCTTTTATGCATTTCGTTGGTGAGATAACCTCGACGCCACCCAGTACTGGGGTGGGAGTTCGGGAGTATTGCCATAGCTTGTATAACGGATGCTTTTTGAAGGTTGAGGTAGACGATTTCCGAAGGTTTCTTGGTTATGTGTTGAAGGATGGATACTGTTTGGATGTAGGATTTGCTAGTTTTGGGTGAGATATTATGCTTCCCTGTATCCCCAACACTGATTGCATAACCGGAAAATTTGGGCGTTTCATAGGTGGGAATTCAAGTAGCTCTTAGGATATCTTTCCGGCGGATGTATGATATGAAATTGGGGTTCGACGTCTAGTGGTCCGCCTATTCACGGTTGGTTTTACTGATGGTCTCGTTGTGTCTTAAAGAGTCCTTGGCTATGCCGACTCGGGGACGCTTCGTATGTCATGTGCCTTGCCTTGTACATGATGGTGCTGTCTGATCGAGCCCGTGTAGGCCCCACCATGAAAACCGGACGAAATCTCTATCATATGTTTGTTCCGGCTTATTCGCAAGCCAGTCCTTTGTTTTTGTTTTGAGTTGTGGTATTGAGTTGCTTCAATGTCAAGTGTTGATTCCATACCTTTCCGAAATGGTGTTCTCATACTTGATGTGAATACCAATCCTTCTCGACAATCGAGATTGTCATGTCAATCCTTTTCAACGGCGTGTTTCTCTTCAAGTGGATCCGATCACTTCAACATCAGCAAGACCAATTATCATTTCTTCTCAGCGGTGTTTGTTTCATCCGTCTCCAAGTTGCCTTTGTTTTCTCCGCCCACCCACCCTTTTTCCTCAAGGACTAAGATGTCTTTACCAAGTATCCATTTATTTTTGTGAAGTTTCTCCATTCTTTTCCGTCAATGTTCTTACCGGTGGTTCTCAAGAAGTTGTTCTACTAGTTCGTCATTCCTCATTCCTTTCTCTTCTCCGGTGGATTCAAGTCAAGTTTTGTTGATCATACCTTTTCCTCATTTCAATGTCTTCTCATACGGTGCACCTCATTATCATTCTACTTCTCGCTATTTGTTATTCCAGAGTGCTCAAGATATCTCGAAGATTCGTGTTTCCACTCTGCATTCGTTCAAGCTCTTTCGAGATTGGTATCTCATTCAAGTCATTTAATTCAACCGGTGCAACATCTCTATTAAATCTTTTCAACGGTGTTCTTTTGTGTGGGCCCTAACCCACAGGTCTTTTCCCAGGATCTTACCTGACTCTTCTATTTTCCCAGAGCTATCCTAAATTCTTCTCCAAGTTTGACGTAAGAATGTGTTATCATCAGTCAAATGCTTTTCTCCAAGATCTTTCAAATTCTTTTCATAGTTGGCTCAACCTCTTCGCTTTTGATTCTTCCGGTGTACCTCAATAATTCTTGGTGATGTTTCTCGTTGTCATTCTCATCATTTGAAGACCGAAGAAGAGTTTCTCTTTAATCTTGCTCTATTCTCTTCAAGATTCATGGTGCTAGCTTGTTGCCATCCTCTCATAATTGTTTTCGATTGTGAGAATCTTTTCACCATCCGAGCATTTTAGGAGTCTTTTCAGTTCCATTCTTTGAAGCCCATCATCTCAGTATTATTCATTCAAGCTTTCAGCTCTCGTTCTCCAAACCATACCGGTGCATCATTCAAGTATTCTCTAATCAGCTCGTGATCTATTCATTCATTTGTATCTAAATATCCTCAAGTATCTTCATTCATTTTGCAATTCTTTCTGGTGATTTGTGCATTTGCTACGTTCAATTTCAATTCTTACGGTGGTTCGTTCAAGAGTTCTCTTTCTTTGTTATCATATCAATTCATTCGTTCTTTCCAAATCCTACCGGTGGTTCGTTGAAGACCTTCTCAAGTTTACGCCATATCTCTCTTAATCCTTTCTACGAGAATAAGTAGTATGCCAAATCCGTTGCTTGTCATCAATTTAAATTGGTGAAGGATACGCATAACATAATTCTTGTTCTTGTTTCATCCAAGTGATTAATTACTTCTTTCGGAGTTTGTTCATGATGAATAAATTCTCGGTTTCAGTTGTTTCATCTTTTCTTTTCCCGGAGTTCCAAGCTCTCATCATCGCGAAGCTCCATCTAAATCATCGCAAGGCTTCACCTTGTGTTTTCAACTTCTCTTTCTTTCTATCACCCTTTTGTTTACCGGAGTTATTCATGGAGGCTCTACATGGTGCTTCGTCAAGGATTCTTTTCATTCTTCAATTGTTCTTCAAGATTTCTCTCGAAGTTATGACCCGCCAAGCTATACTCTAAAATAAACATGGTGTTCAACACATGTTTTGTTTTGAGGCGTTCAAGCATTCTTCATCTTGCATGCTGAAGTGCAATTCTTTCTACCTTATCTTTTGAGGTGGTGTTATATCATTCTTGACAATTTCCATTCATGTTTCATGATTCATATGTTGTCAAGAATGAGGTATTTTAAAACCATTAATCTCCTTGTTGGAGTTATCTTGTGTCATATTTCACCTAAAGCCTTCCCTAAGGAATGTAGCTATTTGTGGTGCTTATCATTGATCCAATTTTCTCCTTCTCATCTCGGTGAAGAAGTTTTTCATCTCTTTGGTGCTCTCAATCAAATCAATGGTTTCCATTAGTGGCCGGTTGTCACCTCATAGTCTTGAGATGTTTTCCATAAGCCCGCTACAAGCTTATTCGTTTCGTTGTTGGTTTTCCAACAACTCCGTTATAACCTTCTTGGAAGGGTGCTTGGCATTTTCCCCTCCATTCTATTATCCCAATAATCTATCTTCTATTCTTTCTTCTGGAGGCATGGTGATGGTTCTCTCTTCACTCATCATCTCGAATTGAAGATCATGTTCTTCCTTGCTTATCCATTTAACCGAAGTGTCGTGTTTTCATTCGTGTTCTCTAATTTTATCAAGTTTTTCCCTCCTTCCTCAACTAGAGAGCTGTCTGAAATCTTTCTTACCCCTTGTGCCATTCTTTCAATAGTTCCGGAGGCAGTGTGTTGTTCATTTCATCAAGTATCCTCTCATCTTGTCAAGTTCATGTTCAATTCCTTCCATGTTCAACCGGAGTGCTGCCCGAATTCTTCCCCTCTCATCTTGTTTTAACCGGAGTGGTTTCGAATTCTATCTTGTCCATTAAACTCTTGATTCATGTCTTTGCAACCTTCAAGTTCCCATAATGTTCCTTGTTCCTTTTTTCTAACGGATTGTTTGCAAACTCGTTCATCTCTGTTGTACTCTTTCTTTCAAATTGCTCAACCTCTCAAGGTTCGTAGTTTCACTCGTTTGTCAAAGAAGCAACTTAGTTTTACCTCCTCTCTTCCTCTTTCGTTTCTCTCCGGTGCCATCCTAGATCTCGGGACGAGATCCTCTCGTAGTGGTGGAGTGTTGTAACGCCCCGAGCCCGGCGCCCCAGAAGACTTCCAGCTATTCCGAGCTTTGCTGTGTGTTTTATTTGCTTGTTGCATTGCATCATGCCATCATCTCATAAATCTTTTGCAACTCAGCTAAATAAATGGCATGGATCTTTGATCCATTTAAATCGAGGGAATTCACATGGTGATTCTCTTTAAAACATATCCTCTCGATATTTAGAGAGCTATAGTAAATATTCAATTATTTGGATTTACATAAACACACTTACAAAATATCCTAATGCCTTTGTTGTCTTAATTCTTGATCTCCAACTTTTCCATTTATTCTTTCATCATCTTCCGGAGCTCCACCAAAAATCCCAACATTTTTGGAAACCTCTAATTCCTAGTCGTTGCTCAAACCTTTTGAATTAAATTCAAATGACTTTGAATTTAATTCCTGCAATCTTGCCACTCCTATTTTTTTCATGGACCGGGCACATTTTTGTGAGTCCAAGTAAATTAACCCCTTGCGCATTTTCTTTTCCTAACCCTCTCTTTCTTTTTCTTCTCTCTAATATTTTTCTGTTAAAAAGAAATAGGAGAGAGAGAAGAGAAGCCCAGCCGGCCTCTTGGGCCTGTCTAACCAGGCCGGCCCACTAAACCCCTAAGGCCCAACTGCACCTAACCCTAGCGAACCCTTCTCTCGATCCCATCTCCCTCCCGCAGCACCTCCATCTCCCTCCTCTGCGCCCCATCTCTCTCTCGATCCCCCCTCCAGCGCCGCCACAGGGGAGGAGCCCCTCGTACCAGCGGTCGATCACCTCTCTGCTGCTTCCGCCATGGCGCCGCGCCCTGCTTCTCCTCCCGCGCCGATGCCCTCCTTTGGCTGCTCGCGCCTGCAGCTCCGTCCGCGAGCTCGTGCAGCCATGGCGCCGCAGGAGCCTCGCATCCGACCCCGTCGCCGAGGCCATGGCCGCCACCACACCTCCTTGCCTCTGCGTCTTGCTCCCTCTTGCCGCCAAGCATCACCGTCACGCCCTCCTCCTTGCCTTGGAGCCCGGCGCCTCGTCCTTGTGTCTCCTGACTCGTCCCCGACCACAGCAAGGCCGCCGCTCTGGTCAAGTTCCTCGCCGGATCCGGCGACCTCCGCCTTGAACCTACCATCTCCGTCCTGTTTCAGGCCTTCTCCATCCACACCCTCCTCCACCAGCAGCGTCGTCGCCCCGCCGGACCTCCTTCCTCAGCGCCATATCCCATCCTTTGCCTCGGCCTCATCCAGGAGATGAGCGAATGCATCTTCCCCCGTGTTGACTTCCCCGGCATCGCTCCGTGCTGCCCTGCATTGAGCAGAGCTGTTGCTCGCTTGGACCGCTGCTCGGCCAAGACAAAGGCAGCCCTGTACCACGTCACCTTGCTGCTTCATACCCGTTGAATCGTCAAGGCCCTCTGTTCGACTCCGTGTGCAACTACACGGTGAGACGCCATGTACCACAACCATCGCGTTCCGTTTCTTCACTGTCAAGGCCGAGAGGACGCCAAGTACCATGAAGCCGAGGACCGCCAAGTTCGTCTACCGTCGTCAAGTGAACGACTACCATCACCCCAAGTACCCCTTCGGATCACCAAGTTCCACTACGAGATGTACCACTACCGTCGCCAAGATCATGAGTACCTCTACCGTAGCCGTGAACGACTACTTCCACGACGTCCGTGAACCACTACCGTCGCCCCGAAGATGTTGGATTCGTCAAGTACCTCTCCGAAAACGAACGTGTACCACTACTTCCCCCGACGACCCGTGAACGTCTACTTCCACTACCGTCGTGAGAACGTCTACTTCCTCTTCACCGCATCGAACTCGATCCGCCCTGAAATGCACGCTTCGAAGGTATAACGATGAGTCGACCGCCGAATGCATGTTGTATGAGATGTACCACTTGTTTGCATCATGCCCGTTTGTTTCGCGCACGTTCCTCGTTTGCCATGCCACCATCACGTGGGAACCCAGAATTCGGGATCACCTCACCATCTTTTGCATGTTCTGCACATCCACACTTTCGTTCGCACCGACATCTTGATGAGTTGTCGGATCATCGGAATGTTGCCGTGGCACCATTTCCGTTGTCGTTGCCGTGGCACCCTTTTTCGTTTTCGCCAGGACGACAAATGCTTCATAACATACTTATGTCAACATTTTCATAAAAACTGCATAAAACTTGCATATGTCATCCGCATCATGATAACAACAATTAAAATGTTTAAAATTGTTGCTTGCTTTAAATTGCTAAATAACATGGGGATTTTCCGGAAGTGTTGTTTGTGTTTCCGGCCTCATTTAAACTTGCCTAAATATGTAGTTTAATTATGCTTCACCTCTTGCCATGTTAACCAACATTTAATCTTGTCTTGTTCATACCGAGAGAGAACTAAATAATTGATGTGGTGTTTCGTCAATATGCAACTCGTTGCATATTGAGCTCCACTTAATTTGTAAGATAGTTTTGTGCATTTTGCCATGCCATGTTTCATTAAACCGGACATGCATCATACTTGTTTGTGCATCATGACATGTTTATGTGATGGTTGTTTACTATGTTGTTTGTTTCTTTCCGGGCTGCTTCTCCCGTTAGCCGGTTTCGTTCGGAGTTGTGAGGATTGTTCGACCACGTCCGTTTGTCTTCTTCATGGATTCGTTCTTCTTCCTTGCGGGATCTCAGGCAAGATGATCATACCCTCGAAATCACTACTATCTTTGCTATGCTAGTTTGCTCGCTCTTTTGCTATGCCAATGCTACGATGCCTACCATTTGCTTGTCAGCCTCCCAAATTGCCATGTCAAACCTCTAACCCACCATGTCCTAGCAAACCGTTGATTGGCTATGTTACCGCTTTGCTCAGCCCCTCTTATAGCGTTGTTAGTTGCAGGTGAAGATTGAAGTTTGTTCCTTGTTGGAACATGGAGATGTTGTTCCTTGTTGGAACATGTTTACTTGTTGGGATATCACAATATATCTTATTTAATTAATGCATCTATATACTTGGTAAAGGGTGGAAGGCTCGGCCTTAGGCCTGGTGTTTTGTTCCACTCTTGCCGCCCTAGTTTCCTTCATATCGGTGTTATGTTCCCGGATTTTGCGTTCCTTACGCGGTTGGGCTATAATGGGAACCCCTTGACAGTTCGCCTTAAGTAAAGCTCCTCCAGCAATGCCCAACATTGGTTTTACCATTTGCGCTAACAACCTACCACCTTCCCTTGGGTTCTGCAGACTCAAGGGTCATCTTTATTCTAACCCCCCCCCCCCCCGGGCCAGTGCTCCTCTGAGTGTTGGTCCGAACTGAGCTGACTGCGGGGCCACCTCGGGAAATTTGAGGGTTGGTTTTACTCGTAGCTAGACTCATCTGAGTGTGCCCTGAGAAAGAGATATGTGCAGCTCCTATCGGGATTTGTCGGCACATTCGGGCGGTGTTGCTGGTTTAGTTTTACCCTGTCGAAATGTCTTGTTGTACCGGGATACTGAGTGTGATCGAAGTGTCTCGGGTGGAGGTCTATTCCTTCGTTGACCGTGAGAGCCTGTCATGGGCTAAGTTGGGACACCCCTGCAGGGTTATAAACTTTCGAGAGCCGTGCCCGCGGTTATGTGGCAGATGGGAATTTGTTAACGTCCGGTTGTAGAAAACCCGAAGTTGACCTTAATTAAAATACATCAACCGCGTGTGTAACCGTGATGGTCTCTTCTCGGCGGAGTCCGGGAAGTGAACACGATGTTGGAGTTATGTTTGACGTAAGTAGTTTCAGGATCACTTCTTGATCGCTACTAGTTTCATGACCGTGCCTTGCTTCTCTTCTCGCTCTCTTTTGCGATTGTAGCCACCATATATGCTAGTCGCTTGCTGCAGCTCCACATCATTACTCCATCCTTCCTATAAGCTTAAATAGTCTTGATCTCGCGGGTGCGAGATTGCTGAATCCCGTGGCTCACGAGATACTTCAAAACCAGTTTGCGGTGCCTATGTTACCGGCGGTGGCGCAACCAAGCTCAAGGAGGAGCTCGATGAAGATCTTGCCCTTTGTGTTGTTTCGTTCTAGTTGATCGATAGTGGAGCCCGGTTGGGGTCGATTGGGGACCTTTATGCATTTGGGGTTCTTCTTTTATTTTGGTTCCATGATCGGACCTTGATTGTATCTGGATGATGTAATGCTTTATTCATGTAACGTGTGAAGTGGCGATTGTAAGCCAACTATGTATCTCTTTCCCTTATGTATTACATGGGTTGTGTGAAGATTACCTCACTTGCGACATTGCTTTCAATGCGGTTATGACTCTAAGTCGTGCTTCGACACGTGGGAGATATAGCCGCATCGAGGGTGTTACAGAGTGGATGACATAGGAGCCAATCGATACTGGGTCGATGGCTGTCGCAGGAGGACGCCGCAGGCCCTCGCGCGGAAATGCGCTGCTCCACGGACGGGAAGTGCCTCGACATCGAGGGGGGCCTCTTGGAGCCAGGCGGAGTCGTGGCGACGAAAACGAGCGCGCCAAGACGGATCTCGCGGCCCAAATCCAAACCACCGCCGGAAACCATGTTGATGGAGATCGAAAAAACTGCAAGCTCACCGAAAGTCGCTAAGACGCTGGCCCCATAGTGGGCGCCAACTGTCGTGGTACTAAGTATGACAGTAAGAATAGGGGGTACGTAAAAGGAGGAAAGGTCCTAGCTACGGAGAGGTTGTACACGAAGGATTTACGAGTTCGGGCCCTTCTCGGAGGAAGTAAAATCCCTACGTCTCGGTGCCCGGAGGCTAGTCGATTGTATTATGTGTGATAGTTAGAGGGGGTGCGAACCCTTGTGCCAGAAGAGGGGGTGGCTTATATAGAGTGCACCAGGACCCCAGCCGTCCCAGTTACACAGGGTTCAATGTTGATTAATACAGGGGCATTACATGTAGTGCTAGCTATGAATGACTATAAATGATCTTTAAAACTACGGAGTGAACGCCTGACCATTGCCATCCTGGGGCGGCTTTAGATCTTCTGTACACCAAGTGGTTCTGTATACAGTCGAGTGATTATATCCTTGTCGAGTGGAATTGGGATACCTGAGTGAGATCACTGGTCGAGTGGATCGTACTCCAAGGTGTTTCAGTCGGTATCTTCTATTGTACTTTGAATGTCCTTGACTCTAGGGTAGTGTCCTTGGGTAGGGCATCTAGGTCAGGCCTATGACCCTACCCTAGGTACATGTCATCGTTAGCCGCTGCGGGGCGCCCAGGCAGGAGGACCTTTAGTCCCAGTTGGTAACACCAAACGGGACCAAAAGGCATCCACGCATCAACATCAGGCAGTAGCTGCGGTTTTTGTTTTTTAAGGGGGGTTTTGGAGGGTTAATTGAGGGGTTTCATATTGTGTTAGCTAGCTAATAGAGAGAAGTGTCCTCTCTTTCTCCGTGCTTGGTTGACGCTAGCTACTATACATATAGAGATAACTCCACACGCTAGCTAGTAAGCAAATGAAGGAACCATTAATTACGCAAGATCTTCATGAACATATATAGAGAGGAGTGACCTCTCTTTCTCCGAGAGATTGGTCGAACAACAAGTTTTCGTATATCTATCTGACGCTACTAGCTACATATATACAATATAAGATCTCTTACAATCCTTAACATCTCATGTCTATATCAATTTTCACATGGTATTCTCCGGCTTTATGTATGACGTGGTCAAGAAAGAATCCCGCCAATTTCTCTTGAATTGCTCGTATGCGATCATGTGGTAGGAGTTCATCCCATAGCTGCCAGACCTAATTTAAAGAAGGGGGTAAATACATATATATGAATGAAACTCAACACGAATGATGGTAATAAACTAAAATTGTGAATATTATTGTTTACGTACTTGAAATTGTTGTTCAGAGTAGCCCCGCATAGAGGTCGCATTGTAGATGAACTCGGAAATGTAGTATCCACAAAAATCATTCCCAGATTCCTACCACAAGCACTTTACGAGAAATAGAGTTCGATCAAACTGATAATCAAGCATGAAACTAGCTAGAATCAATGGGAGATGCGCGGAACTAGGTAGTAGTACTTACTTTCGGGTGTGTAAATCGCAGCTCCCTCGGCAGTCCCAAAACAATTACGGTGAACTCTTTCCAAACCCTACCAGACAAAGAAAATAATTACTTGATATAAGGAAATGAGCAAAGTTGCCGATATGGTGCGATAATGATCGATTGAACTTACTTATGGAGCATTTCAGTCATGTCCGTATACTCCTGGGGATCTTTTTGTCTCGAGTCTAAGACGGTTACTACTCCCCGGTCAAGCTTAATCTCTAGCAGAATAAAGTGGAACCTGCGCACGCATGCATAACTCATCAATTACATTACTATAACCTCGAGTAATAAGGGAAACCGAATATGCACAAGACAGTAACACTCACTTGAAGTTGTAAGGAAAGAGTATTTTATCTTTGTTTTGATTTTTAAGCAACGATTGTAGCAAGTTGTCCTCGGTATCTATGACATTCTTTTGAACCGTTCATTCATGTATGATATTGGGGTTAATGAGCCTAATGTCATATATTTGTGCTTTTCTGCATTCGACGATCTTCAATCTGCATAATATAGTGAGGATAATTATATATACATGCAATGAAAGTGCTGAGCTATATATAGAGACTTAATTACAGAAGTAGTACTTACAAACAGTAGCAAGTCACGGGTGTTTTGTCGAGGGCCTTTAGATTGTATAACTGGAATAACTCGTCAAATTCAACAGACAACAGATCCATTCCAACGAGGTCGTGCTCCTCTTTAATTCTCAGCATCAAAGTATCCTTCCAAGACTCGCTGCAGGTTTTCATGTACCATTCATGCAATCTTTGCATCATCGTTGTTAGAGGAGGATGATCAGGTTTGACGAGAGGCTGTCCGTACTGGTATCTAAATTCGTCCACCTCCATTGTTTCAAACTCTACATCATCGCTCAGGTAATCAGCATGATTGGTACCGGGCACCATTCCCAGAAGATTAGTGACGGTATCGCTAGACACCTTGAGCAGGGGGCATGATTGTCTCGCCTGTTCACCGAGCTAGGGAATTTTGTTCCCACTTCTTCGTTGTGCTAACCTTGCATCACTGGAAGTACTTCCCAACCGTCGCGTATCTTCATATGTCTTTTTAAGATAGCGGACATAGTTGGAATCAGGTGGAGGCGATGGTGGTCGCTTCAGGGCATCGATAGTGCGCTTCAATTTAACCGGATCAACCATTTCCTTCGGACGTGGAGGTTTCTTTGCAAAAAAGTCCCTCACTTGGGCACGATAGATGTCCTTGTTTTCCTTCTCGGTCATCTCAAATGGTAACTTTTCCGGAGCATTGAGAGATGGATCGTATCTGAATTGCCTCCCGCCTCTGCTTGTACTACTAGCCGCCGGAATGGTGATGTCTTTCTTTCGTTGTTGCTGACGAGGCAGAGGAGGCAGAGTGCTCCGACGCACCGGAGGAGCCGGTGCGACGGCATATCTCTTCCACCGTTGCTGAGGAGCCGGAGGAGGAGAAGGAGGAGGTTGAGTGCCCTCACGCGCCGGAGGAGCCGGAGATGGAGGCGGAGTGCCCTAATCACTCGCCGGAGGACGAGGCAGAGTGCCCTGACTCACCGGAGGAGGAGGAGGTGGAGGCGTCCAGTTTGGAAGCTTGATGTACTCCTTTCGCCATAGACATGTACTCCTCAGAGCATAAACCAGCTGATTGTCCCCTTCACTTGTAGGGTGGTCAAGCTCGAGCACCTCAAATCCCTCCATTATTTCATCCACTGTCTCAACATCATAGCCATGTGGAATGGGACGGCAGTGAAAAGTTCCTTCAGCTTCAGGAGGTGCAACAGAGCCAACACCTGCCTTCAAAGTCAGGTTCTGCCATTTCATCATAAGCTTGCAATGTTGAACCTCCGTGATAGTATCCACGGGGTAGTGACGAGCCGTGAAATAAGGCTGAACAAGCTCCGTGGAAGCCATGCTGCTTCTCCTCTGAGATGGTGGGGTAGCTCCCTGCCGCTGAGATGGTTGGCCGGCAGCTGCAAGTTCCTCTAGCTTTACTAGTCTTGCATTGAGCTTCTGCATTTCGCTCAGCTCCACTTTCTTCTTTCTATCCTGGCTTCTATAACTGCCTGCACCGGGAAAACCAACCACCCATGGAACAGAGCCTGGTGTGCCTCGTATTTGTCTAGGGTGCTCAAGATTCCTGAGAGCCTCAGTCTGCTCATGCTTCTCTTTGTCGGGAATGAACGTCCCTTTCTGCACTGCGGTGGTATACTTCTGATGCTTCTTGACAGGTATTGCAAGTTTCTCGTCCATCCAACGGCACTCCCCTGTTTCAGGGTCCAAAGTTCCCCCAACCCCGAAGAACAAAGTCCTTGAACGGTCTGGCCAGTTCAATGTCACTGGTTGGACCACTTTAGCAAGCAGGTCTTGCTCAACTTTGTCCCACAACGGCCGGGCTTTGAGGTAGCCACCTGACCCCATGTGATGGTGATACTGCTTCTTTGCAGCATTTCTCTTGTTTGTCTCTGACAATTTCTTACCCTTCTCTGATATCTTGTAGGCACAAATGCGGGCCAGTGATCTCTTATCTTCTCATATCGGCCGGTGAATTCTGGAGTCTTCCCTTTTTCAACAAACTTTGTGTTCAACTCTTTCTTCCACCTCCTGAATAGGTCTGCCATCTTCTCAAGAGCATACGCCTTGACCTTTGGCTCTATAACTGGCTTATTCGGATCCTCCTCTGGTGGTAGTGTGAAATTTGCCTTCAGTGAGGTCCGAAGATCATCTTTCTATCTATCCTGCACACAAGAAACTTCAGGGTTGTCCTTAGGCTTGTTCCATTGCTAGACGATACTGATCGGGATGATGTCCCTAACAATAGCTCCGCACTGAGCAACAAAGGCGTCCTTGGTCCGCTTGGGTTCAATCGGTAGGCCATCGTCTGCGATTTCTGTGATCGTGAACCTTTCATCCTGGCGTAACCTTTTCTTCGGGCCTCGTCTCGTTATGGAAGTTTGGCTTGATCCGAAGGGCTATAAAAGAAGAAAGAAGCGTGTTAATATATATATATATATATATATGTACATACCAAAAAAATTAATGCATCAATTAGTCAGCACAAGATCAATTAATATATATACCTCGCCGGACTTTGCAACAGCTCCCTCCTCCGTTCGGTCACCAGAGCCATCATCATGGTCTCCTTCTTCCATCGCCATTCGGTTACCGGAGCCGTCATGATCATGTCCTTCCTCCTCCATTGTTCAATCACTGGAGCCGTCATCCTCTCCTTCCAAACCATCGATGTCATTGAGAAACGACAAGACATGATGCCTGTCACGGATTATGTCCCCCAACAACTATTCTTGTTTCAAGTCTCTTTGATCCATAGTTTCTGCAAATAGATACCAAAGTTACGACGATGATAAGGTAAATGAAAAACTAAGGGCATGGCATTGAAGTACATGTCAAGCACTACAAAACAAGATTACTGAGCTACTGCTGGAAACCACTAGAACATGTTTAAAATGTCATGGCAAGATTGCAAATGATAACAGGTTTTCAGACTTTGTGGAATCTATTGGACATGGCAGAAACATAATTTGCGCGCTTTTTTAACTCAACACACAACATATCATGGCATACAAATGCAACCAACAGTAAGATGGCATGTTTTTGCATCTACTCATGTGAAGAATATGGTCATAGGATGCACAAAACACTAACTATGCACTTTGCAAAATAGAACTTACTGCTAACAGGCTGACAGATATATTTTTAAGCAATTTTAAAGCATGAAAATAACATACTACAGTAGGCCAAAATTGCAAACAAGGGCACGGATGGATAGAGCATAACATGGTCTTCAAAACACGATTACTGAACATCTCCAAAATATGCATAGACTTGATGGTAGCATCAAGTAAACATGGGATCATAATATAACACATTCAAACTTAGCAGAATTTATGGATTGGGGTGGGAGGGGTTAGATCGACAACTCTTCTAGGGTTTGGGGTGGCCTCGACAACGCTTTTTCAATCCCGGTTTGGGTGGACTAGAGAGTTGGTCGGGCGAGAGGGGGTTGATCGACGCCCCCCTTCATGTATAAGTTACCAGAGTTTTCTTCTAGGGGTTTGGGTGGCCTCGAGAGTTTGTCGGTTAGGGGCGGGAGGGGGTAGGGTGGACTAGAGAGTTGGTCGGGCGAGAGGGGGTTGATCGTGTCCCCCTTCATGTCAAAGTTACCGGAGTTTTCTTCTAGGGGTTTGGGTGGCTCCGAGAGTTGGTCAGGCGAGAGGGGGTTGATCGACGTCCCCCCTCATGTCGAAGTTACCGGAGTTTTTTCTGTATGAACAAAAAAATTCCACATCACATGTCCGGCGAGCGGACCGCCTTTCTCTCATGCATGTCCAACGTCCCCCCTCATGTCAAAGTTATCGGGGAGGGGGTAGATCGACAACGACATTCACCCCTCATTTTAACTTATGAACATTTAAGCAAAAAAATATTCTATGAACAAAAGAAATGCTATCCATCAATACATACATAGCCAGATACATACATGAAATAAAATGCTATGAATAAAAAAATACATCCATCTTTTCGCTTTTACATACATCCATCTTTCTTTTTGCTATGAAACAAAAATACATATATGAACATAAAAATGCTATGAAACAAAAAAAATCAATATATATAACATCCATCTTTTCGCTTTTAGGACTGCTAAAGTAAGCCTGAGTGTAAACTTGTTATTCTACGCGCTGCCACCCCGCTCGTGTCACCCCACCCGATCAAACTCTCACCGTAGACTAGCCAAAATAAACTACCCCATCCGTTTCAATAGTAAGTAGATTACGAGCAAATAGTTTTGGTAACGGTAAATCAGCGCAAGCACCCACCATCCAGATGTCATGGTAATCACACGTGGAAGTAATGGTAAACTTATCTAATTGCATTACTATGCTAGATCATCCTTTCCGATGGTAAATGGTTATATTTCTTATGGTAATGTGATGTGTAACATGCTATGTTTATTACGATGCTGCCTACACCACACAGTATGGTGATGTTTTAAATGTATAATAATAATAATATATTATAAAAGTACTAGTAGAATGGTGCATCTCGACATGCACCTAGTAACCAAATTCAACATGTTACTAGATTTCTCATGGTGGATTACGATTTGTCATTATGGACATGCATACGAGAAAAGTGAAATGTTGGCAAGGCGTGAACTGATGTGTGCAACTACTAACAGAATTTATTTTGTTACTATATTCCTCATACTTGATTACTATGTGCAATTAGGACGTACGAGGGCCGCGCTAGCTAGTAACCAATTTTATTCTATTACTATATTTCTCATATTTGATTACTATGTGCAATCAGAAGACATATGTAAACCGCATGATAGGATGGTAACCAAATTAAATCGATTACTTTTTTCTTCAAATAGATTTACCCTCAATTGATTAGCGGTGAGAAAGCTAGTCCCGCTGAGCGACGCGCCTGCCTGATCAAGACCAGCGCGTAGGATTAGTTATTTTGCACGCTCACTTAGTTTAGGGCCACCGTATATATATATAGGGTGGGTCTATTATGATAACACCCCTTAAGACCTTATTATGCACACCACTTTCTTATTCTGCGAACACCTGACTAACCCACTGATCAAACGGACCCCAACGCGCATCTCAAGTTCTGAACCGGACGCACACCCACCGGCCCACCTCCCACTCCTCCCCCGATCCCATCCACCATCTTCCTCCCACGCCCCAGCCCCCCGATCCACCAACACATAGCTGCGCCCCCAGGCCCGCGACCTCCCACCACCGCGCCCCCAGGCCGGCGACCTCCCACCGCCGTGCCCCCAGGCCAGCGACCTCCCACCGCCACCTCCCTCCCCTGCACCTCTGCGCCACCTCCACCCCCTTACGCTGCCGCATCACCTCGAACTACCTACCCTCCCCGCCCCACCTGCCGCCGCAGGCCAGTCACCGGATCCGCCCATCGCAGTGCTCTCGCGCGTGGTCGGCGTCGAATCTGCGCGTCACCGTCCCTGCCAACCACTTGGCTGAGGGCAGCTGGATCCTCCTTGTCGTTATCCTCCGCGGCTTCTCGACAACGGATCCGCGCCAAGACCTCGTGGGGGCGTCCTCTCCGTCCCCATATCGAGGGTAACTTGGCTTCACAGATTGGATGTCGGCCGGTGAGCTCGAGGGTCGCTGGTGACTCTCCCTCCCAGTTCCTCCACCTCCCGCCTACCACCATCGAGCGGATCTAGAGGGGCATGGGGGGTGTCCGATGGCCTTCCCTTCCCTGCCATGTCAAGCCCCACCCTCCACTCTCGGCGCGTGGAGTGCAAAATCACCCCGGCGAGGTCCGCGAGCGTCCATCCCAGCGGCTCGCGTGCAAGGTCTCGGGCGCTATGGCCTATTCAGTTCACTTGGTCCACCTTTCTGACGTTCGCTACCCGGCGGTGGCGATTGGTGTGACGCTGCTGCGATCCATACCGGTGTGGTGGTCCATTCCCCAGCAGCGACCTTCTGCCCTCCTCCCTATCTTGCTTGGGATCCCACTTGATGAAGGTCAAAACAGCAGTGACGAACCCGTTCAGTTTAGAAAGGTTTTCTTCTTTTTTCTGAACTTTGGATGTGCAGTGCTGTCGGATGCCGCGAGCAGTGCGCCGCACCTTGATTTTAATTTTGCTTGTGTGTTGAACAGAAACTAGGTTGGCCTTGCAATTCACTGGCAAGAATCTGCCTCTCCCCCTCCGTAGATGCAATTTGGCCAGAAGGGCTGTGTAGACCAGTGGTTCAGCTCGCGAATGCTTCCAGATTGTTGACATCCACGTGGACGTGCGGCTCGCTGGCACACGCAGTCTGCCCCCTAGCGGCGTGTAGTACGGCACTCTCGTTGGTGCAGCCCGCTGGCTGCACCTACGCGCGATAACGATGGCGAGCGTGGCGTGCAGCTCATCGCGGCTCGGCTTGCAGCTCGGCTTGCCGCGGTGATGCAGACCACTTTGAGGAGTATTGTGGTCCACTTCAGTCAAATGTATTTATTTTTTGTAAAAAAATAGATGCAGTCCGTTTAGGAAGTCCTTGCGGTTTGCACGGCTGGTGTGTGAAGTGCACGATGTGCTCGTGTGTTTCAAAACTCGGTCGATTATGTGAAGTGCATGATGTGCTTGTGTGTTTCAAAACTTAGTCGATTCCGTCAAACACATGCAGTGCACTTGGTCCCCGGATGTGGTTCATTTTCGATAGTGATGTTGTTCACTTGTTCCTAACATGAAAGTGCGGAAATTTAGCGAAACAACATGATCACTTGGATATATGTTGAGGTTCACTTGCCCTTGTCTCTGCGGTCCACTCTCGTTCATACAAAATATTGAAAAAAAGACAACAAAAACTCGTCTGAGAAAATTTACATCCGACAAAAGAATTCATGAAGTTCATTTGATTCTTTGATGCAGTGCGGTTTTTAGTCTCAAGCAGTGCGCTTTTCAGTCGGATGAAGTACCCACGTTGATTTGGGTGTCGCGAAAAACAGAGTGTCCGCATTTCGGTAAATTCGAAATTCCTCTTAAACCGTAAAGAATTAGAGAGAGTGTTCTACATGAAAAAGTTGCACCTCGTCAATATCATTCCAACGGCGTATAATTTGAATCATTTCAACCAGCGGTTTGCAAAAATTTCACGAAAAATGGCCGCTGCCTCCCGTCGTCAGCCGCATGATTTTCAAAATTATCTAAAAACCGTAAGAAATCTCAAAACCATTTACACATATGAAAGTTGCTCCTTGTCCGTAGCTTTCCAACGGCGTATCATACGCCTCGTTTCGACAAACGGTTCAAAAACTGGAGCAAAAACAGTACCGAAAATTTCAAAAAATTTGAAAAAACAGAGTTCCACGATTTAGTAAATTTGAAACTGCTCTTAAACCGTAATGAATTAGAGAAAGATTTATATATGAAAAAGATGCACCTCGACGATATCTATCCAACTGCGTATCTTTTGCTTCATTCTGTCAAGCGGTTTAGAAAAAAAGTGAAAAAACGCTCGCTGCCACTCGTCATCCGCCGCACTATTTTCAAAACTGCTCTTAAACCGTGTGGAATCTCGAAAAGTGTTCAACACGTCGAAGTTGCGCCTAATCCATAGCTTTTCAATGGTATATTACACGCCTCATTCCGATAAACGGTTAAAAAATTAGAGTGAAAACAGTAACGAAAAAATAACGCATGCAGTTTTTTCCGGCGAAGTTCACTAGTCTTTATTGCGTGTTTCGTCGTCAAAATGATGCGATCGCTTCATTGAGCATGCAGTGCCGAAGTGGTGTGCAGAATAGTTATTCTGCTAATATTAGCAAAATAGACCGTCTATATATATATATATATGTCTATATATATATATGTGTGTGTGTGTGTGTGTGTGTGTGTGTGTGTGTGTGTGTGTGTGCAGCGAGCCGGGGAGGCGGCGGCTCACAGCGAGGGGGGCGGCGAGGGCGACGGCAAAGGAGACGGCGGGGGGCAGGGCGCCGACAACAGCGGGGCGGGCAATGGCGTGGGGCAGGGCAGGGCTCCGGGACGACGACGGGTGGCGAGGCGCGGCGGCAGTGACAATGGGCGGGCGGGCGGGCAGGGGGGCGGGGCAGGGCAGGGGGCCGGGCTTGGGGACCATGACGGCGATGGCGACGGAGGGCCAGGGGCGGCGGATGGTGTCGAGGCATCCTAGCGGTGTCGATGAGCTCGGAGTCGTCGGGGGGAACTGGCGATGAAATTGTGAATTTTTGCTAAGTGTGGGATTATATACCCACACCTTTAGTCCCGGTTGGTGGCACCAACGGGATATCTACTGGTCGAGTTCATGCCACCAACCGGGACCAATACCCCCCCTTTGGTCCTGGTTGGTGGCATGAACCGGGACCAAAGGGGGGTATTGGTCCCGGTTGGCACTAACCCGACTAAAGGGTAACGATAATGCCGGTTCGTGCCACCAACCGGGACCAATAGCCTTGCATAGCGGCGTGGTGGTGGGAGTTTAGTCCCACCTCGGTAGCAGAGATCGAGGCGCACCTATTTATAAGGTGTGGTGCGCCTGAGCTTTCGAGCTCCTCTCTAAAGCAGGCTTACGGGCCTAAAGACTTTGTATATGCTTGTGCGCCTACTGGGCCTTCTGCGGGCCTGACTCCTGGCCCATGGTTGGGTTTCTAGTCGTATTCAGGCCGTGGTGGCCCAGTAGGTGGCAGCTTTTTAATATTTTTCCAGTTTTTTTGTTTTGTTTTTTGCTTTATTTATTTTCTTTTGTTTCTACTTACAGTTTTTCAGTGATTCTTTTTGCTTTTAGGTCACAAAAATTATAAACTTTCTGTTAGTGCCATTAGTTTTCAAATTTGAATAGTTTAAATTTGAATTATATGAAACTTGTGTGAATCACGTGTTTGTGAATAACTTTACTTTAAAAATATATTTTTGAGTGATTCTTTTTCCTGCTATTTAATATTACTATGTTTTATCACTATATTAAATTTGGTAATTTTTAGGTTATTTCAAATGGCTCTTTTAATTAAAAATGGATTTTGTTATTTTAGTTTGCTATTAAAGTTTCTAACAAAAAATACTTTCTGTAAATTCTTTTTGCTATTAATGTTTTGAACAAAAAAATACTTTGATAATTTTAGTTGCATAAATTTTATATAATTTTAGTTCCAAAAATACTAGAGGTTTATAAATGCTTTTTAGTTGATTCCTTTTGCTATTAGAGTTTTATAAAAGCTTTTTACTTGATTCTTATTGCTATTGAAGAATATTAACATTTTGTTTTAGTTGATCGTAACATAATATTTTAACTGATTAGTTTTAGTACATTCTTTTTGCTGTTAGAGTTTTATAAAAGTTTTGTAGTTCATTCTTTTTGCTATTAGTTCATTTTTTGAGCTAAATGACCCTGGAATTGAAAAGCACTACAAATGAACTCTGAAAAGGTTGAAAGTTGGCATGGTATCATCATCTCACACACATAGCATGTGCAGAAAAGTTGAGAGGGTTATGGCAAAAACTGGATGCACTTCGTGTACAAAATAGACAATCTCTTTCGAAGTATTAGGGTTTCGAACAAAAACTCATCTGTTACAAAGGGATTTCATTTTTTGAACTTATTTGAACTCCAAACTTTTTGTGTGTTCAAAATGCACCATTCCATGCTACATCATCAATTTTCAACCATTTCTGACTTCATTTGGTATTTTTCATGCATTTACTGATTTTTTGAGCTAAATGACCCTAGAATTGAAAAGCACTACAAGTGAACTCTGAAAAGGTTGAAAGTTGGCATGGAATCATCATTTCACCCACATAGCATGTGCAAAAAAGTTGAGAGGGTTACGGCAAAAACCGGATGCACTTCATGCACAAAATAGACAATCTCTTTCGAAGTATCATGGTTTTGGGCTAAAACTCATCTGTTACAAAGGCATTTCATTTTTTTTAACTTATTTGAACTCCAGACTTATTGTGTGTTCAAAATGCACCATTCAAAGCCACATCATCAATTTTCAACCCTTTCTAACTTCATTTGGTATTTTTCATGCATTTACTGATTTTTTGAGCCAAATGACCCTGAAATTGAAAAGCACTTCGAATGAACTCTGAAAAGGTTGAAAGTTGGCATTGTATCATCATATCATGCACATAGCATGTGCAAAAAGTTTAGAGGGCTACGGCAAAAAATGGATGCACTTCGTGTACAAAATGGACAATCTCTTTCGAAGTATCAGGGTATGGACGAAAACTCATCTGTTACAAAGGGATTTCATTTTTTGAACTTATTTGAACTCCAGACTTATTTTGTGATCAAAATGCACAATTCAAATCCACATCATCAATTTTGAACCCTTTCTGACTTCATTTGGTATTATTCATGCATTTACTGATTTTTTTGAGCTAAATGAACTTGAAATTGAAAAGCACTACAAATGAACTCTGAAAAGGTTGAAAGTTGGAATGGCATCATCATCTCACCCACATAGCATGTGCAAAAAGTTGAGAGGGTTACGGCAAAAACTGGATGCACTTCGTGTATAAAATGCACAATCTCTTTCGAAGTATCAGGGTTTCGAACGAAAACTCATCTGTTACAAAGGGATTTCAATTTTTTGAACTTATTTGAACTCCAAACTTTTTGTGTGTTCAAAATGCACCATTCAATGCCACATCATCAATTTTCAACCATTTCTGACTTCATTTGGTATTTTTCATGCATTTACTGATTTTTTGAGCTAAATGACCCTGGAATTGAAAAGCATTTCAAATGAACTCTGAAAAGGTTGAAAGTTGGCATTGTATCATCATTTCACGCACATAGCATATGTAAAAAGTTTAGAGGGCTACGGCAAACAATGGATGCACTTCGTGTACAAAATGGACAATCTCTTTCAAAGTATCAGGGTACGGACAAAAACTCATCTGTTACAAAGGGATTTCATTTTTTTGAACTTATTTGAACTCCAGACTTATTGTGTGTCAAAATGCACAATTCAAAGCCACATCATCAATTTTCAACCCTTTCTGACTTCATTTGGTATTTTTCATGCATTTACTGGTGTTTCTGAGCTAAATAAACTCGAAATTGAAAAGCACTTCAAATGAACTCTGAAAAGCTTGAAAGTTGGCATGGTATCATCATTTCACCCACATAGCGTGTGAAAAAAGTTGAGAGGGTTACGGCAAAAACTGGATGCACTTCGAATGGACAATCTCTTTCGAAGTACTATCAGGGTTTCGGACGAAAGCTCATCTGTTACAAAGGGATTTTATTTTTTTGAACTGATTTGAACTCCAGACTTTTTGTGTGTTCAAAATGCACCATTCAAAGCCACATCATCAATTTTCAACCCTTTCTAACTTCATTTGGTATTTTTCATGCATTTACTGATTTTTTGAGCTAAATGACCCTAGAATTGAAAAGCACTTCAAATGAACTCTGAAAAGGTTGAAAGTTGGCATGGTATCATCATTTCACCCACATAGCATGTGCTAAAAAGTTGAGAGGGTTACGGCAAAAACTAGATGCACTTCGTGTACAAAATGGACAATCTCTTTCGAAGTATCAAGGTTTCATACGAAAACTCATCAGTTTCAAAAGGCATTTCATTTCTTCACATGTAACTGCAATGATATTCTAGATCAAAGGCATCGTCATAATAGTTGTGGAGATAAAGCCTTCACTTTTTCTTTGCTTGTGTCCTTTGCTTATTGCGCCGTAACCATGGATGATCTTCATCGTTTAACAGTGTGCTTGCGTCAGCCTTGACTTTGAAGGGAGGAATTTCATGAAACTTTTGATAATCTTCAGACATGTTTGTCTTGCCCTCCACTCCCATGATGTCTCTTTTTCCTGAAAGAACTATGTGGCGCTTTGGCTCATTGTATGATGTATTCGCTTCCTTATCTTTTCTTTTTCTCGATTTGGTAGACATGTCCTTCACATAGAAAAGCTCCGCCACAACATTGGCTAGGACGAATTGTTCGTCTATGTACCCAAGATTGTTCAGATCCACTGTTGTCATTCCGAACTATGGGTCTACCTATACCCCGCCTCCTGACAGATTGACCCATTTGCATTGAAACAAAGAGACCTTAAAATCATGTCCATAATGAAGTTCCCATATGTCCACTATGTAACCATAATATGTGTCCTTTCCTCTCTTGGTTGATGCATCAAACAGACACCACTGTTTTGGTTGGTGCTCTTTTGATCTTGGGCGATCATGTAAAATGTATTCCCATTTATCTTGTACTCTTTGTAAGTCAATACAGACAAAGATGGTCCCCTGGACAATGAGTACAGCTCATCAAAAACAGTGTTGTCAACCATGAGACGTGTAGGTCTTTCCAATAGGGTAGGTCCCAAAATATAGATTTCTTCTTCCACATGGGTGCGTGTCCCTAAGCGCCATTCAGAACAGATAGTCTGTCGGGTCCCTTTCCAAAGATTACATGTAAATCATTGACCATAGCAAGTATGTGATCACCAGTACGGACGGCGGGCTTCTTCCGGTGATCTGCCTTGCCTTTGAAATGCTTGCCTTTCTTTCGACATTGATGGTTGGTCAGAAGAAATTGACGATGCCCCAGGTACACATTCTTCCTGCATTTGTCCAAATATATACTTTCGGTGTCATCAAAACAGTGCGTGCGTGTGTTGTATCCCTTGTTTGTCTGTCCTGAAAGGTCACTGAGAGCAGGCCAATCATTAATGGTTACAAACAGCAACACATGTAGGTCAAATTCCTGCTGGTCTTGCTCATCCCACACATGTACACCTTTTCCATTCCACAGCTGTAAAAGTTCTTCAACTAATGGCCTTAGGTACACATCAATGCCGTTGCCGTGTTGCTTAGGGCCTTGGATGCGAACTGGCATCATAATGAACTTCCGCTTCATGCACAACCAAGGAGGAAGGTTATAGATACATAGAGTCATCGGCCAGGTGCTATGATTGCTGCTCTGCTCCCCAAAAGGATTAATTCCATCTGCGCTTAAACCAAACCATACGTTCCTTGCGTCACCTGCAAAGTCCCCCCACTTTCTCTTGATTTTTCTCTGCTGCGACCCGTCAGTGGGTGCTCTCTGAGGGAGTCCTGGATTAAGGGGTCCTCGGGTGTCCGGGCTATGTAACATGGGCCAGACTGATGGGCCATGAAGATACAAGGTAGAAGACCTTTCCTCGTGTCCGGATGGGAA
The DNA here is from genome assembly GCA_021437245.1 of Aegilops speltoides. Taxonomy (NCBI): domain Eukaryota; kingdom Viridiplantae; phylum Streptophyta; class Magnoliopsida; order Poales; family Poaceae; genus Aegilops; species Aegilops speltoides. Next base: position 385,675,697 of record CM038145.1, on the reverse strand, counting down.
TCTCCTTTGCGTGGAAGGCAAGATTGGCGTCTGGATGTATAGTTTCTGTCGTGGATTTGTCACGGCAGATGTCCTAGTGTGAGGACTTAGTCATGAGGCCAACACATCTATGTGGTAGCTTGAGAGGGGTTGATCGGGACGAGAAATAAGAGGCGGATCATCACACAAGACAGGGGTTTAGACAGCTTCGGGCCCTAGGAAACATCATCCGGTAATAGCCCTACATGCTGTTTGTGGCTAGGTCTCATCTAACATTCTTAAGAAGTTGCTCCCCACTTCTACCTATTCTCTCAACATGCACAATGTCCACATCAGCTTTATGCCATGTCAGCATTCACCTTGCCACACCAGCAGTGGAAAAAAGATCAAATTAGCATTTGGCATTAATTCAAGCATGCATGCAAAACCAGCGGTGGAAAAAGAGCAACGCATGCCGTAGTTGTTGCGTGAGATTCTCTTCTGCATACACAGGACGTGGGAGATTAACCATTTCATTATGGCAGCACTAATATCATTTTTTAACAAATCCTGTGATTAAACTCTAGCAATTAACTGCAGCAGGCATCTTTCGTCTTCCATAGCGGATGAGAATCCCATCGTTCCATCTCTCCTCATTACTCTTCCCGCCTTATATGTATGTATCCCATAAAGCAGCGACACCATCGCACCACCGAGCGGTGCCATGCAACCAGCGCTCCTCACACCTCCCATCGCTGGTTGCTTCAGGAGAGGACGTCACCCTCCATGGGTCCAGTGCTCGGCCAGATCCGCCGCCGAGAATTGTAGCACATGCATGGGACCTCGGCCATCGCAACCTCCTCAGGACAAACCTCCACAGCCGCCCTGCTATCCAGATGCGAGTTCCCCTGCCCTTCCAAACAGTGGAGCGACATCGCGCGCCTTTGATCCAAAATCATGTCATGATCGTCAGGTTCCCATCTTCCAGGTTCTTGTCTTCCCATCTCCTGATCTTGCCCTTCTCTCTTCTCTCACCCCCACTCAATTCCACATAAATTTCTTCAGCGGTAAGTGTTGCTGCAATTGATTTAGATACGTTCAATTGGTATTCTTGGGAAAAGCTTTGAACTTAGGATTTACCTTTTATTTGTGGGGTAAGTACCAGACCATCTTGGGCTGCATTGCCATGCTAATTAAAACCCCTAATCTTTCTAATGTTTCTTTATACAGATGTTTTAATCTATATCAACAAGGTCTTTGATGAAAATGCTGTCAGGTTGTGATTGAAAATAAATATAGGTAATCTTTATGCTCCACTACCAACTGAATATGTATTTGATAGTTTGATGCAGTCATCGATAACAAATTCATTAGTTCATATAGCATGTCATTATTTGCTATGTTGGAAAAAAAGGTATCCTAAATGGAATTCAGTATGTTTATGATCCATATTTATCTTAAGAATTCCTACGTATTTGTGGTAATAATAATATCTGGTGTCTCTTCTTCATAGGTATGATTTATTGATATCTTCATAATCCATTGTACTATATATTAAACAAATTCTGTGACAGTTCATTATTCAGATAATAGCTGATTTTGTAGGGAAAAGCTTTGTTTTATGCTACTATGTGCAGATTGTTTTCATAAGTTTGATGCATACATCCGAGAAGTGTGCGATTTCAAAAGCATTTCCCTAGCGCTGAATATATTGATGCACTACCAAGTGTCTTATGCCCAGTCTTATTTCTACAAATATTTTCTTCACAATAACATTACCAGGTCATATTCTTCTTACGATCATGTACTAAGTCGCCTCTCTTTGTATTGTAAATGTGTTTGCATGGCCAAGGAGTTCTGGTCCAGAAAGTGCATTATCATCCATAAGCCATACCATACAACTAATTATTGTTGGAACTTTGAGATGGCACTTTGAAGAATGAATGCCTTACTACAATTGTTTCATTGGTTGACCAACTTTTTGTAATTTGTGAGACTGAAACAATATGGATGTATCATTTTGAAATTGTGGTTTGCGCGAGCTCACAAGCATCCCATTTGAGCGGTAAAATTCTTTTCATTCTCATATCTTATTTGTCCTTTAGGAATACGCCTTATAAAGTTTTAGAACTTGCTATTCTAATTTTCCGTAGCAACGCGCGGGGTGTTATCAAGTTATGCTCATGAGGGAGTCGCCGTAAACCGGATCTCCTAGTTGTGTATAGCCCTAGAGATTATTGCTTCTTGCTTGTCCTACTTTGGGGAGCCCTGCCCCTCCTTATATAAGTTGAAGGGGCAGGTTACATGACTAGTCCTAGTAGGACTAGGATTAATCTATTACAAGTGGAGTCCTAGTCTTGCTTCCTTTGTAGGACAATATTCCTTGTGCTTTCCTCATAAACCGGCGCATCATAGCATGATCCGACCTTCCATAAACCGCCTTCTGGGCCACCGGGTCTTGTCATTCCTCTGACCCACTCGCCGGGTCACCCATGAGTCGCCGGGCTCAGGCGGGTCACTTAGTGAGTCGTCCAGTCCGGTCGGGTTATACTTCCGGCCGGGTTACGCCGCGGGGTATATCCCCGACATTAGCCCCCAATTTAATTTGGATTTATCCATGTTAAACCGATCTGCAATATAAACACAAGAACAAATTTGGCGGCTTGTGCTCCGGGTTAAATATTCTTATAAACCGGCACTTGATCATCCTTAAATCCTTGTCATTTCTTCCTTCTAAAAAAATCTGAGTCAATAGACTAGTTTCATAATCAATTTGCTTGCAGAAGATATTTTGTAAATAAAGAATCCATTTGAATTGGCCTCCAATGCTCTGATTTGACAAAAATATTGGTCTTCAAATATTCAACTGATATTCAGCCGGTTTGAAAATGTAGAACTTGCCGGTTTATCATTGCCAAAATTGCCAGGTTATAAAACTGATGATCCTGGGTCATGACCGTTTATAGACATCGGGTTATGATTGTTGCCAATGCCGGGCCACACAATTAATCTTCCTGATTTGCCCAAAACTGAGAATTTGAAAATGTTCCTCCTTTATATGCATATTACTTGTAGCCCCCAAGTCTTAAGAGGAGAACATAGTGATAGCTTAAGACTTGTTTTAATATAAATGTTTCAACCTTGAAGAAATCTAGATTGTTCATCTAAGTCACTAGTCACAACTAAATATTCCACATATGTTGCCCCCAAGTACCGGGTTGTTATGCTTGCAGCAACCTGGGACTTGTAATTGCTTATGCTCATAAAAACTTCAATCAGTGTAGCCCCCAAGGGCTGGGTCATTATGCAATAATGAGTAGGGACTTTGTAGATATGATCATGTAGTACTGAACAGTAACGTGTAGCCTCCAAGGGCCAGCTTAGTAAGATAATACGGAGCTGGGACTTTATATATACTTCATTGAAAATAACATCATACGATGTAACTCCACCATGGGTCTTGAACCCACGTCCACAAGGTTAAGAGCTTTGTGCTTTACCAACTGAGCAGTGGATCCTTCAGTATAATGAATTAAGGCTTGTGTACCTTGAATTGTTGACAGGAGCATTTGATAGCCCCCAAGGACCGGCTCTTTACAATGTGATGAGTCGGGTCTTCAATAAGGTGATGAAAAAATGACTTTGCATTAGCCCCCAAGTGCCATGGTGCATGCTGGCAGTGACATGGGACTTCATATTTGATGTAATCTCAATTTGAATAATGTAGCCCCCAAGTGCCGGGTCATAAGCCTGTAGCGACTCGGGACTATTCCTTCCCTTGTAGAATAAATCATATCCATCGATAAAATAATATCCATTGCGCTAAAGCGACTTTGAAAACCTCAATCATAATGCCGGTTATTGATAACCATAATAAAAATCCAGCCATGTTGGCTACTAAAGATTTGCATAATATAATAAGCGCATGATTCCAATGGCGCAATCCAAATATATACTGGCGACTTTATAGTTGAAAGCCAGGCCGGGTTAATAAATGCCGGTGATTTATAATCATGCTTTATTCAACCTGTTTCTGCATACAACAAGTTTAAAGTGTCCTGGCGGTTTTCCGCTGGATGGGTCGTAATGCCCAACATATAACCCGGGTTTATAACCAAGGCTGCACTTAAGAATAATCAAATATAAAACATATCATACCAGTAAGGGCCAATCACATCGTTGGTTTACCAACTTTTTGTAGTAAGGGTGATAACCCCAATCTTGAGTACTGATAACTCCTTCCATATTTTGCCGGTTTATGATAAAACTGTACCGGATTGTAATAAACACCGGTTTATCCATATATAATACTAGCGACTTGTAGTCAAAACCAGACCGGGTCAATAAACGTCGGATTATAACTGATCATGTACTGACAACTTGTAGTTGAAAGACAAACCGGCTTAATGAACACCGGTTTATCAAAACATTATAAATGTCATCAAAAGAGAAAAAACTTGGCAACCAAAAGCATATGAAAACTTGTAGTCGAGGCTTTTCACGGGCTGCCAGGCCCCAAATCGAGGCTTTTCATGGGCTGCCAGGCCACTGAGTTAAACCATTTGAAAAAGCCTTTTAAGATGGACCTCAATCCTTAACCAATCGTCATTTTAACTTTGACAAGTTCAGGGTCTATGAGATTGACTTATCAAAGTTCAACGGGTCATACCAGGTTTACCTGGATGGAGTGTCTTACTTAAGAAGGCAGAATAACCCGGGGTTTTAGGTGAATACACTAAGCTTCCAAGCCGTGGATTGATAGCCTATTACAAGTGTAGATTCTTTGTTCATTGCGAAGCAAAGAATCCCCAAGCAATATTTTGAGCTGTGCTCAATGGGTGCCTATGTTTGAGTTGTGCTTTTGCAACACTCTCTTTGGCCCCTATGTAATTTTCCTGGTGGATTTGCGTCGATCAAGAGGTGTAGCTATGGTTCGAATACGACCAAGCCCCCCCCCCAAGTGATTTCGTTAGTGGCCTTGCGCCAATCAAGATGTGTAGCTATGGTTTGAGCAAGCCCCCAAGTTATCTTATATATAGCTTCATAAGCCGGATCCATGGACAATCAGAGTTCCGCTTTATAAATAGAAGCCCCCACGTGATCAATAATATGATAAGCCAATAAGGCAGGATGCCCATGTTTGAACCGCGCATCATGGCAGAAGGTCCTCTTCAGCAACCTTTAAGTTTTTGCAAGAGATAAATTCTTCTTGAACCGGGATTTTGAACCAGATAATGAGATCTTCAAAGCTTTCTGGGAGACATCTTTCCCTTGAACCGGATTTTAAACCGGAATCTTTATTTTCAGCCGGAAATTTTCTGACGACCTTTAAACTCGAACTTGCGAGAAATTAATTCTTTTTTTAACCGGAAATTCTTAAACCGGATTTGAGAGCTTCAGAGTTTTGTAGGAGACAGATTTCCCTTGAACCGGATTGTAAACCGAATATTTGAGAGCTTCAGTGAGACTGACTTCCCTTGAGCCGGATTTTAAACTGGATATTTGAGAGCTTCAATGCTTTACGTGAGAGAGAGGTCTCTTGAACCGGATTTTGAACCGGAATCCTTTCTGATGACCCGGAACTTCTTCATTGAGTCGGGATTTTGTAATTGTCATATACTTTTTAAGCCGGAAATTTTGTGACGGCCTTTAAATTTTCATCAATATAGTAGTAGCCTCGGGGACTGGATTATCCTTCCCTCCATCGTCCTGGGGTTCTTAAATTTTCTAAAACTGGCAAGATTTGCTGATTGCTAGGTGAAGTTGAAGTAGCTCACGGGTGAACCGGCCGCGGAGTGGTAAACCGGTGCGGACGGGTGAGTCGGCCGCGACGTTTGTAAGCCGGTGAGGACAGCGAGTCGGCCACGGCGTTGTAAGCTGGCGCGGACACGTGAACCGGCCGCGAGGGCGGACGGGCGAGTCGTTCGTGGCGTTGTAAGGCGGCACGGACGGACGAGTCAATCATAGGGACGGTTCCGGTGAGTTGAAGTAGTCCGGGCCGCAAGGGTAGCGTCTTGCGTGTCCATTTACCGAGAAACGAGGCACGGACAAACGTCGGGCGCAACGTTGCAAGTACGTGCGCCGTACCCATGGTATAAACCACACTTGTCCTGATTTTAGGCGATAGATGATCACTATATGGCGTCCGTAGATAACCAAGAACTTTTGTGTTGATCCTTTCAAGGGCCTTGCCAGAATTCGCCGTAGTTTGTATAATCTCCACTTTTCTGCACAAGTACGCATCTGCCTTTTTTGTGAATCAACTGAGTAGTCTTATTGCGTCCGCTGTGTATGTATTGCGTAGTAGCAGCACCAAGGTAGCAGCCTTGGGGCTTGAAGCGAATCTGCATACATCGACTGCCGCGGATGCAATATTCTTCACGCGCACCGGCTTTCGTAGTATAAAACGGCAATTGAATAGTGGATGTCACATCCCTAGCCTTGCTATGCACTTGGACTAGCTTGGTTGTTGCATCATGTCTAATTTATTTGAAAGTTGAATTGGGGATTGCTCAAACCCTAGCACCAGATCAAATCAACTAGGTTCAAATAAAAATATTCTCAATGAACCGAAAATGCCCTTCAGAAAAGTTCATCATTTTTGGATTAGTCTAGAACCTCTCCCAAAAATGGTGCACATTTTTCTAGGCCATTCTGGATTTTTTAATTAAATCATATGGTATTTGCATTTTGGCATTTAATTGCTAAATAATATTTTAAATGCCCAAATAATCACAAACTGAAATGTTTGTTGTTGGAAATATTCCAAACAGTGACATTGAGCAGTTTCATGATTTTTGGAAATGCCACAGCATTTTATTAAAGCCAAACACAATTACACAAAATAGAAAAGCGAAACAATTTAGAGAGAGAGAGAACGCCACGGGCCACTTACCGGCCACCCACCTACATGCAACCCACCAAAGCCCAGCCCACCACCGCAGCCTCTCTGTCGCCTTCCTCCTTGCGCCAGTAGGCACGGGCGCGTGCCCGGTGCGCGCAGCCACACGCCGGCCACCTCCTCCCTGCCTGGCTGCCTCCTCCTCCCCCTGGACGCCTCTCGCAGCGCCACGCCACCCCCGGACCTCTCTCACTCTCTCCCGTGCTCCTCCTGTCCTCTGGCTCTCTCCCTCGCACCACCCGAATGCGCCCGCCGCTGCCAACATGCACCACTGCAGCCACTGCCTCCCCCTTGCTTCCCTGACCGACTCAAGAGCTCCGCCTCGTTACCCTAGACCTTCTGCACCGATCCAAGCGACAAAGGAAGTCCCGAATCGCCGTCCCCGCCGTCTTCTTCAACATCGGTCCGCCGAGATCGCCATCGCTGCCCCGCTTGCTCCGGCCCCTCCCCGAGCTCGCCGTCTGCTTCAACCGACCCCCCGTGAGCTCCTCTTCCTCCTCCCCCTTTCCGTTCTTGCTCTCGAGCACCACAGCAACCGCACCGAGCTCGGCCTTACCCGCCGCTGCCACCACACATCGCCGTCGTGGCCACAGCCACGTTGGATCGATTCCGAGCACGTCATCATCTCCGCCGCACTCGCACGAGCCTGTAGCTCAAATCCGAGCCGAGCCGCCGTCGTTTTGGTCGCCGCCGGCAAGGCTCCGGCGACTACCGACGTGGCCATGATTAGGGCCTAATCACACCGCTAACCAACCCCCTGGGTCACTGACGCATGGGCCCCATGCGCTAATTAATCCTAGTTTTGTTTCTGTTTAAGTTAGTTTAAAACCCAGCGGGACCCACATACCTGAGTTGACCGCGCTGACGTGGCCGTTGACTGGGCCCACACGTCAGCGACCCTAACGAGCACCGTGACACTGACCAATGGGACCCCCTGGTCAGGTTTGACCCGGGGCAGCCCTGTTGACTCTGCTAATGTCACCCTGATGCAATGCTGACGCAATTAACAATTTTTTGCATTTAAAATAAATCCAGGAAATTTCAGAAAATAGTCAAAACTTCTAAAATTCATAGAAATTCAACCGTAACTCCAAATGAGATAAATTATATATGAAAAATGATCAGAAAAATCCAATCTATCCATCTGTACTGGTTTCATGCATGTTAGAACAACTTTTAGTTGCTGAATTGGGCAAAACAAATAAAGGCGTTTGAATAAATAACATATGGAGTTTGAATTTGAACCTAGGGTTCAAATCAACTCCATTTAACTGGCTGCTAGTTGCATTAGCTCAAACCACAGCATATTGCCATGTCATGATCATGCATCATATTGTGCATTGCATTGATTGTGTTCCTTCTCTGTTGCCGGTGGTTGTTCCCTCTCGATAGACGTGTTCCGACGATGTGATCGATGACACCAATGAAGAAACTATACTATCTTCAGAAGTGCCAGGCAAGCAAAACCCCCTTGTTCATTCCGATACAATCCCACTCTCTCGCTCCTGCTCTCTTTTACTGCATTAGGACAACAACTATTCAACTGTTACATGCTGCGGTAGTTGAACCCCTTTCCTCTGCATGACCTATCATTGCCACAGTAAATAGATGAAACCCACTAGCATCAGTAGGAGTTGTTTGAGCCCTGATGTGCCTACTCATTCATGCTTGTTTGTCATGCCTGCTATTGCTTAGAGTTGTGTCAGGTCTGATTCATCAGGGATGAATTGGAGGTGTGTGAACATGTCCTACTGTGTGTGAGCTAAGTGTGTGAACATGATTTGGTAAAGGTAACCGTGAGAGGCCATGTAGGAGTACATGGTGGGTTGTCTCATTGCAGCCGTCCTCAAGAACTGAGTTCTGTGTTTGTGATCCATGAACAGTTACTACCACACATTGGGTTCCAGTAACTCGGCCCCTCTCGGCATATTAATCAACTTGATCTTTGTCCAGGAGTTGCAACTAGTTTCTGGTGTTTGTAGGTAGTGTTAGTAGTCTACCAAGTGGCACCCGGTACAGGTGGGCTTGGGACAGACTAGGCACAGTGGCACGATGTACCAAGTGGCACCCGGATGGTGGGCTTTGGAACCCTGCTCACATCATTTGGGGCCGTGAGCGACATCCCGGCCGGATCTCCTTGCGGATGGAACCCGAATAGGCGATAAACCTAGACGAGAGACTTGTGTGGTTAGTCAAGTCGTGGCCGACACCCTCGCTGGGCTTCCGCTTGAAGGTTCCCGAGTACATGTCCTGTAAACGGCGATAAGTGGTGAGAGCGTGTGTGAAGAAGTACACCCCTGCAGGGTTAATATGATCTATTCGAATAGCCGTGTCCGTGGTAAAGGACTTCTGGGTTGCCTGTACAGTTCATAGACAAGTGAAAGTGGATACTCTAAAATGTGCAAGATAAGCGTGAGTGCTATAGATGGCGTTCTCGTAGGGAGACGGGAGCGGATCCATAGTGGTGTATTGATATGGTGAATATGTGGACTCATGTGCGCCACCTCAAAAGAGTTTGTTGCTGTCGTAGTTTAGGATAGCCACCGAGTAAAAGCTGGCTTGCTGCAGTTAAAACCCACCACCCCTTTGTTGATAATGGTGCATATGTAGTTAGTTCTGATGTAAGTCTTGCTGGGTACATTTGTACTCACGTTTGCCTATTTTATGTTTTTGTAGAGAGACTTCAGTCTCACTAGTAGTTCCACGTGGAGTTCGACGTTTAGCTTGTTACCTCAGCTACGATCTTGTGCCCTCGGCAGGATCTGGTAGATAGTCAGGCTTCTAAGCCTTTTTCATTTGTAGATGTCTGTACTCAGACATGTTAAGCTTCCGCATGTGCTTTGATTTTTATGCTCTGAATGTTGGGTCATGAGACCCATGTTTGTAATATCTCGCTCCTTGGAGACTAATGAATAAATACTTGAGTCGTAGAGTTATGTTGTGATGCCATGTTGTATTTACACATATCGAGCATATTGTGTGTATGATTGAAATGCTTGGTATGTGTGGGATCTGACAACCTAGTTGTTTATCCTTGGTAGCCTCTCTTATGGGGAAATGTAGTCTTGTGCTTCCTTGACCATAGTAGTCCGCTACAGCCGATTCACTTTGAGTCTGCTAGCCCGGACTCTTGCTCGGAACACTTGGTGGCGGCATATGATTCACCGTTCTGTGTTCGTCCTTCGGGAAATGTCGCGGTGACATCCGAGTCCTGCCTAGCCTGCTATAGCCCGGGTTCTCGGAGTCCTGTTAGCCCAGTGCTACAGCCCGGATTCGCACGCTGCTGACCGACATGCTCGATGTTGATTCATGTATGCCTGTCCCTATAAGTTAGTGCCACTTTGGGTTCACAACTAGTCATGTCGGCCCGGGTTCTCTGTCATATGGATGCTAGCGACACTATCATATACGTGAGCCAAAAGGCGCAAACGGTCCCGGGCCATGGTAAGGCGACACCCGTGGGAATACCGTGCGTGAGGCCGCAAAGTGATATGAGGTGTTACCGGCTAGATCGATGTGACTTGGAATCGGGGTCCTGACAGCTTTGGTATCAGAGCCTGACTGCCTGTAGGATTACCAAGCCAAACTGGTCGAAGTTGAGTCTAGAAATGCTTTAGTTATATAAGGGAATTGATTGTGGGATGGAACGTAAGACTCTTTTTACTCCTTATACCTTATGCTTTCTAATCTGAGTCACCCTCTTCTCTTCTATGGGGATTAAGAACTAGGCTTCTCATCTTTCTATCAGGATCACGTGTTACTAATCCGTATACTTATAAGATTGTTGGATTTAAGTCTCAGTTCAGTTCCTACTACTTCCGTATGTTAACTGTTGATCTTGAAACCTTGATATTGTGCTTTTGAGTGGCTATGCCACCATTTTGTAGGATGTCTTAAATCCTTTGGAGCATTTACAGTTGCTATGCTGTCCGAGTCGTCCCAGGTTTCTAAACAATTTGGTGCATTTGCAAATCCTTTCCCTCTGGTTTCGATGTTCCTTTAGGCCAGGTTAATCACACTAATTGTTGAGTTGAGGTATTCTATTGCCTCGACATTTATGTTGGAGCTATTATTATAAACCTAGGTGTCTAGAGCATCACCTAGTAATCCAGCCATGCTTTGTGTTCCCAGTGTGATGATTCTGGCCATCATTCTCGAAAGCATCCCGTGATGCCACTTAGTAGTAGGTATTCTACTCCTGGGTTTCTGAACCCGAGATTTCCCTACTTACTTCATGTTGTTAGTGTTGCTCGTACCTTTAGGATATTAGTAACCTTTGCGATTGTCTTCGAGGTCCGTGGTACATCATTCTTCTAAATACCATGAACCATTCTTGGCAGAAGTTCCTTGAACCAAGAGATCACGAAAAGAGTGCTCTCGATGGGTTCTCCATTCTATTTTGTGACTCTGCCAATTCAACCTTTCTGCATGGGCAATCAGGAAGAAATATGCTGAATTTGTTCGGCATAGTAATCCATGCATTCACAACTCAGAAAAACATGTGTTCCTTTGAGTTGTCCCTCCTTAGTTGTTTTCTGGCCCTCGTCTATCGATTGATAGTCAGGAGTAGTTATGCATTTGTGTTCATCGATGCCCCTACTCTTGTGGCCCGTCAAGCCATTCTATTCGGGAATGACTAGGAGAAACAAACTCCAGTACGTCATCCATATCTAGGATTGGGTCAAAGCAATTGTATTCCGCGGATCAAAATGCCAAGCCAGCTTTGCTTTGTTGTACCTTGGAGTGTTACCATCTTTATGTCAAGAGTGTCATGAGAATTGCACCACCTCTTATGAATTATTGACGCACTAATACTTCTTGCCATCATTGTTCATTCCTCGGTCCCCATGTTATTGTAACCGGAATGCCGACAAGTGTACTGTGATGTGCGAAAATCAATACTCCTAGCAACTTTGTTGCTTGGTAGTTAATGGACAATACTCTCATTCTTAGCGTGTTGGTTATTGAATCATCATCCTAAGATTGATCGTGTTACCTAGTCCATATTTCTGGGTGCACTCATCGACCAAGGAGTTAGGATTGTGACAGTCCCTCGCTCCTTGATCATATCGTCTTGCCCTGAAAAGCAAGATTGTTCTCGAGCTTAATAACATATCGGTGGTTCGTGATTTTCCGAATATCTTCTCGGAAGTATTACCGGGTTGTTTCCTGACTGTTATGTTGAGCTCGTGATCTTGTTGGTTTTATTCTAAACCATCCATTCTCCAAGAATCTGTGTTGAATACCCTGAGGTAGTTGTTTAAGCTGAACAACAACTTGGAGAGTTGAAAGATAAAAGCTTGTCCGACTCAGTTCATTCCAAAGGGATATCTTGTGTGTGTGTGCGTGTGTGTTGAAGAAAGATGATATCTTCATCAATTGATCCTCGTGATCAATTGTCGGTGCTATTGTCTTACCCAAACCTTGATTTGAGTGTGGGCTATCGTCAAATCAAATCAGAACCAATGATATTCGTAATGTTGTCTTACTCGTGGTTGTTCCTCGAGCATACATCATTATATTCTTTGGGTCTGACCAATGTTATCACCGTGTTCACTTAATTATGGAATTCCATTTATATGGAAACCTGGATGAATTGTTGTTGAGCCCATCGACAACATCCATGTCCTCCCCATGATTTTGTTGAACATTAAGCGAGTGTTGGAAACTTTTGAAAGCATCTCTTCATGATAGCTCATGAAGCATATGTTGGATGAAAGGAGTGACTTCCTCTGATTCACATGCATTTGGTGCAAGTTGCCGCCGTGAGTTCGAGGAAGTTAGTTTTGCTTCCTCTGGAATCATCCCAAGTCAGTCATGCACGTGCGAAGTATTCTATGGTCTGATAGACTGATCATCTTCATTCCATTTGAGTTCCATAGCACACTAAGCCACTGATTGACCTGTTCCAGGAAAAGGGGTTGTTGTGCTATCCTAGGTCATGCACAAGATTTTGATATCCTCAATGATAGTTCCCCAACAGAACTCGGTAGTGTTTTATTATAAGACTACTATGTGGTCATACTTGTCTAGGACAACGTGTTCACATGTTGTAGTAGAACAAGCTCATGTTTTGGAGCTTGCTATCGTAGTTCATTCCCCGAGAATCTCGCAACGTCGTCTCGTCGATTTGTGTTGCAAAATTTCATTTTCCTCTCTAGACTCGATGAGTCTGGAATATCCTGACACCAACAAGATCTGAATCTCAGGCAGATATGCTGGTTGGAGCATTTTCCAAGAACTATAATATTGGTCTCTCGATAACCGGTAAAGTGGATGTCGTGGCCAACACATCCGGCCGGAAGACCTATTATTGTAGTATCTCGATTGAAGAAAGTTGGCCACCTCCCCATGAGGATTTCGTAGGATTTACCTCCGTAGTTATTCCTTATGGATTCTTGCGCTCCCGAAGTCCGACCTTCTACTTGATGTTCAAGATACCAAACCATATCAAATGGGTTACGCTAGTACATCAAGGAGAACATTAGAAGCGGAGTGCAAAATGTCTCTCGGTCGATCATCCAGATTTTGTCCCCTTGGCCCCGCCAAGGCAAAATCTAAGGAAGTGTTATCTTTCTTTGCATCTGCATCCCCCATCATTATTCATCATCGTAGTATGATGTGTTGCCAGGATCCTTGACACGGATGTTGGTAAAACCTTGATGATTAGGGAAATGCTCAAGTTCTTGAGAGCACTCACAAGCGCTAGGTGTTATCATCGGCACTAACTGGGATTGCTCCCAGTTTCCTCGGTTATGCTATAACTTTTCAAATAGTAGACTCACTCTCTACTGTTGAGCTTCTCCCTAGTTACTAAAACAATCCCTTGTGTTTTTTTCAACAAGGTAATCCACATCATCCATTCTAATTCGGGTATGCCATTCTTCCGAACCCCTTCAAATGGTCGCTCGAGAATTGCCTTAGGCTTGTATAAAGAGTTTCATTGATCTCTGAATCAAAGGTAATTCTTTTTGCCACTTAAGGGATGATTCCATAAGTCAGCTCCTCTAAGATGTCTCGTTATGGTATCTTGGCAATTTTACTCCTCGCCACGTTGACAACCGTTCACCACCTTCTCAAGCGTGGAATGGTTGCCTACCAATTTGAACCTTCGTCATCTGTTCCACTCCATCCCTCTAGATGTGTGTTTTGTGTCTCAGCTCGAGAGATGTTGCTATGTCTCATTCCGTGAGTTGATCCTAAGTTGTTCGATCTTCGAGAAGATCGATCCTTCTAGAGTCTCCTTCTCCTCTCGTTGTCATGCTGGCCGGAGTTCTCAGAGCAAGACGACAAGGCAAAGATGGTGATTGAATCAATGTTCATTTGAGGTGCAATCCAGATTGTGAAGATCGTGTTAGCTTTGTGTCCCCTTTGTCTTCTTACCTCACGTCTTGAATCTCGGGACGAGATTCTTGTTTAGTGGGGGTGAGTTGTCACATCCCTAGCCTTGCTATGCACTTGGACTAGCTTGGTTGTTGCACCATGTCTAATTTATTTGAAAGTTGAATTGGGAATTGCTCAAACCCTAGCACCAGATCAAATCAACTAGGTTCAAATAAAAATATTCTCAATGAACCCAAAATGCCCTTCAGAAAAGTTCATCATTTTTGGATTAGTCTAGAACCTCTCCCAAAAATGGTGCACATTTTTCTAGGCCATTCTAGATTTTTTAATTAAATCATATGGTATTTGCATTTGGGCATTTAATTGCTAAATAATATTTTAAATGCCCAAATAATCACAAACTGAAATGTTTGTAGTTGGAAATATTCCAAACAGTGACATTGAGTAGTTTCATGATTTTTGGAAATGCCCTGGCATTTTTATTAAAGCCAAACACAATTACAGATAATAGAAAACAGAAACAACTTAGAAGAGAGAGAGAGAACGCTTACCTGGGCCACTTACCTGGCCACCTACCTGTGCAGCCCACCAAAGCCGGCCCAGCCCACCACCGCAGCCCCTCTATCGCCTTCCTCCTCACTCTCTCCCGTGCTCCTCCCCTCCTCTGGCTCTCTCCCTCGCACCACCCGAATGCGCCCGCCGCCGTCGACGTGCACCACCGCGGCCACTGCCTCCCCCTGGCTTCCCTGACCAGCTCAAGAGCTTCGCCTCGTCGCCCTAGACCTTCTGCACCGATCCAAACAACGCCGGAAGCCCCGAATCGCCGTCCCCGCCGTCTTCTTCAACCTCGATCCGCCGAGATCGCCATCGCCGCCCCGCTTGCTCCGGGCCCTCCCCGAGCTCGCCGTCTGCTTCAACCGACCCCCCGTGAGCTCCTCTTCCTCCTCCCCCTTTCCGTTCTCGCTCTCGAGCACCACAGCAACCGCACTGAGCTCGGCCGCACCCGCCGCCGCCACCGCATGTCGCCATCGTGGCCACAGCCACGTTGGATCGATTCCGAGCACGTCATCGTCTCCGCCGCACTCGCACGAGCCTGTAGCTCAAATCCGAGCCAAGCCGCCGTCATTTTGGTCACCACCGGCAAGGCTCCGGCGACTGCCGACGTGGCCATGATTAGGGCCTAATCACACCGCTAACCAACCCCCTGGGTCACTGACGCATGGGCCCCACGCCCTAATTAATCCTAGTCTTGTTTCTGTTTAAGTTAGTTTAGAACCCAGCGGGACCCACATGCCTGAGTTGACCGCGCTGAAGTGGCCATTGACTAGGCCCACACGTCACGACCCTAACGAGCACCGTGACACTGACCAGTGGGACCCCCTGGTCCGGTTTGACCCGGGGCAGCTCTATTGACTCTGCTGATGTCACCCTGACGCATTGCTGACGCAATTAACAATTTTTTGGATTTAAAATAAATCCAGGAAATTTCAGAAAATAGTCAAAACTTCTAAAATTCATAGAAATTCAACCGTAACTCCAAATGAGATAAATTATATATGAAAAATGATCAGAAAAATCCAATCTATCCATCTGTACTGGTTTCATGCATGTTAGAACAACTTATAGTTGCTGAATTGGGCAAAACATATAAAGGCGTTTGAATAAATAACATATGGAGTTTGAATTTGAACCTAGGGTTCAAATCAACTCCATTTAACTGGCTGCTAGTTGCATTAGCTCAAACCACAGCATATTGCCATGTCATGATCATGCATCATATTGTGCATTGCATTGATTGTGTTCCTTCTCTGTTGCCGGTGGTTGTTCCCTCTCAATAGACGTGTTCCGACGATGTGATCGATGACACCAATGAAGAAACTATACTATCTTCAGAAGTGCCAGGCAAGCAAAACCCCCTTGTTCATTCCGATACAATGCTACTCTCTCGCTCCTGCTCTCTTTTACTGCATTAGGACAACAACGATTCAACTATTACATGCTGCGGTAGTTGAACCCCTTTCCTCTACATGACCTGTCATTGCCAAAGTAAATAGATGAAACCCACTAGCATGAGTAGGAGTTGTTTGAGCCCTGATGTGCCTACTCATTCATGCTTGTTTGTCATGCCTGCTATTGCTTAGAGTTGTGTCAGGTCTGATTCATCAGGGATGAATTGGAGGTGTGTGAACATGTTCTACTGTGTGTGAGCTAAGTATGTGAACACGATTTGGTAAAGGTAACGGTGAGAGGCCATGTAGGAGTACATGGTGGGTTGTCTCATTGCAGCCGTCCTCAGGAACTGAGTTCTGTGTTTGTGATCCATGAACAGTTACTACCACACATTGGGTTCCGGTAACTCGGCCCCTCTCGGCTTATTAGTCAACTTGATCTCTTTCCAGGAGTTGCAACTAGTTTCTGGTGTTTGTAGGTAGTGTTAGTAGTCTACCAAGTGGCACCCGGTACAGGTGGGCTTGGGACAGACTAGGCACAGTGGCACGGTGTACCAACTGGCACCCGGATGGTGGGCTTGGGAACCCTGCTCACATCGTTTGGGGCCGTGAGCGACACCCCGGCCGAATCTCCTTGCGGATGGAACAAGAATAGGTGACAAACCTGGACGAGAGACTTGGGTGGTTAGTCAGGTCGTGGCCGACACCCTCGCTGGGCTTCCGCTTGAAGGTTGCCGAGTACATGTCATGTAAACGATGATAAGTGGTGAGAGCGTGTGTGAAGAAGTACACCCCTGCATGGTTAATATGATCTATTCGAATAGCCGTGTCCGTGGTAAAGGACTTCTGGCGGGTTGCCTGTACAGTTCATACACAAGTGAAAGTGGATACTCTAAAATGCGCAAGATAAGCGTGAGTGCTATGGATGGAATTCTCGTAGGGAGACGGGAGCGGATCCATAGTGGTGTATTGATATGGTGAATATGTGGACTCGTGTGTGCCACCTCAAAAGAGTTAGTTGCAGTCGTATTTTAGGATAGCCACCGAGTCAAAGCTGGCTTGCTGAAGTTAAACCCCACCACCCCTTTGTTGATAATGGTGCATATGTAGTTAGTTCTGATGTAAGTCTTGCTGGGTACATTTGTACTCACGTTTGCCTATTTTATGGTTTTGCAGAGAGACTTCAGTCTCACTAGTAGTTCCACGTGGAGTTCGACGTTTAGCTTGTTACCTCAGCTACGATCTTGTGCCCTCGACAGGATCTGGTAGATAGTCAGGCTTCTAAGCCTTTTTCATTTGTAGATGTCTGTACTCAGACATGTTAAGCTTCCGCATGTGCTTTGATTTGTATGCTCTGAATGTTGGGTCATGAGGCCCATGTTTGTAATATCTCGCTCCTCGGAGCCTAATGAATAAATACTTGAGTCATAGAGTTATGTTGTGCTGCCATGTTGTATTTACACATATCGAGCATATTGTGTGTATGATTGAAATGCTTGGTATGTGTGGGATCCGACAACCTAGTTGTTTATCCTTGGTAGCCTCTCTTATGGGGAAATGTAGTCTTGTGCTTCCTTGAGCCATAGTAGTCCGCTACAGCCCAGTTCACCGAAGTCCTGCTAGCCCAGCACTACTGCTCCGAAACACTTGACTGGCCGGCATGTGATTCACTTCGTTCATGTGTCTGTCCCTTCGGGGAAATGTCACGCGGTGACATCTCGAGTCCTACCTAGCCTGCTACAGCCCGGGTTCTCGGAGTCCTGTTAGCCCAGTGCTACAGCCCGGATTCGCACGCTGCTGACCGACATGCTCGATGTTGATTCATGTATGCCTGTCCCTATAAGTTAGTGCCACTTTGGGTTCACGACTAGTCATGTCGGCCCGGGTTCTCTGTCATATGGATGCTAGCGACACTATCATATACGTGAGCCAAAAGGCGCAAACGGTCCCGGGCCATGGTAAGGCGACACCCATGGGAATACCGTGCGTGAGGCCGCAAAGTGATATGAGGTGTTACCGGCTAGATCGATGTGACTTGGAATCGGGGTCCTGACAGTGGTGTACTCTGAGTCGGTCTCGGTTTCGCCGGATCGCACTAGCTGGTACTGTCAGCTCCAAAGTTAATCATGCTTCCTGATTACAAAACAACAAATTTGCCGGCTCAATCTCATTTGATGAAAATCGTGAGCTCATTGATCCCTAGATGAGATCCCTTCAAGAACTCAACACCACCGTGCGCGAGCCCCACGGTGGGCGCCAACTGTCGTGGATTTGTCACGGCAGATGTCCTAGTGTGAGGACTTAGTCGTGAGGCCAACGCATCTATGTGGTAGCTTGAGAGGGGTTGATCGGGACGAGAAACGCGAGGCGGATCATCACACAAGACAGGGGTTTAGACAGCTTCGGGCCCCGGGAAACATCATTCGGTAATAGCCCTACATGCTATTTGTGGCTAGGTCTCATTATGCTCATAAGGGAGTCGCCATAAACCGGCTCTCCTAGTTGTGTCTAGCCCTAGAGATTATTGCTTCTTGCTTGTCCTTCTTTGGGGAGCCCTGTCCCTCCTTATATAAGTTGAAGGGGCGGGTTACATGACTAGTCCTAGTAGGACTAGGATTAATCTATTACAAGTGGAGTCCTAGTCTTGCTTCCTTTGTAGGAGAATATTCCTTGTGCTTTCCTCATAAACCGGCCCACCATAGCATGATCCGGCCTTCCATAAACCGCCTTCTGGGCCAACGGGTCTTGTCATTCCTCTGACCCACTCGCCGGGTCACCCATGAGTCGCCAGGCTCGGGCGGGTCACTTAGTGAGTCGTCCAGTCCGTCTGGGTTATACTTCTGGCCGGGTTATGCCGCGGGGTATATCCCCGACAGTTTCCTTCCTCGGTAAACCGACTCTGTACAACCCTAGGCCCTTCGGTGTCTATATAAACCGGAGGGATTAGTCCGTAGAGGCTATCAGATTTCACATAGGCTAGACATATAGGGTTTACCCATTACGATCTCGAGGTAGATCAACTCTTGTAACCCCTATACTCATCAAAGTCAATAAAGCAGGAAGTAGGGTTTTACCTCCATTAAGAGGGCCCAAACCTGGGTAAACATCGTGTCCCTTTGTCTCATGTTACCTTCGATCCTCAGACGCATAGTTCGGGACCCCCTACTCAAGATCGGCCGGTTTTGACACTGACATTGGTGCTTTCATTGAGTCTTCCATTGTGTCGTCGGCAGAAGGCTTGATGGTTCATTCAATCATCAACAATGATGCCTTTTCCGGGGAAACCTTCACTACTAGGGAAAAGCCTAGCAGCAGCGCGGGTTTTGGGCCTATCAGTAGCGCGGGCAGGAGCGCTACTGATAAGGCGCTATAGATAATGCTTAGCAATAGCGCGTCTTGACAGGCGCTACTGCTAAATTGACTTAGTAGCAGCGGTTCTCTAGAACATCGCTACTGGTAATTAGTAGTAGCACCTCTCTTTACCCGCGCTACTACTATTATTTAGTATTTTCTTTCTTTTCTTTTTCATGTTGTATTCATACACCTTTACACAAGTTTTCATACAACAAGAATTTAGAGATTGTTTTACATCATAATGAGTTATTACATCATGGGGTGAAAGAATCGTGGACTAGTTTCAAGTGGATGTCCATCCACTTGAAACTAATCATGTTCTTTCACCCAATGATATAAATATCATCATCATCATCATATCATTAACAACTTAGCATCATAATACATCATTGTCATATAACACCTCCTCAATATCATCATTTTCATCATTGACATCACATAACACCTCCTCAAGATGATCATTATCAACTCTAACACATTACCACATAATAAACATATTGTACCTCATAGGACCTATTACATTCGATTAAGACCTACTACATTTTCTAAGGTAAAATAACAAAAACAAGATAGCCCCTGACTCTCCATTATGGAGAATGGAGATTAGCCTGTCTCCCATTCTTGCCTTTAAGCTGAATGTTACTTCCAAGAACCTCCTTGTAATGTCCATACATTTCTTCCATTCTCGATGATCATGTGTTCACGGGTTTTAGAAATCCGATATGCACAGTGAGCTCCGTAGATTTACCGGCGGTATGTTGAGGCGAGAGGAGACCAGAGATATCAGATGAGGCACACAATCCATCGGGAGTTTCTGTTGAAAAACATAATAATAACTTTGTAGTTAGCAATGATGTAGTAGTTTTAGAAGTATGCAAAAAATGCACGGATGTCGTAATATTAAAAAATCTTACCAGGGTATCTCCAGAGAAGTTATCATTGTTCAACACATGCACTAGTGGCACATATTCACCATAATATGGGGGAGTTCGATAATAGTCATTGTAATTCTCAAGAAGAGTACAAAATGCGATCAGATGATTTTTCTCCTTATACGTTAATTGGGTGCCTTCGGTGTAGTGGGTTTTATCTACCATCTTCCGCACAGTCTTTGAAGAATCAAAATAAGCTGTCAATGGAAATAAGCTATCAACTATTTTGAAATAAACAATATAAATTAGTTAATAACTATGTTTGAGAAACTCACATAGCGGTACAATCGGAAGCGTATCAACAAGGACCCAAATGTCCATATTGTCTTCCTCGCTGTCAGGATCACCAAGATCCATGGTGACAATCATACCCTCATAAAAACCATACATTTTGCAAAGTGCTTCCCAATTTTGGCAACCAAAATGGGTTACGCTCTGAGCATTGTACAAATTTACTTCAAAATCCATATCATGATGGGTCCTTAGGTGTATTTTCTTTGTTTCGAAACTTTCATGGTCTTCAAAACCCATCCTCTCCAAGACATAGCGTCTTGCATGGCATGGGATAAGCTAGTCGAATTGTAAAATATGAAAATTAGACGTTGAAATAGTTGAAGTCATGCTTAATGGAGAAAAAAACACTTGTCGTTGTTGCGTACCGTTTCACAATCGAAGGTCTCCTCGAGCTTAATGCTGAAGCGCTGATCGTCGTCCAGCCGAACGAACCTGTCGCACATACCTCGATCATCGTGGCACCAGCTACACTCCTCGGAGACCGCGCCGTCCGTCCGTACGACATTTCCTACAATCATAATTCAAAGATTAAACTTGTACATATTCTTGCACAAGTCATGCCAGAATTCATGACAAAATCCGGCATGACCTTTGCTAAAAAAGGGCATATCGAGCGCCTGAAATTTGCCGGAATGGAAATTAATCAACACTCCGGCAAAACATAGGCCACTCGGAGATGTAAACTGAACATGAACGGCCACTTGGGCAACCACATATCCAATTTGAGCAACAACTCAAGATATACAAGGATATTTGGCTGGTCTCACCTCGATGTCGGAGGGTCGGTGGATGGGGACGACGGCGGGATGTTGGAGTGGGTCGTTGACGGGACGACGGAGGTCACCAAACCATATAAGTTATCACTAACAACAAACATGACATGTTCAACTAGTTTTATTAATTCAACTAGTTCTTACTAAATATAAACTTACTATAAATAGAGAAAAACTAGTTCTTTCTAAAAATAAAGTAGTTCAACTAGTTATATTAATTATCTTACTAAAAATAGATTAGTTCTGTTAATTCAACTAGTTCAACTAGTTTATTAATTTACTTACTAAACTAGTTCAACTACAACTAAAGTAGTTCAACTACCACTACTACTACTAGAAATCTAGTACTAACTAAGCAACATCTAGTACTAGCTAACCCCAAATTAACATCTACTACTACTAAATCTAGTACTAACTAGTGGCAGGGGGTGGGGGCGACGGAGAGGTAGCTAGGGGCGGCGAGGTCGAGGGCGGTGGGAGGAGGCTGCCAAGGAGGAGGGAGGAGGGACGGCCAGAAGCGGAGGGAGGAGGGCGGCAAGGAGGAGGGAGGGCGGCATGCAGCAAAGGGAGGATGTGCGAGGAGGATGGAGGAGGGACGGAAGGAGGAGTACCTCGGCGGACCAACGAAGGCGGCGGCAACGACGACGGACGGTTGACGGGCGAGAGTGAGTGTGAGTGAGAGGGCGGTCGTGCGTGGGGATAAGGTAGGGATAGTTGTAGCGCGTTTGCGAAACGTGCTACAGCTAACTGAGTAGCGATAGCGCTTACAAAGAAAGTGCGCCATCGCTATAGCTAGCGGGGGCCAAGGTCATGGCAACTATAGCAGAAGGCTGTATGATACACACGCGCCATCGCTACTTCCAAGTCAGTAGCGCGTTTGGCAGACACGCGCTGCTGCTAAGTAGCAGTAGCGTGGTATTTTGAAGAGCGCTGCTGGTAAGATTCTGTGTATAGGCTTTTCCCTAGTAGTGCTTCCTCCCCGGCCAACTTTTTGTGTTCGGCGGCTTCGCTCTGCACGCCAATTCGATTGGTCACCTTGAACAGATCGATATTTATGCTCGTGGTCATCAGTTCAGATTCGGGAGCCTGAATTACGTCGCCGATATCCGAGGAGACTTGATCTTCAAAGGGTTCACGGCCTCGACCACTATTTCTCATCTCCAAGAAGGAAGCCCATTGGATTCGTCATCAGGCACCGCTCAAAGACTAACTATCACCCCTACCCAGGCCGTAGATCCAAGGCAGGCCACCTCTTCTGAAGATGGGAGTTTGAAACTCACCGGACTCTCTCCTATTACGGAGCTCTTTGTTGGAGACCCAGAGGCAACTATGTCTTCGGCAAGCCTGGAATCAATCAGGACTCCCCCTATCATCGGAGAGCCGAATCCGCCTCTGGATGCTAACTCCGAACTCTCAAGGTATGTGTCCATTGAGCACGGTTGTAGGTGTCAAAACCGCGGATCTCGGGTAGGGGGTCCCGAACTGTGCGTCTAGGCGGATGGTAACAGGAGACAAGGGACACAATGTTTTTACCCAGGTTCGGGCCCTCTCGATGGAGGTAAAACCCTACTCCTGCTTGATTAATATTGATGATATGTGTAGTACAAGATTAGATCTACCATGAGATCAGAGAGGCTAAACCCTAGAAGCTAGCCCATGGTATCATTGTTGTTCGTCCTATGGACTAAAACCCTCCGGTTTATATAGACACCGGATAGGGTTAGGGTTACACAGAGTCGGTTACAATGGTAGGAGATCTACATATCCGTATCGCCAAGCTTGCCTTCCACGCCAAGGAAAGTCCCATCCGGACACGGGACGAAGTCTTCAATATTGTATCTTCAGAGTCCAGGAGTCCGGCCAAAGATGATAGTTCGGCTATCCGGAAACCCCCTAGTCCGGGACTCCCTCAGTAGCCCCTGAACCAGGCTTCAATGACGATGAGTCCGACGCGCATATTGTCTTTGGCATTGCAAGACGGGTTCCTCCTCCGAATACTTCATAGAAGATTTTGAACACAAGGATAGTGTCCGGCTCTGCAAAGCAAGTTCCACATACCACCGTATAGAGAATAATCTTTACACAGATCTGCTGAAGTATTCCGCGGCGTGACATCACACCATGGCCAGGCTTTTATATGAATCGTTTTTACTGTTCCACCTCAGCGCGTTTAGCGAGGCAGTTTCCTTGGCACGTCTTACCAAAGCGGAGATCGTGCCCCCTTATTCTGGGATCCTCATCAATACGGGTGTGGGTAACCCAGTCATGCCCGTTGGCACGCCCCCTCTATTGAAGGTGAGTCCCGAGCGGTCACGGGGAGGGCTCTTGGTATTCAACCTCTTTATAACGAGACCAAGGCCTGCTCCTTTCTTTCAATCTCAATCGAATCCGCCCCTCGTCTCGAGTTCCAACACCCAAAGCTCCAGATTCAGGCGCTTCGGACCTTCGACGATGTCCGGCTCCGACCTGCACGGCCGGTGGATTCCCTCCTCCGTCACGGAGGAGGACGTGTTAAAGCTGAGAGACGCCAGGTATCTAACCGGCGAAATTTCGCATAGGCTGCCTGCCTGAGGGAAGGTTATTCCCACTCCCGAGCCTTGTGAGAGCGTGGTGTTCGTGTCTCACTTCCTTTGGGGTTTAGGCTTCCCGACGGACCCCTTTATGAGGGGGCTCATGTTTTATTATGGGCTGGAATTCCATGACTTGGATCCGGAGTCTATCCTCCACATCTCATCGGTCATTGTCGTATGCGAAGCCTTCCTCCACATTACCCCTCACTTCGGATTGTGGCTTAAGACCTTCAAAGTGGAGCCGAAGATGATCAAGGGGCAGCAGGCAGAGTGCAGAGGGGCTGTTATAAGCAAAAGTGCTGACGCTCCATGGCCCGAGGGCTCTTTTCAAGAGGAGCTCGGTTTGTGGCAACATGAGTGGTTTTATATCACCGCTCCCAGGGGCACCAAATGGGTGGCGCTACCTGCCTTCCGCTCGGGTCCTCCACAACGGCTGGCGTCATGGGTCAACAAAGGGCTTGACTGTGGGCCGTCCAAGGACGTACCTATGCTGCAGGGCCGTATGCGAGACCTCCGAGAGAGAGAGAGATCAATCTGGTCGTAGTGGCGCAAGTCATGCTGATTCGGCGCCTTCTGCCCTGCAAACGTCGCCCCCTCCGCCTGTGGGAATTCAATCCAGAGGGACCATGAGCTCTCCAAGATTTTATGGGTGCGACGCCCGTGGAGATGTATAAACTGTTCTTTGGATCACAAGAGAAGTGTCCGGACTTGACCGAGGACGCAGGTCTAAGCTGCAATCGCCTGGATACTCAAGTAAGTAGTCATGTACCCGGACACGCTATCCATACATTTATCATAAACTTGTCCTTTAGAGAGTCGTCCCTTGAACAGGAGTGGATAGAGAAAGCAAAGCTAATAAGGTGTCCGGCCCCCCTTCCCGAGACCGCACCGGATCCTGTGTTAACCAAGATGCTGACGGCTGCGCCTTTGGAAGAGGGCAAAGGGGGGAACATGGAAGCTACTGCCTCCGTGAAGGAGGTTTTCAAGGAAGGAGGGATCGAGAATCCCACCCTCCAAGGGGAGAAGAGGACCACTTCTGAAGATCCGAAGGCCAAGGCGTCAAAGCGGGGAAAGAAATCTTCGCCAGAGGGTCCGGCGCCGGGAAACACCCCAGCCGCACTATTTCCCCAACGGGATCAGCCCTCTAGCGAGCCGTAAGTAGAAAGAGGAGTCTTGTAATAAGGGACATCCATGTTTTTATTTCTGAAGATAACCGAAATTTTATGTTGTAGTTCGGATCTCAGCCCTTCTCAGCAGAGCTCGTCTTCGGGGGGTCTTCGTCCGAAGATGATGGAGAGAAAACGCCTCCACCTGCCACACCGTCATGCAAGGCGGACGACCCTGAGGTGTCATCGCGGAGGGTTTCCCCGAGTCCGGCGGGGCCGGAAGGTCCGGCGCCAACTGGTGTGCGGTCGGAGGAGCTGAAGGATATGCTCGGACGAGCGTCTATCTCAGAAGATCACCGTGTGCTAATGGGTACGATGATTGAAAGGATTGCATCCGCTGAGAGCAGATTTGCATGAAGCCGTCAGAAGTTTACTGACGGGGTTTGAGGTACGCAAAAATGATGTACCTTCCGACAGTTTTGCATATAGAATGCGTCCTGTATAGATAGTAGCCCCTGAGACTCGGTACGTTGTCAAAAGTGACAGTGTGCCGGGGATCATAATCTCAGTTGTAAGATGTCGCCTTCCCTATATAGGTGGCGGTGCGTCCGGTGGCCAGCCGGATTGATGAATTTGCCGAACTAAAGCGGCAACTTGACGTGGCGGATGCGGACATCACGCTTGTCAATAAGCGACTTGACGAATCGCAAGGTATGCAACTTCTCCGCGGACACTTGGTAAGGGAGCTTGACGCCCATGCCTTACAACATGTATGCTTGATGCAGATGGTGTCGCTGCTATGGAGATCTTTCGGGCGGAGCTCGCCCGAGTCAAGGAACAAGCCAGAAGAAGTGATGCGACTGCTTTGAAGGCGTCCGAAGAGCTAAAAGCCGAACAGGCTGCTCACTGCCGAAGCCGGGAGGAAATGGCCGAGATGGCCGTGAAGTTGAAGAATGCTACCGACCGCTATGAGTTTCTTGAAAAAGAACGTTGAGCGGAGCAAGAGGACCTGTAAAAGGCCACCGCCGAAGCCAAGGATGCCTGCTCCGCGATGAGAGCTATAAAGGAGGAGCTACGTCAAGCCGGGGATATCGCGGCTCGAAAGCCCTTTCTGCTGTGAAGGAAGTTCACGGATCCAAAGTATGCTCAGTTGGACCGGCTGTGGGGTGCAGAAGATGCTTATTTGGACTTGGTGGCGAGTGCCGCGGATGCGGTTGAGCACTTCCGAGGTCAAAAGGATCACGGAATGGAGGAGTTATTTTGGTCGCAATTCCATAGTCCAGAGCGTCCACTTCCCTGAACCGATCGGTTGGCCGAATGGGCTGAGCTGAATAGGTTGTCCGGACTTGCCATGAAGGATGTTGTGACTCATTTGTGATCGAAAAGGCCCGAGCCGAAGAGTTATTTTGGCTTGGTGCAGCAGTTCCTTGGTGCGGTGCCGCATATCGATGCAATGAAGCGGTCAGCGTGCATAGAGGGTGCGCGGATGGCTCTTGCCCGTGTCAAGATATACCGGGCGGAAATGAATGCCATCGACGTTGCATCCCAAGATTCGGACAGAAGCCGAGTACCTGCCGAGCACTATTTTGGGGAAGTCCTGCAGGGCGCTCATGTAATAGAGACACAGTGCTCGAAGGATATTATGTTCTAATGACATGTATGATTTGTCAAACAATGTTTCAATGTAATATAAGAGCTTTTTATACTTGTGCGTTCAAGTAGTAAAACACCTCCTGTGCGACCGTTGATGTATATGTGTATATAACCTGAAAGATGGCAATCTTCGGCTTCAACCCCCACGCACATAATGCGGGGGTGTTTGCAAAAAAGGCGCACTTTCACACTTAATCCAACGCCTTGGTCCTGTAAAGGAGGTGATAGCGTAGCAAACTAGGCAACCGGACTATAATGCTTTATCACTTTCACTTAGCCATAGGAGTTCGATGGTGGGGCTACTATATAGCCCCTGGGGGCACCGCGCTCTCCCAAATTTGGGGCGCGTATGTGCCTGACCAGGAAACGGTCCTTCGTTAACACGGAGGAATTCTAAACATTCCTTTTAGTCATCGAGTGGTTGACCAGTCTCACGCTATATCATGATAGTCAGTTTTCGGCTTTCTCTACTGAGGTGCTCGCCCAGCCGAACCGGGGCACAATCGCAGTAGTTCTCCTGGTGCCGCGTTAGCCGATAGAAGCGAAACGTAAGGCAGAAAAACACAGGAGCCGGGCAAACCCAACATTTGACCAAAGATATGATTCGGAGCCGATGCATATAAGGCCTAACTCGAGACGCCCAACACTCCCTAAGGTATTCGGTCTTTATGAAAATGGGTCGAACAACGCCCTTGATAACAAGCCCCTAGTGTCCAGGTACGAGCAAAATTCTGGCGCGGCCGATGCCAAAACGCCAGCCTCCTCTTCGGCTATATCAAGAAGCCGGAGGATGTGTATCAACAAGAGACAGTAAGAAAGGTTTACGCAGGGTCTTAATCTGAAAAGAATCCTTGCAACGGGTCCCTACTGCACGTCTGCGCCTGTGTCTCCGTTGTGCCATGTCCTGGATGGGTGTAGCACGGTGTTCATCTGTAACAGAGAGGAACTTAGTTGAAAAAAAAAGAGATCATGCGAAGAATGTACTTTGTACTGAAAAAAGAGTATGAAAAAAATGAATAAAATTGAGCTTTATGGTCTCTCATTGTACATGCATGGAGCCCCTTGTACAGGGGTATGTAGCTAATAAGCTCTTGTATGTTTACGCCGGACTCGTCCAACCGTGTCCGGGGTCTTGACGACCTGCTTGGGTGCGTTCATTAGCAAAACCCGATTAGTGTGAGGCTGTCAAGGCAGTCTCACATCCTTCCGTGCTCGAAGAACGCTCAATATTCCCTTTTAGTGATATGATGCCGCGTGGATCGGGCATTTTAAGTGTAAGAGATGCATAATGCGGTATTGCGTTAAAGCGGGCGAAAGCTTCACGTCCCAATAGTGCTTGATAGCTACTATGAAATGGGGCGATCTGGAAGACTAACTTTTCGCGACGGAAGTTGTCGGATGAGCCGAACACAACTTCTATTAGTAGGGAGCCTGTACAATGGGCATATGGGCCTGGCGTTACTCCTTGAAAGGAAGTGTTGCTATGGCAAATTTTGGTTGTGTCTATCCCCATTCTGTGGATTGTATCCTGGTATAGCAGGTTTAGATCACTCCCACTATCCATTAGGACTTGCGTAAATTGGAATCCGTTGATTATAGGATCTAATATCGGAGCAGTCCATCCTGCGTTCCGGACACTTCCGGAGTAATCCTGACGGTCGAAGGTGGTTGGTTTTGACAACCAGTGTCGGGATTCCGGCGGGATGGATCGTGCGGCGCGTACTTCAATGGGCACCGCTCTGTTTTTCCCTTTGGTCACTTGAAGTGAGTTTACTGTTTGGACTTCTCGCGGGAAATTCTTTTGTTTTCTGATGCTCTGCTTGTGGGGTTCGTCATCATCCTCGCTTGGTGTGTCGAGCCCCTTGTGTTCGGCGTTGAGTTTGCCGGACTGCTTAAAGACCCAACAATCTCTGTGGGTGTGGTTTGTAGGCTTTCCAGGAGTACTGTGGATTTGGCATATATTGTCCAAGATTTTTTTTAAGTTGGATAGCTCGTCACTGTTATCCTTAAGGGGCAGTTTTTTGTTGTTCTGCCGAGAGCTTTTGAATCCGGCGTTGACTGCCGTGCTCTTCGGGCTATTCCCCTTGGTCCGGCGCTGGTCCTTGCTGCGTTGTGGTTTCCTGTTTCCATCCCTGACTTCGGATGTACTTGGGTCGCTGGTACTGCATCTTGCCAGCCAGCTATCCTCTCCGCGCAGAAGCGGGTCATGAGGCTTGTCGGTCGGCCATTGTTCTTGGCTTTTCTTGGCGAGGTGTTCAAGCGAGCCATTCGTCTCGGACGTTGTGTTTGAAAGCTGCTAGGGCTTCGGCGTCTGGACAGTCGACTATTTGGTTCTTTTTAGTGAGGAACCTGTTCCAGAATTTGCGGGCTGACTCTCCGGGTTGTTGGGTTATGTGACTTAAATTGTCTGCATCCGGAGGGCGGACATAAGTCCCTTGAAAATTTTCCCTAAAAGCATCCTCGAGCTCTTCCCAACTTCCAATGGTATTTTCAGGGAGGCTTTTGAGCCAATGCCGGGCTGGCCCTTTGAGCTTGAGGGGTAAGTATTTTATGGCGTGGAGGTCATCTCCTCTGGCCATGTGTATATGGAGGATGTAATCCTCAATCCAGACTCCGGGGTCTGTTGTTCCGTCGTATGCCTCTATGTTTACGGGCTTGAATCCCGCTGGAATCCGTCGTAGCGTCCCGTTGTTCCTCGTTATCGCTTCCTTTAGGTGTATCCACCATATATACATCGTGAGTTGAGGTGGCCTTCCAGTGCCCTGTAGGCACTGGTTCTTGGTCGTCTCCGGCATCGTCGTCCATACCGTCGATGTCTTCGGAGTCAAAGGCAAGCATGTCGGTTAAATCGTCGACAGTGACTACAAAGTGGGTGGTGGGTGGGCGTTGAATTTCTTTGTCGTCCGTGTCCCAACCTTCCTGACCATAGTCCGGCCAGGGCTCTCCTAATAAAGAGAGAGACTTTAGTGCGTTCAGGATGTCGCTGAAGGGCGAGTGCTGAAAGATGTCCGCGGCAGTGAACTCCATAACAAGCGCACAACCGGATTCGATTGGAAGGGGCGTGGAAGGTCCAGAGTCTGGAGAGGAGTCCAGCTCCATGGAGTCACGAACTTCGCAAAGGACAGGGATGGTGTTTGGCTCAATCGCCATAGAGATCGTAGCCCCCGAGGCGGTGTCCAGCCACTCATCCTTGATCGGCAAAGTCAGCTCCGAGCTAAGGGTTGGAGCGGACTCTGGTGCGGCCTCCACGGCACTGCTCAATGATAGAGCTAGATCATGCCCTTCGAGACAGTGCGGCACGCTTGGTTTTGGCTCGAATCCGTCGAAGATCAAGTCTCCGCGGATGTCGGCCGTGTAATTCAAACTCCTGAATCTGACCTGATGGCCAGGGGCGTAGCTTTCGATCTGATCCAGATGGCCTAACGAATTGGCCCGCAGTGCAAAGCCACCGAATACGATGGTCTGTTCGGGGAGAAAAGTCTCACCCTGGACTGCGTTGTTGTTGATGATCGAAGAAGCCATCGGGCCTAAAGGTGACGACACAGAGGAACTCTCAATGAAAGCACCAATGTCGGTGTCAAAACCGGCGGATCTCGGGTAGGGGGTCCCGAACTATGCGTCTAGGCGGATGGTAACAGGAGACAAGGGACACGATGTTTTTACCCAAGTTCGGGCCCTCTCGATGGAGGTAAAACCCTACTCCTGCTTGATTAATATTGATGATATGGGTAGTACAAGAGTAGATCTACCACGAGATCAGAGAGGCTAAACCCTAGAAGCTAGCCTATGGTATCATTGTTGTTCGTCCTACGGACTAAAACCCTCCGGTTTATATAGACACTGGATAGGGTTAGGGTTACACAGAGTCGGTTACAATGGTAGGAGATCTACATATCCGTATCGCCAAGCTTGCCTTCCACGCCAAGGAAAGTCCCATCTGGACACGAGACGAAGTCTTAAATCTTGTATCTTCATAGTCCAGGAGTCCGGCCAAAGATGATAGTTCGGTATCCGGACACCCCCTAGTCCGGGACTCCCTAAACGGCCATGTGTCATGTACCATGCCCAGCTCCACAGGACCTCGGTTCCCCGTCCGGCCCTCACTCTTAAGCGAGACCTTTGTAACGCCCTCGATGCGGCTATATCTCCCACGTGTCGAAGCACGACTTAGAGGCATAACCGCATTGAAAGCAATGTCGCAAGTGAGGTAATCTTCACACAACCCATGTAATACATAAGGGAAAGAGATACATAGTTGGCTTACAATCGCCACTTCACACAATTACATGAATAAAGCATTACATCATCCAGATACAATCAAGGTCCGACTACGGAACCAAAATAAAAGAAGAACCCCAAATGCGACAAAGGTCCCCGATCGACCCCAACTGGGCTCCACTACTGATCAACTAGAACGAAACAACACAAAGGGCAAGATCTTCATCGGGCTCCTCCTTGAGCTCGGTTCGCCACCGCTTTCGGTAACATAGGCACCTGCAAACTGGTTTTGGAAGTATCTGGTGATCCACGAGGACTCAGCAATCCCATTACCATGGGTATCAAGACTAGCAAAGCTTAATGGGAAAGGAAGGGGTAAAGTGGTGAGGTTGCAGCAGCGACTAAGCAAGATATGGTGGCTAACATACGCAAATGAGAGCGAGAAGAGAAACAAAGGAACGGTCGTGAAGCTAGCAATGATCAAGAGGTGATCCTGAACACCTACTTACGTCAAACATAACCCGTAAAACCGTGTTCACTTCCGGACTCCACGAGAAGAGACCATCACGGCTACACACGCCGTTGATGCGTTTTAATTCGGATCTCGTGTCAAGTTATCTACAACGGACATTAACAAATTCCCATCTGCCACATAACCGCGGGCAAGGCTCTCGAAAGTTTATACCTGCAGGGTGTCCCAACTTAGCCCATGACAAGCTCTCGCGATCAACGAAGGAATAGACCTTCTCCCAGGAAGACCCGATCAGTCTCGGAATCCCGATACATCAAGACATTTCGACAATGGTAAAACAAGGCCAGCAAAGCCACCCGATGCACCGACAATCCCGATAGGAGCTGCACATATCTCGTTCTCAGGGCAACACCGGATAAGTCA
This sequence comes from Aegilops speltoides, assembly GCA_021437245.1. Classification (NCBI taxonomy): domain Eukaryota; kingdom Viridiplantae; phylum Streptophyta; class Magnoliopsida; order Poales; family Poaceae; genus Aegilops; species Aegilops speltoides. Next base: position 385,643,750 of record CM038145.1, on the reverse strand, counting down.
AGCTACGAGTAAAACCAGCCTCGAGTTGCCAAGAGGTGGCCCCAGAAGTTGCTCGGTTCGGACCAACACTTAGACAAGCACCGCCCGGGGCTATAATAAAGATGACCCTCGGGTTGGCCGACACAAGGGAAAGGGATAGGTGGTGGTGAGGCAAATGGTAAAACCAAGGTTGGGCCTTCTGGACAAGTTTTATTCAAAGGAACCGTCGGGGGTCCCATAAATCACCCGACCGCGTTAGGAACATAAAATCCGGGAACATAACACCGTATGACGGAAACTAGGGCGGCAAGTGGAACAAAACACCAGGCATAAGGCCGAGCCTTCCACCCTTTACCAAATATATAGATGCATTAATAATATAAGACATATTGTGATATCCCAACATAACCCTGTCCACCATGGAGAAATCTTCAACTTCACCGCAACTAGCAACGCTATAAGAGGGCTGAGCAAAGCGGTAACATAGCCAATCAATGGTTTGCTAGGAATGGTGTCAAAGGTTAGAGGTTCATGGCAATATGGGATGGCTTGATAAGCAGGTAATAGGTAGCGCAAGCATAGCAATAGAAACGAGCAACTAGCATAGCAATGATAGTAGTGAGATCCAGGTAGCGGTCATCTTGCCCGAAATCCGCAAGGAAGAAGAACGAGTCCATGAAGAAGACAAACGGGAGTAGTCGAACGAATCCTTGCAACTCCGAATGAAACCGAAGCTAACGAGAGGCAACCGGAAAGAAGCAAACAACATAGTAAACAACCATCGCATAATCATGGCATGATGCACAACCAAGTATGATGCATGTCCGGTTTAATGAGGCATGGCATGGCAAAGCGCAACACACAAAACTACAAGTTAGTGGAGCTCAATATGCAACGAGTTGCATATTGACGGAACACCACATCAATTATTTAGTTCTCTCTTGTTTAAGCTACCCAACAATATTAAATGTTGATTAACATGGCAAGGGGTGAACCATAACAAAACTACCTAACTAGGCAAGTTTAAATGAGGCCGAAAGAACAAACAACAATTCCGGAAAAACCTCATATGCATATTTTGGATATGGTACTGTTCTTCCCTAAAACATATTTTAAAGTTGTTAAACAGGAAAATAAAGTGCACCATGATAATCTATGCATTTTTCCACCCCATTTACATATAATGAACATTTAAAACCGAGCTACGGTTATTTAGTTATGAAATAAAGCATTTTAATATGGCATTTGAGCAAATTTAAACAAACATCATTTTAAACATTTTAAACATGGATGAAAGTGGCATATTATGAAACTCGATGAAAAACTAAGCATTTTACATATAAAGTTTGTTTTAATCCAATGCACCGTTGTGGAGTTATTATATGCATGATGTTGAAGGACTTTTCTGTAAAACAGTAATACTCTGGAAAATGGACAAAATCGCAGAGCCTAAAAAAAATAGACTCTGGGCCGAATCTGGCTGGCCCAACAACGAAAACAAACGGGAGGGCGCTGGAGGTGGCCTCACCATGGGCTCTTGGCCCGGTTCGCAGGGGAGGCTGCAGGAGGGGCGCGCTGGGCCTCACCCATGGGCTTCGGCCCGCTTGGAAGCAGAAGAGGCCGGCTGGGCTTGGGGCGCTGGCTCGCCGACGCTTGTCAACGCGAAGGCTGCCGGCGCTCGTTCCCCTGTTCGATGCAGCGAGCTGCGGGCGGCGCCTGGAGCAGTGCTCCGACGAGCGAGCGAAGGGGTGGCGAGGCGAGGGACTTGGGCGTGGAGCGGCGACAGCAGGGCTGGATCGAACAAGGGAGGGGCGCGGTCATCGCGCTCGTTCTCGAGCGGAAAGCATAGCAGAGGCGCTAGCGGCTGGGAACTGGCGAAGGCTCCGGCAAGCGAGAATGGGGCGGCAACAGCACGGGATCCGGTCGGGAAGGGTCGTGGCTGGAGGAGTCCGGCCGGACCTGGAGGAAGCCGTCGACGAGCTTGGCTCCTGCGGACCTGGCGGTTCGGGGACTTGGCGAGGCGGAGGGAGGCAGATACGGCAGCGGCGGCGTCAAAGCCCTGTCCATGGCGGCAGAGAGGGAGCAGAGAGATTAGAGACAGAGAGGAAAAGAGAGACGGGAGGGAGCTCGTGGGAAGGAGAAGGAAGGCAGCGGGACGACGGGGGCCTGCCTGCTGGCTTGCTCCGGCATGGGAACGACGCGGGCAAGGGGCGCTGGGGACGTGAGGATCCAGGAGGCGGGGATGGTGGCGAGGAGGTGAAGCTCGGGCTCCTGCGGGATTTGAGCGTCGGCGCTCGTTGACTGGAGATGGATCAAAGGGGTGGATGGTGGATCTAAAAACGAGGAAGGGGGGGGGTTGGCTGCGCTTGGCTGGATCAAATCTGGGAGGATCCCGAGAGAGTGGCGGCGGCGGGTAGGAGGAGATGGATGGATTGGACAGGCTAGGGTCTAGTGTTAGACTATAAATATGGCAAGTGGGTTTTTGGTAGGGGTATTTGGTCCCTCCGATTAAATCGGACGATTTCGGATAAATATGCTAGGGAGACCAAACAAAGAAAACGGAGATATTTTGTAGACGTTAGGGGATGATCCGGATACAACGGTAATGACTGCCCGGGTCGGGTTCAGTGGAGTTTTTGGACGCACGAGAGGGGTCTATGCACTGTGTTGAGAGGGTAGGCATTTAGATGAGAGGGGGAAAACAAAGACAAAGGGGTCAAGGGGTTTTGTTGGTCTCGGAGAAAGAGAGAAGAGAGGGGTCCAAATGGTCTGCGAGCTGGCAAGAGAGGTTAGATGGTCGGACAAGAGGGAAACGAAAACATGGTTGGTCTGGAATGGTCAGTGTGGGCAAGGCGATCCAAGGGAAGGTGATGAAGGCAAAGGGAGAAACAGCAACGACGAACGAATGCAAGTTTTATGAAAACGATGCCGATGCAATGCGCATGATGCATGAGATGAAATGCATGACATGAACGAAATGCAAAACGAAAGACAAAAACCCAACCACGGAGAAAAAAATATATCGCATCTCCGGAAAAGGCAGGAGTTGGAGTTACGAATATGGAAAGCTACATCTGGGGCATTACAACACTCCACCACTACGAGAGGATCTCGTCCCGAGATCTAGGATGGCACCGGTGGGAAACGGAAGAGGAAGAGGAGAGGTAAAACTAAGTTGCTTCTTTGACGAACGAGTGAAACCACGAACCTTGAGAGGTTGAGCAATTTAAAAGAAAGAGTACAACAAAGATGAACGAGATTGCAAACAATCCGTTAGAAAAGAGGAACAAGGAGTACTACGAGAACTTGACGGTTGCAAAGACACAAATCAAGAGTTTAATGGACATGATAGAATTCGAAACCACTCCGGTTAAAACAAGATGGGAGAGGAAGAAGATTGAAATAATTTGGGCAGCACCCCGACTGTAAATGGAAGTAGTTGAACAAGAACTTGACAAGATGAGAGGATAAATGATGAAATCAACAAGACACTGCCTCCGGAATTGAAAGAATGGCACAAGGGGTAAGAAACATTACAAACCGCAATCCGGTTGAGAAGGGAGGCAAAACTTGATGAGATGAAAGAACTTGAAGAGATAACACAACACTCCGGTTAACTGGATAAGCATGAAAAGAACATGATCCTCACAATTCGAGATGATGAGTGAAAAGAGCAACATCACAATGCCTTCGGAAGAAAAAAATAGAAGATAGATCATTGGAATAACATAATGCAGAAGAAAATGACAACTTCTGCCACAAATGAGCTCGGAAAGCACCCTTCCAAGAAGGTTATAACGGAGTTGTTGGAAAACCAACAACGAAAAGAATAAGCTTGTGGCGGGCTTATGAAAACATCTCAAAATTATGAGGTGAGCTTCTACCACCAACGGAAACAAATGATTGGATTGATATCAACAAGGAGACGAGAAACTTATTTCACCGGGAGGACAAATGAAGAACTTGGGTCATTTATAAGCACCTTAAATAGCAACAATCCTAAGGGAAAGCTTTAGGTGAAATATAACCCAAGATAACTCCAATGAAGAGACTGATGGATTTAACTATGTCACTCTTGAGAACTTGTGAATCATGAAACGTGAAGGGAAATTGTCAAGAATGATATAACACCATCTCAAAAGATAAGGTAGAAAGAATTGCACTTTGGAATGCAAGATGAAGAATGCTTGAACTCCTCAAAACAAAACATGTGTTGAGCACCATGTTTATTTTAGAGTATAGTTTGGCGGGTCATAACTTCGAGAGAAATCTTGAAGAACAATTGAAGAATGAAAAGAATCCTTGATGAACCACCATTTAGAGCCTCCATGAAGAACTCCGGTAAAAGAAGGATGATGAAAAGAAAGAGAAGTTGAAAACACAAGGTGAAGCCTTGCAATGATTTAGATGGTGCTTCGCGATTATATAACCGAGAGAACTTGGAACTCCGAAAAAGAAGGATGAACAACCAGAAACCAAGAATTTATTCCACCTGAACAAACTCTGAAGGAAAGGATTAATCACTTGGATGAAACAAGAACAAGAATTATGTTATGCGTATCCTTCACCAATTTAAATTGATGACAAGCAACGGATTTGGCATACTACTTATTCTCGTAGAAAGGATTAAGAGGGATGTAGCGTAAACTTGGGAAGGTCTTCAACGAACCACCGGTAGGATTGGAAAGAACGAATGAATTAAATGATAACGAAACAGGTGAAATGTTGAATGAACCACCGTAAGAATTGAAAATGAATGTAACAAAGGCACAATTCACCAGGAAGAATTGAAAAATGAATGAAGATACTTGAGGGGATTTAGATACATGAGAACGAAGAGAACATGAACTGATTAGAGGATATTTGAACGATGCACCGGTAAGATTTGGAGAATGATAGCTACACGCTGAGAATGAAGAATTATGACATGATGGCCTTCGGAGGAAAGAAATGGAAACAACTCATGAAATGCTCCGGATGGTGAAAAGAATTCTCACAATCGAAAACAATTATGAGAGGATGGCATCAAGCTAGAACCATGAATCTTGAAGAGAATGGAGCAAGATTTAAGAGAAATCCTTCTTCGGTCTTCAAATATTGAGAATGAAGATGAGAACCACCATGAATTATTGAGACACACCGGAAGAATCAAAAGCGAAGAGGTTGTGCCAACTATGAAAAGAATTTGAAAGATCTTGGAGAAAAGCATTTGACTGATGATAACTCATTCTTACGTCAAACTTGGAGAAGAATTTAGGATAGCTCTGGGAAAATAGAAGAGTCAGGTAAGATCCTAGGAAAAGACCTGTGGGTTAGGGCCCACTCAAAAGAAAACACCGTTGAAAAGATTTAAAAGAGATGTTGCACCGGTTGAATTATATGACTTGAATGAGATACCAATCTCGAAAGAGCTTGAACGAATGCAGAGTGGAAACACGAATCTTTGAGATATCTTGAGCACTCCGGAATAACAAATAGCGAGAAGTAGAATGATAATGAGGTGCACCGGTATGAGAAGACATTGAAATGAGGAAAAAGGTATGATCAACAAAACTTGACTTGAATCCACCGGAGAAGAGAAAGGAATGAGGAATGACGAACTAGTAGAACATCTTCTTAAGAACCACCGGGTAAGACCATTGACGGAAAAGAATGGAGAAACTTCACAAAAATAAAAGGATACTTGGTAAAGAAATCTTAGTCCTTGAGGAAAAAGGGTGGGTGGGCGGAAAAACAAAGGCAACTTGGAGACGGATGAAACAAACACCGTTGAGAAGAAATGATAATTGGTCTTGCTGATGTTGAAGTGATCGGATCCACTTGAAGAGAAACACGCCGGTTGAAAAGGATTGACATGACAATCTCGATTGTCGAGAAGGATTGGTATTCACATCGGAGTATGATGACACCATTTCGGAAAGGTATGGAATCAACACTTGACATTGAAGCAACTCGAATACCACAACTCAAAACAAAAACAAAGGACTGGCTTGCAGAATAAGCCGGTACAAACATATGATAGAGATTTACCCAATCCCATATCATGCATCTGTCGGAAAGATATCCTAGGAGCTACTTGAATTCCCACCTATAAACTCCCGAAACTTTCTGGTTATGCAATCTGGTGTTGGGGATACAGGGGAAGCAATATATCTCACCCAAACTAACAATACCTACATCCAGCTGTATCCATTCGTCAACACATAACCAAGAAACCTTCGGAAATCGTGTACCTCAACCTTCGAAAAGCATCCGTTATACGAGTCATGGCAATACTCCCGTACTCACCTCAGTACTGGGTTAGCGGGGTTATCTCACCAACAACTACATAAAAGAGATTTTCGATGTCGGCGTACTAAACTCAGGTATTCCAGAACTGCCACGATAAAATTATGATGACAACACCTCAGAGCTCAACTCCCAGGGACACCTCCACTAAAAAACCCCCACGACGGAGGCACCAAGACAATGTTGTCATCATAAAACCATCGGAACGATTCTAAGATACCCGCGTGATCCTAAAATTTTTTTTTAGTGAAATTTGAGAAAAGAAGAGTCAAAACTCTACGTCAGGAGACCTAACCAGAGCGACGAAGGGACTGAGGAGTAAAAAGAATTCCTAACTCTCCGATATATATAATCCTAAATGACTCAAAACATTTTTTCTAGACACAACTCGCCGCTAAAAGCGATCAAGCGGTGGGGCTCCTAAGGTCGGAAGGCTCGATTACCAACTTGTAGCGCCCTCGATGCGGCTATATCTCCCACGTGTCGAAGCACGACTTAGAGGCATAACCGCATTGAAAGCAATGTTGCAAGTGAGGTAATCTTCACACAACCCATGTAATACATAAGGAAAGAGATACATAGTTGGCTTACAATCGCCACTTCACACAATTACATGAATAAAGCATTACATCATCCAGATACAATCAAGGTCCGACTACGGAACCAAAATAAAAGAAGAACCCCAAATGCGACAAAGGTCCCCGATCGACCCCAACTGGGCTCCACTACTGATCAACTAGAACGAAACAACACAAATGGCAAGATCTTCATCGGGCTCCTCCTTGAGCTCGGTTGCGTCACCTGCTCGGTAACATAGGCACCTGCAAACTGGTTTTGGAAGTATCTGGTGAGCCATGAGGACTCAGCAATCCCATTACCATGGGTATCAAGACTAGCAAATCTTAATGGGAAAGGAAGGGGTAAAGTTGTGAGGTTGCAGCAGCGACTAAGCAAGATATGGTGGCTAACATACGCAAATGAGAGCGAGAAGAGAAACAAAGGAACGGTCGTGAAGCTAGCAATGATCAAGAGGTGATCCTGAACACCTACTTACGTCAAACATAACCCAGAAACCGTGTTCACTTCCCGGACTCCGCCGAGAAGAGACCATCACGGCTACACACGTGGTTGATGCGTTTTAATTCGGATCTGGTGTCAAGTTATCTACAACCGGACATTAACAAATTCCCATCTGCCACATAACCGCGGGCACGGCTCTCGAAAGTTTATACCCTGCAGGGGTGTCCCAACTTAGCCCGTGACAAGCTCTCACGATCAACGAAGGAATAGACCTTCTCCCAGGAAGACCCGATCAGTCTCGGAATCCCGGTACATCAAGACATTTCGACAATGGTAAAACAAGGCCAGCAAAGCCGCCCGATGCACCGACAATCCCGATAGGAGCTACACATATCTCGTTCTCAGGGCAACACCGGATAAGTCAAGCTACGAGTAAAACCAACCCTCGAGTTGCCAAGAGGTGGCCCCGCAGGCTGCTCGGTTCGGACCAACACTTAGACAAGCACTGGCCCGGGGGGGCTATAATAAAGATGACCCTCGGGTTGGCCGACCCAAGGGAAAGGGATAGGTGGTGGTGAGGCAAATGGTAAAACCAAGGTTGGGCCTTGCTGGACAAGTTTTATTCAAAGCGAACTGTCAGGGGGGTCCCATAAATCACCCGACCACGTTAGGAACGCAAAATCCGGGAACATAACAACGGTATGACGGAAACTAGGGCAGCAAGAGTGGAACAAAACACCAGGCATAAGGCCGAGCCTTCCACCCTTTACCAAATATATAGATGCATTAATAATATAAGAGATATTGTGATATCCCAACATAACCCTGTCCACCATGGAGAAATCTTCAACTTCACCTGCAACTAGCAACGCTATAAGAGGGGCTGAGCAAAGCGGTAACATAGCCAATCAATGGTTTGCTAGGAATGGTGTCAAAGGTTAGAGGTTCATGGCAATATGGGATGGCTTGATAAACAGGTAATAGGTAGCGCAGCATAGCGATAGAACGGAGCAACTAGCATAGCAATGATAGTAGTGAGATCCAGGGTATCGGTCGTCTTGCCTGAAATCCCGCAAGGAAGAAGAACGAGTCCATGAAGAAGACAAACGGGAGTAGTCGAACGAATCCTCGCAACTCCGGAACGAAACCGAAGCTAACGAGAGAGGCAACCCGAAAAGAAGCAAACAACATAGTAAACAACCATCGCATAATCATGGCATGATGCACAACCAAGTATGATGCATGTCCGGTTTAATGAGGCATGGCATGGAAAACTGCAACACACAAAACTACAAGTTAAGTGGAGCTCAATATGCAACGAGTTGCATATTGACGGAACACCACATCAATTATTTAGTTCTCTCTTGTTTAAGCTACCCAACAATATTAAATTTTGATTAACATGGCAAGGGGTGAAGCATAACAAAACTACCTAACTAGGCAAGTTTAAATGAGGCCGGAAGAACAAACAACAATTCCGGAAAAACCTCATATGCATATTTTGGATATGGTACTGTTCTGCCCTAAAACATATTTTAAAGTTGTTAAACAGGAAAATAAAGTGCACCATGATAATCTATGCATTTTTCCACCCCATTTACATATAAAGAACATTTAAAACCGAGCTACGGTTATTTAGTTATGAAATAAAGCATTTTAATATGGCATTTGAGCAAATTTAAACAAACATCATTTTAAACATTTTAACCATGGATGAAAGTGGCATATTATGAAACTAGATGAAAAACTAAGCATTTTACATATAAAGTTTGTTTTAATCCAATGCACCGTTGTGGAGTTATTATATGCATGATGTTGAAGGACTTTTCTGTAAAACAGTAATACTCTGGAAAATGGACAAAATCGCAGAGCCTAAAAAAATAGACTCTGGGCCGAATCTGGCTGGCCCAACAACGAAATAAAACGGGAGGGCGCTGGAGGTGGCCTCACCATGGGCTCTTGGCCCGGTTCGGAGGGGAGGCTGCAGGAGGGGCGCGCTGGGCCTCACCCATGGGCTTCGGCCCGCTTGGAAGCAGAAGAGGCCGGCTGGGCTTGGGGCGCGCTGGGCCTGGCGACGCGGTCAACACGAGCACTGCTCGTGCGCTCATTTCCCTGTTCGATGCAGCGAGCTGCGGGCGGCGCCTGGAGCAGAGCTCCGACGAGCGAGCGAAGGGGTGGCGAGGCGAGGGACTTGGGCGTGGAGCAGCGACGGCAGGGCTGGATCGAACGAGGGAGGGGCGCGGTCATCGCGCTCGTTCTCGAGTGGAAAGCATAGCAGAGGCGCTGGCGGCTGGGAACTGGCGAAGGCTCCGGCAAGCGAGGATGGGGCAGCAACAGCACGGGATCTGGTCGGGAAGGGTCGTGGCTGGAGGAGTCCGGCCGACTGGAGGAAGCCGCCGACGAAGCTTGGTTCCTGCGACTGGCGGTTCGGGGACTTGGCGAGGCGGAGGGAGGCAGACACGGCAGCGGCAGCGTCGAAACCCTGTCCATGGCGGCAGAGAGGGAGCAGAGAGATTAGAGACAGAGAGGAAAACAGAGACGGGAGGGAGCTCGTGGGAAGGAGAAGGAAGGCAGCGGGACGACGGGGGCCTGCCTGCTGGCTTGCTCTGGCATGGGAACGACGCGGGCAAGGGGCGCTAGGGACGTGAGGATCCAGGAGGCGGGGATGGTGGCGAGGAGGTGAAGCTCTGGCTCTGCGGGATTTGAGCGCCGGCGTCGCTGATCGGAGATGGATCAAAGGGGTGGATGGTGGATCTGAAAACGAGGAAGGGGGGGTTGGCTGCGCTTGGCTGGATCAGATCTGGGAAGATCCCGAGAGAGTGGCGGCGGCGGGTAGGAGGAGATGGATGGATTGGACAGGCTAGGGTCTAGGGTTAGACTATAAATATGGCAAGTGGGTTTTTGGTAGGGGTATTTGGTCCCTCCGATTAAATCGGACGGTTCGGGATAAATATGCTAGGGAGACCAAACAAAGAAAACGGAGATATTTTGTAGACGTTAGGGGATGATCCAGACACAACGGTAATGACTGCCCGGGTCGGGTTCAGGGGAGTTTTTGGACGCACGAGAGGGGTCTATGCACTGTGTTGAGAGGGTAGGCATTTAGATGAGAGGGGAAAAACAAAGACAAAGGGGTCAAGGGGTTTTGTTGGTCTCGGAGAAAGAGAGAAGAGAGGGGTCCAAATGGTCTGCGAGCTGGCAAGAGAGGTTAGGTGGTCGGACAAGAGGGAAACGAAAACACGGTTGGTCTGGAACGGTCAGCGCGGGCAAGGCGATCCGAGGGAAGGTGATGAAGGCAAAGGGAGAAACGGCAATGACGAACGAATGCAAGTTTTATGAAAACGATGCCGATGCAATGTGCATGATGCATGAGATGAAATGCATGACATGAACAAAATGCAAAACGAAAGACAAAAACCCAACCACGGAGAAAAAAATATATCGCATCTCCGGAAAAGGCAGGAGTTGGAGTTACGAATATGGAAAGCTACATCTGGGGCATTACAACCTTGGACTTAATGCGATCTCTCGTCATCACGAGGTATCACCTCCGAATTACGCATAGCCCAAACTAGGGGAATTTTACGTCTCACCCACCACCCACTTGATAGCCACTGTCGAGGACTTAACCGACATGCTCGACTACGCCTCCGAAGACATCGACGGTATGGACGATGATGCCGGAGCCAAACCAGGCCAAAACCCGCCTATCACCGGAAGTTGGATTGCCACTTCTACATACGACGTGTACATGGTGGATACACCCAAAGAGGACGACGATGGCAATCAGGATCAGATCGAGGACAAGCCTGTCGAGGTACCACCAAAGCGTCAACGTCAGCGGCGCCGTTCACGATCACGGCGCGAAGAAGAAAGTAATACCAGCACCGGAGACACGGACACTTTGGAAAATGCCGAAGACTCTGACCAACCCATCGAGCCTGCCGTAGAGCAGGATGATTGGGAAGAGGGACAAGTTAACCGCGATGAGCCAGTCGGGAATGAGGATTCTTAGGATAGTAACTATCTACGGATCTCTGAGGAGGATGTCAGCCTCGGCAACGAAGACTTCATCGTGCCAGTGGAACCCCTCGAGCAAGAGCGCTTTAAGCGACAGCTCATCGCAACCACGAGGAGCCTAAAAAGAAACAGCAACAGCTTCAAGCCGAATAGGATACACTCAACGACAGATGGACCCAAGTCCTAGCTACCGAGGAGTACGGCCTCGAACGCCCAACAAAGAGCTATCCGAAGCGTCGGCTACTACCACAATTCGATGACGAGGCCCTAGAGCCAATACCATCAAGATATAATCGTGCTGATGAACCAGACCGACCACCACGTGGGCAAGACAAAGCGGCTACTCATGCCGAACACCAGCCCGCGCCACCTCGCCATCGAGGCAAAGAGGTAGCAGCTGAGGGCTACACCTATGACTTACGTCAGAACCTGGACAATAGAGCTAGCCAGACCAGATCAATCTACGGATCAAGGGGACGTGCTCCAATGAGAAACGACGGCCTTCAAGCTTGGTGTGATAAGCATAACTAAACTAGGGGTGAAAACCGAACATGGATGTCATCCGAACTCCGTTGTGACATTGCTCGATACAAAGGCGCCGCACACCCCTTATGCTTTACCGATGAGGTAATACATCACTAGTTTCCAGAAGGTTTTAAACCTGTAAACATTGAATCATACGATGGAATAACAAATCCCGCGGTATGGATTGAGGATTTTCTTCTCCATATTCACATGGCTCGCGGTGACGATCTCCATGCCATTAAATGCCTCCCCCTAAAGCTAAAAGGACCAGCAAGGCACTGGTTTAACAGCCTTCTAGAGAACTCTGTTGGTAGCTGGGAAGATTTGGAGGATCCTTTCGAGACAACTTCCAAGGTACCAATGTCCGGCCTCCGGATGCCGATGACCTTAGTCATATAGTCCAGAAACCCAGAGAGTCAGCCCCCAAACTCTGGACTAGGTTCTTAATTAAAAAGAACCAAATCATCGACTATCCGGACGCTGAAGCCCTTGCGGCCTTTAACGATAGCGTCCGTGACGAGTGGCTCGCCCGACACCTCGGTCAGGAAAAGCCGAAGTCCATGGCAGCCCTTAACACACTCATGACACACTTCTTCACGGGAGAAGATAGTTGGTTGGCTCGTAGAAGCAACAGCACCAGCAACCCTGGCACCTCCGAAGCCAGGGATGGCAACGTCATAACCCACAAGTATAGGAGATCAGCTATAGCCTCTTTCGATAAGTAAGAGTGTTGAACCCAACGAGGAGCTAAAGGTAGATAAAATATTCCCTCAAGTTCTATCGACCACCAATACAACTCTATGCACGCTTAACGCTCACTTTACCTAGAACAAGTATGAAACTAGAATTACTTTGTAGGTGTTGTTGGATAGGTTTGCAAGATAATAAAGAGCACGTAAATAAAAACTAGGGGCTGTTTAGATAAAGACACAACTAAGTTAGTTTCAGTAGAGAGCTTTTTGTCACGAGAAAGTTATTTGTCCTTAGGCAATCGATAACTAGACCGGTGATCACTATTGCAATTTTATTTGAGGGAGAGGCATAAGCTAACATACTTTCTCTTCTTGGATCATATGCGCTTATGATTGGAACTCTAGCAAGCATCCGCAACTACTAAATATCAGTAAGGTAAAACCCAACCATAGCATTATAAGGCATCAAGTCCTCTTTACTCCCATACGCAAACAACCTACTTACTCGGTTCTGTGCTTCTGTCACTCATGCCACCCACCATAAGCAAATCATGAACATATTGCAAACCCTGCAGCGGGGATCCCTCACGCTTGCACGACACATAGAGCACCATAGGATAGCACCAATAATAAAACATGCAACTCAAACCAATCACGATCATCAATTAACCCATAGGACAAAACGGATCTATCAAACATCATAGGATGGCCATACATCATTGGGAAATAATATATAGCGTTGAGCACCCTGATTCTGCCCTTTCACCGTTTCTAAAATTCCCGGAGATCCGTGACTCCGATTGGGCTGAAATTTTAACATGATTTCTATTCGGATATTAGCTTTCTTGCGGCGAAAGAAGGGCACCAACCGCCTTAAGGAGTGGCCACGAGGGCCCAGGGCGCGCCCTACCCCCTTGGGTGTGCCCCTCACCCTTGTGGGCCCCTCGGGCATCGTGTCGCGTTGATTCCACTTCCCAAAATTCACATATATTCCAAAAAAAATCTCCGTAAGTTTTTATCCCGTTTGGACTCCGTTTGATATGGATTTTTTGCGAAACAAAAAACATGCAACAAACACGAACTGGCACTAGGCACTGGACCAAAATGTTAGTCCCAAAAATAGTATAAGAAGTTTCCAAAAGTATGTAAACACTACTAGGGAAAACCTTACACACAAAATTTTAGCAGCAGCGCGGTTTAAAAACGGGCGCTACTGCTAACTAGCAGTAGCGAGCTTAACGGAACCGCTCTACTAATAACTAGGTAGCAGTAGCGCTCTACGTGAAACAAGCGCTACTACTATAATTGCCACGAATTTGCCTCCAGGCTAGGTATAGTAGTAGTGCCCTTCCCTGGACGCGTTGCTGCTAAAGTACTTAGTAGCAGCATTTTTCTGCAAAACTCGCTGCTGCTAAGTGTTGCACCTAATTAAGTTTAGTCCCATACTGCTAAGCGAACAAGGTGTTTACCACCTTAAATATGTTACTTCTCAAACTACCTCGAGCACTTGGTCTTCATTGAACTATATGTGTAGGATTTGTGCCTGTAATATGAATCTTCACCAGTGCCTATGCAGGTACTGTGAGGATTCATGTTGACTATTTAGATTCTAAGCAAAAAGATCAATGATGACCAATGTATATTTTTTATGCATGCTTAATTAGACTTAGCAGTAGCATTTTCTGTAAAACGTGTTATAGCTACTTTGACTTAACCACCAGCCCGCTCAAAATTTCACTAAGTCCTCCTCCCCCCTGTTCCCCTACTCCTCTATCGCCGCCGCCCGAGCCCGAGCCTGACCTCACCGCCGCCGCCCGAGGCCGCCCTCAACCTCACCGCTGCCGCCCGCCGCCGCTCTCGACCTCATCGTCGCCGCCGCCTCCCCCACCCTCGCCGCTCTCGACCTCACCGCTGCCACCATCCTCCATCCTCCACTGAGGTACTCCCTCCTTCCATGCCTCCTCCTCCCACCGCACCCTCCTCCCTCCTCCTCCCACCGTGCCCTCCTCCCTCCGCCTGCAGTCGCCCCCTCCTCCCTCCTCCTACGGCCGGCCCCTCCCCCTCCTCCTTCGGCCACCCGCTCCCCCTCCTCTCTCCTTCCTCCCTCCCTTGTCTCTATTCTTGCAAATCGTAGGTGTTTTGAATAAAATAGAAGTAAGAAAATTTAGGGTAGAACTAGGGTAGTAGAATTTTTAGCAAGTGTTTAATAGAAAATAGTTTATTTAGTAAGTGCTTAATATAACTAGTTTATTTATATTAGGTACTTAATAGAACTAGTTTATTTGGTAAGTGCTTAATAGAACTAGTTTATTTATACTAAGTGCTTAATAGCACTAGTTTATTTAGTAAGTAGTTAATAAAACTAGTTTATTTAGTGTTAGGATTATATATAATATATTTTCAAATGTTTTTTTTTCATATTTTGAACCATTGAAATGCAATGACCATCGCTAAATGGCATATGTTTTGCCGGAGTGTTGATTAATTTCCGTTCCTGCAAATTTCAGGCGCTCGATATGTCTTTTTGAGCAAAGGTCATGCTGGATTTTTTGGGTATTGTCGTCGAGTTATAATCTTTGAATTTTGAACACAGGAGATGTCTGATGACGATGGGATCCTGGAGTGCGGGTACTGCTACGATGACCGTGGTGTGTGCGACAGGTTTCCTCACCTGCAAAATGATAGGTTTTTCACCGTGAAGCTGGAAGAGACCTTCGATGTTTGTACGGTACACAATGACAAGCATTTCATCATAATAAATATCATCACTTGTTCTTCTTTTGTTCAATGTGTAATTTATGGATTTTTTTCAATACGACTAGTACATCTCGTGCCATGCTAGACCATATGCATTGGAGAAGCTTGGTTTTGGTTTAGATGACTTTGAGAATGTGGAGACGAGGAGGGCTCACTTAAGAACTAAACATGGTTATGAGTTTCTGGTTAAGTTCTACAATGTCGTCGATCGCTCCCATTTCGGTTGCTCTAATTGGGAAGCTCTCTGCAAGGCATATGGATTTGAGAAGGGAATGCGAATAAGATTTGATATTCATCCCGAAGATTATGATGACGATGATAATATCGACATCTGGGTGGATGTGGATATGCCTCCAGTTTTACCTAGATGTGAGTTTGTCAAACTAATTTGTTAAGTTCAGTAATTTATGTTGTTAATTTAAAAATATTTGGTGTTCGTCCGTACTAAACTTATTTATTTATAATTGTCAGCTTATTTCTTATCTTCAAGAAATACTCGGAAGGTAGTACACAACACATACTACAGCTGTGATTCCAAGCTTAATTGTGAGGAGAAAGGTTATCTTGTCTCATTCATAGAAGATGTTGAGGCCTTCAAAACGAGTCACTCTATCAGCCCAAATTATACTAGATACGTGCCACTAGTCCATAAATTGCTTGATGGTAACTTCATTGCCAAAAACTTGGTAAGATTTTGTTAATGATGGTAACTTCATTGCATACATTATTCTTAAGTAAACTACATTGCTAACTATATATGTTACTATTTCGGTTTTGAACAGAGGCTCCCGAAGCATGTTGTGCCTGACATGCTATGTACCAAAGGTGATATGCATATGGTTAGCTTACGACCAACTCCTTCGGAGGCTTACCATACTGCATACTCAATTTCCTCAAATGATGGAAGGCTCAAAATCAAAGAATGGAGCAAAGTGATGAATGCGCACACGCAAATAATTGGAGACAAAATGAATGTGCACAAGCCACAAGTTGGAGATAGGTTTATGTCCATTCTCCATTATGGTGAAGGACCGGTTTATCTGTTTTATGGTATTTTAGCTAGGAGAGAGGAGTAGGTCCTAAGTATTAAGAACAATTAGTTAGTGTTGATTATATATGACTACAATGTCTTAGACTTGATGGTGATGCTGAGTAGGAGTAGTGATTATGAGTACTATGATGATGAGGAGGAGGAGTTGTTATTATAACTAGTGACGAAGTTGTTATCTGATGTCTCATCATGAACGAAAATGATGATTATGAGGAGTTATATGACAATGATATATTATGATGATAAGTTGTTAATGATATTGTGATGATGATGATAAGTTATTATGTCACTGGGTGAAATAACCGCGGATTAGTTTCAAATGGATGGATCCAAAGTGACCATTATATTGGTTACTTTGGATCCATGCACTTGAAACTAATCCAAAGTTCTTTCACCTAGTGATTTAATAACTCATTATGATGTTAAAACAATCTCTAACTTGCTACTATATGAAAAATTGTATACAGGTGTATGAATACGACCTAAAATAAAAAAGAAATGGAACTATGAATAATAGTAGTAGCGATTGTTCTCGAAAGCGCTACTAGTAATTAGCAGTAGCGCCCATTGGGGAAAGCACTGCTACTAAGTAGATATAGCAGTAGCGCGTGCCAGCAGGTGCTACTACTAAGCTTTAGCTGTAGCACCTTATCAGTAGCGCGCTTCCCCGTGCTACTGATAGGCCAAAAACCAGCGCTACTGCTAGGCTTTTCCCTAGTAGTGAAAAGTTGTAGAATATTGGCATGGAACAATCAAAAATTATAGATACGACGGAGATGTATCAGCATCCCCAAGCTTAATTCCTGCTCGTCCTCGAGTAGGTAAATTATAAAAAGGATAATTTTTGATGTGGAATGCTACCTAGCATAATCTTGATCATGTAATCTAATCATGGCATGAATATTAAGACACGAGTGATTCAAAGCAAAAGTCTATCATTTGACATTAAGACAATAATACTTCAAGCATACTAATAAAGCAATCATGTCTTTTCAAAATAACATGGCCAAAGAAAGTTATCCCTACAAAATCATATGGTCTGGCTATGCTCCATCTTCATCACACAAAATATTCAAATCATGCACAACCCCGGTTTCAGCCAAGCAATTGTTTCATACTTTAGTATTCTCAAACTTTTTCAACTTTCACGCAATACATGACCGTGAGCCATGGATATAACACTATATATGGAATAGAATATGATGGTGGAGGTTGTGTGGAGAAGACAAAAAGGATAAAGTCTCACATCGACGCGGCTAATCAACGGGCTATGGAGATGCCCATTAATTGATGTCAATGTGAGGAGTAGGGATTGCCATGCAATGGATGCACTAAGAGCTATAAGTGTATGAAATCTCAAACTAGAAACTAAGTGGGTGTGCATCCAACTTGCTTTCTCATGAAGACCTCGGGCATTTGAGGAAGCCCGTCATCGGAATATACAAGCCAAGTTCTATAATGAAAGATTCCCACTAGTATATGAAAGTGAAAGCATAGGAGACTCTCTCTATGAAGAACATGGTGCTACTTTGAAGCACAAGTGTGGTAAAAGGATAGTAGCATTGCCCCTTCTCTCTTTTTCTCTCTCTTTTTTTGTTTGGCTTCTTTAGCCTCTTTCTCTCTCATTGGCTTCTTTGGCCTCTCTTTTTTTCCTCACACTGGACAATGCTCTAATAATGATGATCATCACACTTCTATTTACTTACAACTCAAGAATTACAACTCAATATCTAGAACAAAGATATGACTCTATATGAATGCCTCCGGCGGTGTACCGGGATGTGCAATGATCTAGCGTAGCAATGACATCAAAAAAATGGACAAGCCATGAAAACATCATGCTAGCTATCTTACTATCATGCAAAGCAATATGACAATGAATTCTCAAGTCATGTATATCATGATGATGGAAGTTGCATGGCAATATATCTCGGAATGGCTATGGAAATGCCATGATAGGTAGGTATGGTGGCTGTTTTGAGGAAGATATAAGGAGGCTTATGTGTGATAGAGCGTATCATCTCACGGGGTTTGGATTCACCAGTGAAGTTTGCACCAACTCTCGAGGTGAGAAAGGGCAATGCATGGTATCGAAGAGGCTAGCAATAATGGAAGGGTGAGAGTGCGTTTAATCCATGGACTCAACATTAGTCATAAATAAGCCACATACTTATTGCAAAAATTTATTAGCCATCAAAACAAAGTACTAAACGCATGCTCCTAGGGGAAGGGTTGGTATGAGTTAACCATCGCGCGATCCCGACCTCCACACAAAGGATGACAATCAAAAAATAAATCATGCTCCGACTTCATCACATAACGGTTCACCATACGTGCATGATTCAGGAATCACAAACCTCAACACAAGTATTTCTACTAATCCACAATTACTCACTAGCATGATTCTAATATCACCATCTTTATATCACAAAACTATTGCAAGGAATCAAACATATCATATTCAGTGATCTACAAGTTTTATGTAGGATTTTATGACTAACCATGTGAATGACCAATTCCTGTCATCTCTCTAAATAGATATAAGTGAAGCAAGAGAGTTTAATTCTTTCTACAAAAGATATGCCCACGCTCTAACAAATATAAGTGAAGCAAAAGAACATTCTACAAATGGCAGTTTTCTATGTGTAGGGAAACAGGCAACCCAAACTTCAGATGATATAAGTGAAGCACATGAAGCATTCTATAAAGCCATACTCAAAAGATATAAGTGAAGTGCAATGAGTATTCTATAAATCAACCATATGAACTATCTCATACCAGCATGGTACATCAAATAAAAGTGAAAACTAAATGCAAAAGACGCTCCAAGATTTGCACATATCACATGAACGAAACGAAAACGAAAACATACCGATACTTGTTGAAGAAAGATGGGATGCCTTCCGGGGAATCCCCAAGCTTAGACGCTTGAGTCTCCTTGGATATTTACTTGGGGTGCCTTGGGCATCCCAGCTTGAGCTCTTGCCTCTCCTCCTTCTCCTAGTATCGAGACCTCCTCGATCTTTGATCACTTCACACAAAACTCAACAGAAAGCTCGGTAAGATCCGTTAGTATAATAAAGCAAATCACTACTCTAAGTACTGTTGCAAACCAATTCATATTTTGTTTTTGCATTGTAGCTACTGAAATATTACTTTTCCATGGCTTATACCACCGATAGGATCGATAGTTTGATCAAAACAAGCAACATAATGCATCAAAAACAGAATTTGTCTTAAACATGACAGTCTGTAGTAATCTCAACAGTACCATATTTCTGTTACTCCAAAAATTCTGAAAAATTAGGACAACGTAAACAATTTGTATGGCAAGACTGTGCAAAAAGTTTCAGAAAATTTGACATTCCAGTAAAAAATGAAAATTCACACGCTACAGCCAAAGTTTCTGTTTCTGCACCGCACAAACCAACATGCAATCTAATCATCCTAAAGGCAAATCTTGGCACATTATTTTTATAATACAATGGAATTGTACAAGGGGATAATTATTTTTGTTGAAAAGTTTATGTAATCAAGATTCACAAAGTTTTCGTGAGCATGAACAAAGTTCAAGGAGCTCCCCCCACTTCAACAATGCTTGCCTCTCTCACTTTCACTTTCCTTTTTGAAAAAATTTCGGTTCCCCTCTTTATTTTTTTTGTTTTTAAACTCTATAAAAGCACTCAACAGAAATAAATGACTCTCTAAAACTTCCGTTTTGTCTCCTTGGCAACGCTTTCTTTAAAGCCATTAAGCTAGGCATAAGGTGCTCAAGTTATGAATCCACCCGGATCCCAAGGTATATCAAAGCCAATTTGAATTAGCAATGATTTGACATTTTGTAGTGAGCACGAAGCAACATATATCAAGCAATGACAAAGTCTAACTCTCTTCCTATGCATCGGCATGCCATACAAGAACAATTCATGCACATCAAGTAAAGGCCAATGCATAGCATAAAAAGTTTCTTGCAATTTTATCGTGTTGGAAACATAGAGAGGCGGAGATGTAGTTCCTCTCTCATAATAATTGCAAGTAGGAGCAGAAAGCACATGCATATTATATTCATCAAAATTATCATGTGCAACGGTAAAAGGCCACCCATCAATATAATCCTTAATAAGTGCAAACTTCTCCGATATAGTGTAGTTTGGAGAATTCAAAAAGATAATAGGACTATCATGTGTGGGTGCTATAGCAACAATTTCATGTTTAACGTAAGGAACAATAGGAAGTTCATCTCGATAAGCATAATTCATATTGGCATCTTGTCTACAAGAATAGCATGCATCAAGTTCATCAAAAAGGGATATTTCAAACGAATCAACGGGATCATAGCAATTATCATGGCATTCATCCTTTGGTAAGAACGAAGGGACATTAAATAATGTATGAGTTGGAGAGTTACTCTCATTAGAAGGTGGGCACAGGTAGCTATCCGATCTTCCTCCTTTTGTTCTTCGCTCTCCTCATCATCTTTTTCATCCAATGAGCTCACAGTTTCATCAACTTCTTCTTCCATAGACTCCTGCAAAATATTAGTCTCTTCTCGGACAACGGAGACTTTCTCAATAAATTCATCAATATCATAATTGTATTTATAATTCTCATAGCAATATTTAAGGATAGCTAAATTTTTAGGTCTATAAACTGAATCGTCAAAGTCTTCAAACTCTTTAAACAAAGATTCAATTTCACATGCACCCTTAAAAGCAACAAATTCTTCTATTTGTTCCACATCATAGTAACCATATATACCTCTAGCATAAGAAGACAAGGTTTTATTATCATTAAATCTGCATGAAAAGGGAAGGTGTGGAGCTTTCATCCTAGAGCAACAAGTATAATCATATCTCAAGCATAGTTGCCGAGCATACCAATGCAGCATATGAATTTGATCCCATAACACTACTGTAGGATGCTGCTAACGCGACACTACGATCAGAGACCCTATGACGAAACTGTGTGCGATGCCATAATCGCAAATGGTGGTGTAAAATAACCGTCAAAAAAGGTGCAAAACGTTTGTGATGGATGATGCATCAAACATGGTTGAGATTTTAGTTGCGTGTGCGATGCAGGGCATACGGTTCAATTCAATCAACCGTTTGCGATGAGGAGGAACAAAATAAACGGGCAGACAAATGAAGGTGTGTGCGATGTACAGCATACGGTTCACTCGGATAAACTGTTTGTGATTAGGAAACACAAAAGAAACGGTCAGCAAGATCAAAGGTGTGTGCGATATATGGCATGCGGTTCACTCATATGAACTGTTTGCGTTGAGACATGAGAACAGAAACGGTTCAAATGAACAAGATGTGTGTGATACGAGGCAAACAGGTCTGTAATCAGAAACGTGTGTGAAGACCGATAAGAACACAGATGATTACTGCTAACAAGCTGTGTGTGTTGTGAGCAAATGATTGCTGGTATACAATTGTGAGTGATTGATGAAAACATCACCGACTGGTTCCATTGTTTAGTCCGTGTGCGATGTGATTTTCTTTGTCCGCACACCATCTACGCTCTATCTACAGAGCATCAACATATATACTTAAAAAGACAGCACTGCATAACCAAATTAAGCATACAATTACACAAGTGACTACACACATAACATTTACACACACCAAAGTAAGCAATTACATGCATACTAAAGTTGGAGAAACGAGGATCTAATCATCTACTTATTGTTGTGACGACGCTTGCCATTGCTCTGCTTCCGGCTGGATCCCTGGCCGTTTTGGGGAAGGAGGCACTTCCTCATGTCAACGATCCGCCTGTACATGTCGTAGCTCATGTACGCCTCCTTGGTCGCGTACACGACGTGAGCTTTCTTGAGTTTCTCCATCCAGGCCGAGTGCCAGGCACGCTTGTTCTTGTTGCATGAATCCTTCATGTCTCTGTAGTAGGGGTCGATGATGGCCTCGGCGAGGTGAACCAGTGAGTCCTTCTTATGCTCCTTGCTGCCCCAGATCTTGTATTGGTCCTGGTTGTAGACAAGATTCTGGCAGGCGATGCCCGAACTCTCGAGCGCCTTTACATCGTTGGTGATGTCCACCGTAGCGAACATGTAGTGGGGGTTGTTGACAAACCTGGCGAAATGCTCGCAAGGCCTTGTGGCCAGGCAGTAGTGGTAGACAAGGACGTGGTGGCGCACGAACATCTGGGCGACGGCGACCTTGGGATGAGACCCGACACGAGCGCGGGTGTACTCGAGGTAGAACCCGACCACCTTGTACTTCTCCTCGGCAAGCAACATCTCCATGATGTGGATGGAGTGCTCCACCCAGACCGGATCATTGGTGTACACCACCGAGAGGTCCATGAACCTTCTGTGGGTGTCCACCACGGCACACATGGTGAAATGCTGCTCGTCGTCAGCAGCCGCTCGGAGCGCCATTGGAGCTGCCCAGGATACCCTCTAAGAATTTCTCATGGTGGGTGTGCTTCTTGCAATGGTGGGGCGCGATTGAAAGGTTGAAGAGACACAAGGGTAGGTTAAATGGCCGCTGTAATAAATGGGGGCCGGCCGGCCTGTAATCATCACGTCTTGTCACGGCGTTCATAGCGGAGGATTCCAGAATCCAGTGCACGCTTGACAACACCGCACCCCAGGCGTGGGCTCAAAGAGGCGCCAAATGTATCGTTGGTGAGCCTGTTCCCGCGCTACCGTGCTATTTACCGCACAAGCTTCCCGCTTGACTAGTTTGGCCACGCATTGGCTAGAAGAGGGACAAATCGTGGGCGTTTATTGGCAAAAAGCTTTGTAAAAATGAAGTGTGTGGAATGACTTCGGTCATAAGTTTACCCTTAGGTGATGAGGTCAAAGTTACACAGAAGGGTGATGATGATGGACACTCGAGTGCAATAATTAATTCTGCGCTCTACAGTGCACATGGTGGAAGAAACCAACTGTGTGCAATAATGTCGAAGATCGCAGTCGAGTTAGCTATACAGATCGTGTGCTGTGAGATCGACAAGCTAAACTGATTCGAGAATGGTTAATAAAATCTAAGACCATTGCATATTAAGGTCAAAATAGTGCTAGCAATATACGAGTCTCATACGATGCCATTTCAACGATTGTACCACAAAACCTCGAAATGTTACAAGGTTCAAATTCCAGAGTTATATGGCTCAAATTCGAAGATTACAAGGTTCAAACTGATATTAGAAATGAAATTCAGGTCATCAGCTGCAAACGCTTGCGCTGATGCGCTAAACATGGATATCAGAGAGGTTCAAACTAATATCACTGCTTCTAAGTCTGGCTTTGAAACCTCACAATTTTTGCAAAGGGGTCAGCCACTGAGAAGTCATGTATGGGGTTGACCCGATGACTTCTGATTACTTTTTCATCTGAAGTTCCAAAATGGAATTCAGCATTTTTGGAGCCTACTCCATTCCGCCGCAGGCGCCGGCGCTGATCAACAGACCATTCAGTTTTGTGAAATAAATGTAGGGCAAACCTCTTTTCCTTCTGCACCCTTGCTCCGAGAACAAAGAACCTGGCGAATATAATCTCTGGTAAGGTCCCTCGGTAGGAGTTCAAAGTAATTTTTGAGAGATGTAGATCTAGGCATTCGACGTGATTGTTATATTGTATCACGTTATCCACCACTGGGCCTAATCTTATCTGCAAAAGAAGAAAACGTGTTAGTGCCTACATGCAGTTTTGAACATTACTACATGCCTAGCTATTTGGTTTGCAGGATTTGTAAAATGCACTAACATGCCATCTTTGATCTGACATGATTAACATGGGCATTTGATTACATTCTTGACAAATGTAGCCTTCTTCACAAGAGGTTGGAGTGGATGAAAAGTTCCCTAAGAAAACTAGTACAGATGAATCCAAAGGAGAAATGCTTATTGATTGTAACCATATGGATCAAGCAACCAATATGGGGGGGGGACATGTATGTACTGAAATCCTCCAAAAGAACCTTCAAATATCGTAGTACATTGTCATTGTAAACTTGGAAAAAGGTGTCACAAATTAAACTCCCTTATGGTTAATATTTAATAGGAAAGGAACATCACCTTGATATATAGCTTCTCCAGGCATGGAAAGCATCTCAGGAAACTGACAACTTGCTCCAGGTCGGGCCTGATAGATTCTAGTGCCAAGACCTTCACTATGCGCAGTTTCGGGGACAAGCTTGTCGAAATCATTTTCTGAATGACAAACGAACAAACATCTTTAAAATTATAAATAATGTTAATTTGTAGATGGAGAGGTAGAAGGCGGCTGTTGTACCTGAACGGGTGTGGATCCAATAACAAGTTCGGAGTATTTGTCAGACGAGTAGCCCACCACTGTCAATTTCGGCGCAGAAATGACATTGATTCTTGTTGGACCTTCTTGATCAACTACAAGTAATCTCTCAAGTGCAGGTGTGTCCTGGATGACCATACCGTGGTCCACCTTTTGTGATGTCTTCCTGCCGCACCAGCAACACACATAAATAGTCCGGAGAGTCATAGAGGTGATGTGGAAGGTACTCAACCCATTGATTACCTGAAGACGAAGGTACTCGAGTGCAGTACAGCCACGGAGTAGGCGCTCCATGTCACCCTTTGAGAGGCAGATGGCGACGAGCTCAAGGTGCTTCAGTCCTTGGTAGAATAAGAGCGTGCGCATCATTAAGGGGCAGGAAATGGTAGTTCCTGAACTTGGCGACGCGCAGCGTGGGCGCGAGGCGGAGTGCGGACGTTGGCAGCGACCGCATATGCCCATCATCAAAAGTGAGCTCCTCGAGCTGATCTAGGGAGGGGATTGGAACCAGTCGTCAAGCTTGGCTCGGTCCTTGCCGTTGGAACGGAACTTGCCCATGCTAAGGCCTTTGGTTGGGCCAAGGTGACTGCCGAGGATCTTGGAGAATGCATCCAAGCTTTTGCGATAGCCATGGCAGAGCTCGTGGGTGTCGATGAGGTCGAGAGGGCTGGAGTTCCATAGGTGGCGCCATCATCAGGAAAGGAGGGTTGTCCGCGCCCCATATTTTATTGGGAGGAGGGAGATGGTGACTCTCAACATATCATCGGGGAGGCTGCTGATTAAGTCTAGGCCTGCTGGAGTCACTTGCGGTTCTAGCTCGCCCCGCCTCCGCTTGTTGGTAGCCCCGTACTCCACCTCCGGAGTCTCCTTGTTAGCGGCGCTTTCTGATAGAAATGGGAGTACAGTGAATATTTAGTTAAAATAGGGCAAAAGAAAAGTGTATTGGTAGAAGCTATTAGGTAGGAATATAGTAAGACATGGGAATAAAAATTAGTTGCTTAAATACTACACAATTCATTTGACATTGCTGGGTAAGTCAACATATGCAGATAGTTGAAAAGAAAACTTACTTCGAACAAAGTCTGGACGGATGATTTTGCTGGGGAAGTTAGCATATATCTCATGACCAGGCCCTTCTATGTGCAGTGCAATTTTAGTGCCAGCTTTCAGTACATAAAACTTTGCAATTTCATTCCAAAAGCCAGTGCCAAAATAGGAGTCACCACGTTCATCAAGTCTTACAGTAGCAACGATTGTAAATCCATGGTCTGTGTGCAGTATGACATTCCTGGAGCCTTGATGTATGTAAGGGAAAAATTGTGCACTACATAATCTGTTGCATAGCGAGGGATGTCCTGCAGAAAATGGTAGGATTGTTAAACCAAATATGGTAACATGCAAATATGGGCGCAAATTGAAAGAACTGTACAACAGTTGAAATCGAAGGACAAAAGTCTATAATTAAACAGATAGGGTAAACATGATGTCATGGAAATATGAGAGTAATCGAAAGAACAATACATCATTAATTTGCCTAATATAGAAAGAAGCGGGGGGAAATCCCCTTTGACGTATATGGTGCATGTGGCACCTTTTATCCAAATGTAGCAATATTTAGAATATGTTCACGAAAGTAGGTCATGCCAACCAATTTAGGGTGAGATTGAACATACCGCGCGCATCCTCAAGTTATCTGGTACGATGAGATGGAATCTCTGGAGGCGGTCGCCAAGTCCTGAAGTGTCGGTGCACTGTACATTCTATGAATGAAAATCACCTCGAATAAAAATGAATTCACGGCGATTTCCGCCGGGTGATTAAAGGAGGCAGATGAACTGGGATAAGAGATGAGATAATATCTCGTTAAATTAGTTACCTTGTCGTCCATGAGAAAGAATCCTCAGTACGGTAGATTCCCCGACCGAGCGGAGTTGGGTCGACCGCTAGCAGCGTCGAGAAAGTCGATGGCGATAGGCGGCGGCAAGCGGAAGTGGCGAAATGCGGTGGGCTTTGCCGGCAGCCTGGCGGCGGCGGCAGGCGTCGAGCTAAGTGTTTACCGCCGCGATAGGTGGTACCATGGCATAGACGCGGAGGAGCTTGTGCAGGTGTGAATGGGGAACGTACCGGAGGGGCCGAGAGGGTGGCAAGCGGGGTGAGGGTTTTTGTGACATGGGGATGGTGAGGATTTTTCTTTTTTCTTTTTTTAATTGGGTGGTGAGGGTTTTTTGTCCCACAAAGAATTTTGGGGGCGACGGTTTGCTAGAGCGAACCGTGTGTGATTGATGCAGCAAGCGAAATGATAGCCATTGCACACGGTTCCAATTTTGGGAACCGTGTGTGATTGACGTACTACCTCCGTCCTGGTTTATTGGTCCCCCATTGTAATTTTTACCAAAATTTGGCGAAATATTTAACATACTCAGACATAGATAATAAGGATACACGTACATAAGCATAGTTCTTTTTTTTTGTGGGTGGTACATAAGCATAGTTCAACCATATGTACATAGTTCAACCGTCATTAAGCATACTCAAGCGTACATAGTTCGATCCATCCCACATCTCATCTCACATGCGGCCGGCACGATCCTGAAGCTTCTCTAGGTACTCGGTGTACGCGTCGTGCGCCACCCTGCGAGAATGCTGCTGCTTGAAGGAGCCAACGGCCCGTCCTCTTGCATGCGCCAGAACACTTAGATATGTGTCATGAATCTTGTGGTTGCAAAACGGGCATCCATAGTCGTCGTTCCAGGTCCTAATACGCCTGTTATGCATTCCCACATAAAGCTCCCTGAGGATACGCCTCTTGTACCTCCTCTGGGCATCTTCATCCTCGATGTCCACATCGTCAGACATCACCTATACAAATAGTAAAACAAATTTGGCATCAAATCACTAATTACATGCCGTGAAGTAGGATTAGGAATTTATGGCTATTTATTTATACATATACAGAGATTATGGTTCGATTTTTAAGCACAATCATCTATGTACAGACCAATCTTCAAGAAAATAATGGCACAAACATATGTAGGTCATTCAAAATCAATTGTCAAGTCCTGGCTAGGAATTATTAGCACGAACAGTAACCCTAGTCAGATTACTAGCAGAAATCATTTGCACACATGAAACAACTAATCACTTATCACCTATACCATTCAAACAATCAATACACTACACGGATCTAACGGAACTTACACAGATTTCATGGATTGGGAGAACATAACCACGGGATTTCTATTCCAAAAAGGGGCAGGTAGCAGTAACCAGAGAAGCCCTATGATCTATTTGACACATAAATGGGTATAGATGACTAACTAGTTGTCCGTCGTCGTCGGAGTCGTCGCCGGAGTGGTCGTCGGAGTCGTTGCCGGAGTGGTTGTCAGAGTCGGTGTGGAACTCCGCCTCCGACTGTGGAAGCTCGATGTCGTCGACGACATCAGGGTGCAGCAATAACTCGCCGGCGGTGACGGCAACCCCTGTCTCCATCTCCATGCCGTGCTCCGGTGCTTTAGCATCCCCGGCGTCGCCACTCTCCGATGGTGCGCTTTGGTGGCATCCTCATACACTGACGGCTTTGAGGACGTAGAGCGGCGTCGAGGATGCAAGCAGAGAGAGAGAGAGGATTGTGTGTGCATAGCGAGGATGGGGGGTGCGGCCGCTCAGGCGCACCATTAATATGGAGTAGTGGGAGTTGTGGGAGAGAGGCGGGCGGCGGTCAAACCGATGGCTCGGCTCCCGGTGAGCCTGCTCACCGGACTGCTGGCATGCCTACCAAAGTTTCACACAGCTACTCGCACGCCTCCCGATGACACTGCGCAGCGAGTACGCCTCCGTCAATTCACACACCTGCACGCATGCCTCCCCGTCTGCCTGCACGGCGGACTGGTGGCATGCGTCCCGTCAACTCATGCCTGCTCGCACCCACCCGTATACTGTTTTTCTATTTGGATGATTAATGTTGCCGGTTTATTGCTTAACCGAAGCATGGCACGTATCCATTGTTGGTCTAACGCTCACGGTTCGAATAAATAATCTGTTTGAGATATTGGCTCCCCATTATTAATAATCTCCCGTCTGTAATTAGATGAAGATTACATCAAAACTGGTCTCAAATTTGACAAAAAAAGTACAATGCCACTTTGTATTGGTGTCCATATGACAACACAATAAGTTTCATGTACTTCAAATAAGTTTTGGATGTACTAGAATTTAAAAATCAAGATTCTCTGTCGGTGTAAGAAAAGAGGGGTGCATCTTTTGTACCCCTATAGTTGTGCACGGGCAGTCTGAGCCACGGGCACTACCGTACTGAGCAGGGCAAGGGAGGTGAGCCAAGGTAAGGCCACAGCCTGAAAGGAGCAGAACGACGCCAAGACCAAGACCACGAAGAGCAAGGGGACGAAGCGGACTCCCCCGGCAAGATCCTTGCTGGGGAGCGGTTCTAGCAGACCCGGCAAGACCCTTGCCGGGGCAGCTCGCCCCATGCCTATGGAGTGAGTCACCCTTGAGTCCACTACCCCCATGGGGCAAGGATTCGGGAGACATCCCCGTGGTGGCATGCAGATCTTTGTGAAGACATTCAAGATCAGATACACACTATAAGAGATGACGACCCTTGGCGGGATCCCAGCCAAGGAGGACCATAAGGCCCCCGGCAAGAGCCTTGCCGGGGATGACAGCAGGCGCCATGGCAAGACCCTTGCTGGGGCCCCGGCAAGGCCCTTGCCGTGAACACCCATGGGACCACCTTCAGGCCCACACCAGTCAAACCCCCACCACCGTTCGCATGCAGCTGCCGACCCAACCAGTTGGGCAGGCACCTGCGTGGCGGCAAATGGATCCTCGTGGAGACCCACCATTGCGCAACCTCAGCTGCCTGCCTGCCTACATGGCGTCGCGGGCACCACTGGCCAGGGCGTGTGTCAACACGAGAGAGAGCGGCAACGGATGAGACAGGGCTCTCCCCCGTCCCCGATAAAGCAAGGACACCTAAGCGAGGCGCGTTAAATGCGCCTTGTCATGTAATGCGAGGGATAAACTCGCATCACTGTACCCTTTCCACCTCCTGTGTGCCACTGTGGTGACCCCTTTCCCTATAAACGGGGGCCCAAGGCGACCAGGAGGAGGATTCGGCTTTTTGGAGCTCCTCACGCCCCATAGCTAGTTCAAGAACACAGATAAACAAGCCACCAAAGCAGGAGTAGGGTTTTACGCATCCTCGCGGCCCGAACCTGGATAAAGAACCCGTGTGCTATCTGTTTGATCCGCTCTTCTCACGACCCCGTGCCCCACAACCGTAGTAGGGATTCTTGTGATCCCATAGGTGTCGTCCTCGCACCATCTTTGGCGCGCCAGGTAGGGGGTGCAGTTGTGAGAGTCGGCTCTAGCAGTTAGTTCGACGCTTCTTCATCGTCATGGCGCCCAAGAAGAAGACGAGGGTGGTGGTTGGCCCGTCGGAGGCTGGGCATCCCGCCCCGACGCGGGCGAGCAGCAGACCGGTCGCAGAAAGGACCTGGGGCGTTGTTCGCGAGCACCAACGCCGTCCCAGCAGCTGAAGTTTGGGAGGCGGCGATGTTCGTGCGCCTGGTGACAGGCCGCACGCCGCCAAATCCAAGGACGGAGCCAGGCCCTCCGCGGGTGGCGCGGGGCCTTCCAAGACTGCTGCTACTCCGCCCGAAGGTGACGTGAGGGCTTCCAAGACTCCCACGCCGGCACCGGCGGCGCGCTCCTCTCAAGCGGCGTGCAACGAACGGCGTAATCACGCTGAAGACCCCGGGCGTCGCCGCGGGAAAAGCCCTGAGAGCCACTCCCGGGATGTAGAAGACCTGCCTGCTCGCCGAGGCGCTGGTGGAGATGGCATGCGACCGTGGGGTCGTGATAGAGCGCCTTCTGGTGTGGTCAGAAGTCGAAGCGCATCGCGATCCGTGCAGGTTTCGCTGCCACCAACGCCAGCAGAAGCCCTGGCGCGCGCGCAGTTGCTCCTCGACTTTCCTCCCACTATGGGGAAACTCGACGAATGAAGAGCTACTATCCGAAGCCTTGTTGCAGCGGCTAACAAAGATGACCCAGGTCCGGTGGAGCCCCCAGGTCGACGATCCGACGGAGTCCTGTGTACCAGTGGCAGGAGAGCTGGCAGCGCCGCAACCATGGTGCACTCGCCGCCTCCTCGCCTGGTACCGCGGACACCAGCCCGTTGCGACGCTATGGGCGACGAAATCTCCATAGCATCGTCTGACCCACTGGCTCACCGTGAGCGCGAGGTTCTTCTGGAACGAGAACATGAAGACGCTCGAACCACCATCGAGCGTCGGCACGGAGCATGCCACAAATCAGACAAGCGAGCAGGTCCAGCTGTGAGCCACCCGGCACCGGGGAGCCCTGGAGGCCTACCTTACGAGGTAGGCTGTCCGGCTTTTACCCGTGAGCTGCGGCAGTTCCAGTGGCCCACTCATCGCACCTTTAAACCTGACGTGGGCGAGAAGTACAGCGGCAAGACTCACCCGTCCGAGTTCCTCAGCGTCTACACCATCGCGATGCAGGCTGCCGGAGCTCGGGATGATAAGGTGCTTGTGAACTACTTTCCATTGGCTCTTAAACCCAACGCCATGTCATGCTTGATGCACTTGCCGGTAGACTCTATTTCCTCCTGGTCGGATTTGTGCCATGAGTTCGTGGGTGGCTTCACTGGAGGCCACCAAGCCCATGGCCAGGCAAGCGACCTGCACGTCATTCCCCGGAAGGGAGGTGAGAGTCTCCGCAAGTACATACAGAGGTTCACCCGCATGCAGATAATATCCCTCGATGTTCACCCCGCCAAGAATCATCGTAGCGTTCCATCGAACGCGCGAATCGCAAGATGCGCAAGGAGCTGGCAATGAACAAGGTGAAAGATGTCGCAGAACTCTATGTTCTTGCTGACAGATGTGCCTGAGCTAAAGAGGGAAGGAAGTACCCCGGCGAAGATGCCGGCGCGGAAACCGACTCCTCAGATGAGGATATTGTCGCCCCGACAAAGAAAGGCCAGTGCCGCAATAGAAAGCGCAAAGGAAAAGCCGTGCTTGCCGTCGAGGGATCTGATGACACCGGCTCCACCAAGAAAACCAAGGCGGATGACCCCGGCAAGGAAGTTGCGGATGTGTCGCCTGCCAGGCCTTGGCGGCTGCTGAGAAGCTAGGAAACTCCGACAAGCGATACTGCAAGATCCATCGCACCAAGGGCCATGCTCTCCAAGATTGCCGACAGGTTGAGCTCCTCGCTGAGAAGCAGAGGGATGAGTATGAGAGGCGGGACAAGGAGAAGGGCCCAGATGGTGCTGAGGGGTCTGGCAAGAAGCGTGACGGCCAGGCGGGCTCTCGCGGCAACGATAAGCAACAGGATAGGCCCGCCCGGGGCCGTGACAAAAAGCCAGAAGACGACGATCACGAAGAGGACGACGAGTCCGGCGGCCAAGAGTTTTTGAAAGCTACAGAGGCCATGTGCGTCGATGGCGGCGCCTCGTTGCATACTTCTCACCTCCGGCTTAAACAGTGGGCGCGAGAGATTATAGCAGCAGAGCCGTCGTTTGATGCCCAGAGGCCGCTGAAGTGGTCCAGCGCACCTATCATTTTTGACACTGAGGACCACCCTGATCGCACTATTGCGGTCGGGTGCTTGCCATTGTTGGTTTCACCAACAATACGCAATCTCAAGGTGACAAAGATGCTGGTTGATGGCGGGGCCAGTCTGAACCTGATCTCGCCTGCCGTGATCGAGAAGCTACAGATTCCTGATGGAGACCTCGAAGAGACGGGCACGTTTCAAGGGGTCAACCCAGGAAGAAGCCAACCCAAGGGGAAGGTCATGCTGCCCGTGACTTTTGGAAGCGACCTGAACTTCAGGAGGTAGAGGATCGTGTTCGATGTTGCCAAGATCCCCTTGCCCTACAACGGGATCCTTGGCCGCCCAGCGCTGGCCAAGTTCATGGCAGCATCACACTACGCCTACAACACCCTGAAGATGCCAGGTCCTATGACGATCATCACCATCCCCTCCGACAAGAAAAATGCGCTGATCAACTATACCAGCAAGCAGTTGCAGAAGTTGCCGCCACTAGGACAGTTGCTCCTGCCACTGGGACCTCGGGGGGGGGGGAGAAGAAGAAGACCGGGGAGACCTCGGACACCCACTCCGGCAAGCGCACCTCTCCGGAGTGTAGCGCTGCCGTCGAGGACGTGCCAGAGAGCTCCACCGGCGGAAACAAGAAGCCCAGGGCCATACCACAAGGAACCAAGAAGGTTTCTGTCAATGAGGACGGCACGGGAGGAGCTTTTACCATAAGCTCCACCCTTGACGACAAATAGGAAGACGCGCTCATCACCTTCCTGCGGGCGAATGTCAATGTGTTTGCATGGCAAGCTTCCGACATCCCCGGTGTTCCCAGGGAGGTGATTGAGCACCACCTTGTTGTCTGCCCTCATGCGCGGCCCGTCAAGTAGAAGGTCAGAAAGCAAGCTTTGGAATGACAAGAGTTCATCACAGAAGAGATCCGGAAACTGGAAGCAGCGGGTTTGGTAAGAGGAGTGCTCCATCCAACATGGTTGGCCAATCTGGTCGTGGTGCGCAAGGCAAATGGGAAGTGGAGGCTGTATATTGATTACACAGATATCAATAAGGCTTGCCCTAAAGACCCCTTCCCGTTGCCGCGCATCAACCAGATTGTTGACTCCACGGCTGGGTGTGATCTGTTGTCATTCCTCGACGCCTACTCCGGCTACCACCAGATCTTCATGACAAGAGAAGACGAGGAGAAAACAGCATTCATCACCCCATGTGGTACATATTGTTTCATGCGGATGCCTTTCGGGTTGAAGAGTGCTGGTTCGACGTTTGCAAGGGCGGTCCAGATTGGTTTTGAACCCCAGCTCCATAGAAATATGGAAGCTTATATGGATGACATAGTGGTCAAAACCAAGGACAGGGCAACCCTCATACCGAATTTGCAAGAAACATTTGCAAACCTGCGCAAGATCAATCTCAAGCTGAACCCTGAGAAGTGCGTCTTTGGCATCCCGTCCGGCAAGCTTCTCGGGTTCTTGGTGTCAAAGCATATGATAGAGGCCAATCCGGACAAAATCAATTCTATAGAGCAGATTGAAGCACCCAAGCGAATCAAGGATGTGCGTCGGCTTGCTGGTTGCGTTGCCGCCATGGGCAGGTTCATTTTCAAGTCTGCCGAGCGCGCCCTTCCCTTTTTCAATATCCTGAAAAAGGCGGGCCTGATGGAGTGGACGCCAGAAGCCGAAGCAGCGTTACAAGATCTGAAGAAGTACCTCTCCTCCGTGCCAATACTAGTTGCGCCTAGGCCACAGGAGCCGTTGCTGCTATACCTGGCGGCAACAAGCCAAGTGGTCAGCGCCGCGCTAGTGGAGCAGAGAGAGATTGACGACGAGGTTATGGCAGCGGCAGAGCCCGACACCACCAACACGGAGACGATGCAGCTGGTTGAAGTGCCGCCAAAAAATAAAATGATGCAGCGCCCGGTCTACTTTGTTAGTTCCCTCCTGCAGGTGGCTAGATCAAGGTACTCCAGCGTGCAGAAATTGCTCTTCGGCCTTCTTATGGCCTCGAGGAAGCTGCGTCACTACTTCCAGGCGCACGAGATCACTGTCGTCACTCGCCTCCCTCTGCAACAGATATTGCACAATCCAGATGCAACGGGAAGAATTGTGGAATGGGCACTGGAGCTGTCCAGCTTTGGCCTCAAGTTCGAATGTACCTCGACAATTCAAAGCCGAGTCCTAGCGGAATTCATTGCAGAATGGACCGCAATGCCTGATGAGGAAGCTCACGAGACAGTTCTCCCCGGCAAGGAGTCAAGTTGCGATTGGATCATGTACTTTGATGGAGCATTCTCCTTACAGGGCGCTGGGGCTGGCGTACTGCTTGTCGTGCCCACCGGGGAGCACCTCAAGTACGTGATCCAGATGCACTTCCCCATGGAGGAGTCAACAAACAATACGGCAGAGTACGAAGGGCTGCTTGCCGGTCTTAG
The DNA here is from genome assembly GCA_021437245.1 of Aegilops speltoides. NCBI lineage: Eukaryota > Viridiplantae > Streptophyta > Magnoliopsida > Poales > Poaceae > Aegilops > Aegilops speltoides. Next base: position 385,609,101 of record CM038145.1, on the reverse strand, counting down.
GATCGCGGCAGACCTCGGAATCAAGAAACTCGTCGTCCGGGGAGACTCGCAGCTTGTCGTCAAGCAAGTCAACAAGGATTACCAGAGCCCGTTGATGAAGACCTACGTTGATGGAGTGAGAAAGCTGGAAGAGCGTTTCGACGGTATACAGGCTGAACACGTTCCCCGAGCGGAGAACGATATTGCCGATTACCTGTCAAAACGTGCTGCTCTCAAGCTACCTGTGGAACCAGGTACCTTTGTGCTTCAGCTAACTCAGCCATCCATTGATCCACCAACAGAGCAGAATAAGAGAAGGAAATCAGGGCCCGGCAAGTAATCTCCCGCCGAGCTCCCCGGAGCCGCCGGCAAGGATGTTGCCGGGGATACTGAGCCCGCCATGCGACGACTGACTCTCGCGGAGCATCAAGCTCTTGCCGTCGAGACAGCCGCTCCTATAGCGGAGGAAATGCCTTTAGTCCTCGCCGTCGAGCCCCAGGCTCCAGCGTGGGCACAGCACACCGTCCGATTCCTCCAAATAGGGGAACTTCCTGAGGAGCAAAAAGAAGCGGAAAAAGTAGCCCGTCGCTCTACCATGTACCAGTTCGTCGATGACGTCCTGTATAGAAAGAGGCCGAATGGTGTGAAATTGAAGTTTATCCCACGGGAGGAAGGACTGGAGCTGTTGGCAGAGATACACGGAGGCATATGTGGATCCCACATTGGGTCAAGGGCCCTTGCCGGCAAGGCATTTCGGCAAGGATTCTTCTGGCCCACCGCCCTCCAGGATACGACGACACTCGTCACCAGGTGTGAAGCGTGTCAGTTCCATTCAAAGAAGCTTCATCAGCCAGCTCAAGCACTTCAAACCATTCCTCTCTCCTGGCCCTTCTCGGTCTGGGGGCTCGACATACTGGTCCCTTTCCCCCGTGCCGTCGGGGGCTTTGATTACTTGTACGTCGCAATCGACAAGTTCACAAAGTGGCCGGAGGTGGAGGTGGTGAGGAAGGTCACAGCTCAGTCAGCCGTCAAGTTCTTCAAGGGACTAGTGTGTCGTTTTGGTGTACCCAATAGGGTTAACACCGATAACGGCACACAGTTCACATGCCGCACCTTCATGCAATATACCCAAGACCTCGGCAGCAGAGTCTGTTTCGCTTCCGTTGCCCATCCACAAAGCAACGGTCAAGCTGAGAGGGCAAATGCTGAAGTACTGCGAGGATTAAGGACCAAGACCTTTGACAGGCTGCACAAGAGCGGAAGGCGCTGGATTGATGAGTTGCCAGTGGTTCTTTGGTCGATCAGGACGACGCCAAATCGAGCCACCGGCCAGACACCTTTTGCCCTGGTATACGGGGCAGAAGCGGTTCTCCCCACTGAACTCATATACGGGTCACCTCAAGTGCTCGCTTACGATGAGCTTGAGCAAGAGCAACTGCGGCAAGATGACGCAATGCTCCTTGAGGAAGATCGTCTTAGGGCGGCTGTGAGAGTAGCACGCTACTAGCAAGCCTTGCGCCGCTACCATAGCCACAAGGTTCGTGCCCGAAGCCTTGAGGAAGGCGACCTTGTCCTTCGGCGCGTTCAATCGGCCAAGAATTCCAACAAGTTGACGCCAAAGTGGGAGGGCCCTTATCGAGTAATATGAGTCACCAGGCCCGGCGCAGTCCGCCTGGAGACCGAAGATGCCGTTCCGGTGAGTAACTCCTGGAACATTGAGCATCTTCGCAAGTTTTACCCGTGAGGCGTGGCTTGCCGGGCCCCCCGGCAAGCCACCTTTTGTACAAGAATTGCCGATGATGCATGTAACCCTTTGTACAAAGCCAGGCGCAGACCCTGAGCATAAATAAATGAAGCGCTGGCGCCCTAAGTTGTAGCTGTTAGAGATATGCCCTAGAGGCAATCATGTATGATGATATTTCCTATGTGCTTATGAATAAAGATAGTCCTTGGACATTATCAATGATGTGTATTAGCAAGTACGTGACTTGTTTGTGGGACTATGCATTGTATGATGACTGTCCTAAAAGGTCCCTAGTCGAAAGGGCTGTGTGGACGCGCAGCCGACTAGACTCGCATATGACACGGTCGATGGCTCGGTCTCACTAGCCATGAAGCATTGGATGCTAACCGGATAATATGGACTTGGAAAGGTCTGGTCGGATTCGATGTAGTTGGATCCGAGTCGAGATAAGGTCCGAGTCGGACAGACCCAACTATGAGATGCAGCGATATGTCATCTGTGAGTCTCTAGTACAACATACGTTCTATGTCCTAAGACCTGAGCTGACGCATGTACTCGGGATGGTGACAGACTTCCTTTGGGCCGACCAAACGCTACTCCGTAACTGGTTAGTTACAAAGGTAGGTTTCGGGTTTGTCCAGTCCCATGCTGCGAGACATGGTTGAGCAAGATGGGATTTGCCCCTCCGGTCAGGAGAGATATACTCTGGCCCCTCGTGTGATCCGACCAGGAACAGCATGGCCATGCGACAAGGATTATGAGATAATCCGGATAGTGGTCGGTATCACTAGAATGAGAAAGAGATCGGGCTAGCACAAGGATGACAGTCTCGCCTTGAGCCCGACAACATATATCGTGTGGCAAAGGGAACAGAAGTGTGACACGTTGTACAGGTTCGCCTAACCAGCTTCATAGTCTGCTTGGTGGTCGGCACGCCTTGCTAGAGGCCGCTACCAACCGTGCAGGTCGGAGGTGATCCGAACTGTGACCAAGCCGACTTGAACCTAAGGGCTCGTGCGCTTAAGGGAAGGAACCTACGAGGTCGGTTCGTAGGACACTGGTCGGATGTGATCCGAACTTGACTAGGAAAGTGACCGAGTAGGCTTTGGGCTTTAGGGTCCGTGCGAGGCCCAAGTGTTGAGCCTGCGACGGACGCCTATATAAAGTGGAGGTGTAGCACACTCATGCGGTTGATCGCTTCGGCGCTGCGACTAGGGTTTGCATGTGTTGCGAATAGCCACCTCCACTCGCCGCCGACTGTGTGATCAGACCTAGTAGTCCGCCACACGGTGTTCCTCCTGCACGCGCGGATACCGTTAGAGGCGGTGCACTTGCACCGCTCCGGCGAACTCGTACGTGGGATCGGACGACCGGCTGTTCGAGGGAGATCGAACGAGGAGGAGACGATCCACGCGGACGCGCTGCCCCAACTCTTCTTCCGCTGCACGGCACCGCGCGTCTAGTGGTAACGAACTGTGATCCATCTCCCATAGCATGTTCCTGGATGTTCTGCGCGTAGGAATTTTTAATTTGCAGTCGACGCACCCTACCATAGAACCCAACAGTAGCATGCATGCTAGATCGAGTCTCGTCCTTGGTTAGGGCTGATAGTGCTTAGCGGTGACTAACCCCTAGCTTAGAGGTCGAGAGTGCGTCCCTTTGCGGATCTTTTGTCTTCTTTGGTTCGCAGGACTCACAGATATCCTTGCTGGATCGCTTGAGGACGAAAAATAAAAGAGGGATAGACCGGCATCTAGACCCCGGCAAGCCAGTATTGCCGGGGACTGCAAGCGCGAAGATTCACCCACGGCCAACCAGAGTTGCCAGGGGCTGCAGCTTCAGATAAGTTCTGCATCCCTTATCATGCATTCCCTTATAGACTGAGGTATGTGAAACCTCGCTTCTTCCCAAAGCTGTCGTGCTCCCCTAAAATCCAAGGCCCTAGGACTCGTTCCTGGGGCCAGGTTTGGTCGTAGTTGCGGCAGAAAAAGGATGAAACGGGGAGCCTGAACCCACCTCATCCCTGCCTCCGCTGAAAGCGTGAGAAAGGTCGAGCAAAGTGGGAAGATGGCAGGGCTTGTTGCTGGGCAAGAAAATGTTTATCGTAAGGATATCAAGGATTTACTCCTTGCCGTGGGTTCTACCCGCAGATGAATGACCCGGCAAGCATCCCTTTTCCATTAAAAAAACATTCCATTCAGGTACAGTCCACGGGGAATGAAAAACAAGAATGATGGAATTACAATTTTAAAATTAAGCCAAGGCCCGAAGGCATACAAACTAAAAAGAGATAAGGTGCCCATAACCCCTTTCTTGTCCCTCTCCTCAAGAGGCAGGTCAAGGAGGCTAAAAGGGCAAAAGAAGCGCCTAGGCGAGCTACGGGTGGCAGAAGACACCAAGAGAACATCTCGGCGGTCGTCCGAAGGCTGGGTGGTGATGGCGGCGCCAGAAGCAGAGCTCGAAGACGAGGTGGCAGGACGTCAGCACGCGTCGAAGGCGTCGGTGCCCGCGTACTCCAACTTGACGGCCTTGCCGCCCGCCCTCTTCCTCTTCCGCAGCCTCCCAACGCCAGCCGCCCAAGGAGATGACCCCGAGAAGTTCAAGGAGCCGGCGGCACGGATGATGGGGTCGTCGGTGCCGCACGGAGCGATGCCCGACACCTAGTCGGACCCGTCATCCTGCCGCCTGCTGCCCTCGTCGTCACTGCCGCTGTCCTCCTCGTCACTCCCGCCCGAGGAGGAGTCTTCACTATCAGAAGAACTCCACGCAGCACCTTGCCCGAGTCCCGAAGCACCCGAAGACCTTGACGGAGAGGAGGCCGCCCTCCATCAGCTTGAAATGGAGAGTGAGCCCCGCCGTCAAGTGGTGGATATGTGCGAACGTCTTCCACCCTCGACCAAGATACATCACGTGAGGGGCTGGGAAGTCAACACGGACTCGCGTACCGCTGATCCCACAGCCCCTCATGTGCAGCCGCAGTGACTCCGGCGGGTCCAGCTCCATCTCGCTCGCAAACGGAGTCGGGAGACGGAGGCGACGGCGAGGTGGCCAATGCAGCCTAACGAAGAACTCGCAAGGGTCATCCCCAACATGTCCCTCCATGGGGGGAGGAGCTGCTGGCGGAGGCGAGACTGACGCGCCGTCCAGTCCTCCTCTTCCACGAGCTCCTCGGCCTCGCCCACGGCCTCGCCCCCTTCCCCTTCCCCTCGCGGCTGGCTCCGCCACCGTAGGAGCAGGAGAAGGAAAAGCACGTTGTCGAGCGGCGACCCTCGCCGCCACCGTTGAAGAGCCAGGATTCCCTCTCTCCATGGCAGATGGAGGGGGGAGTAGAAGCTTAAAGAAGGAGAAGATGGGAGAATGCGGGACGCCATCTCCCCCCGCCCGCTCTTTATAGAAGAACAGGGTGGGGGCTCGGCCGCCCCACCCAGCCAATCAGGGCACGGAAGGCGTAGGGGATTGGGACCGACTCGCTGCCCTGGCCCGCGACGGCCCGGTTTCCCACCTCCACCGCTCGCCACCCCAAGCGCATGAGAGCCGCATGGCGGACGTGCGGGACCCAGGCGACGGGTGAGGCGACCTCTCCCCGCCCCGTGATCTCGGGGGTGGACGCCATGAAGACCACGCCTCGGCCCCGTTCAGTAAATGGGTCGCGTCTCCACGCCTCCCTCCGTTTATGGGGAAGGCGCGAACCGCCCCCTTTACTACGATGTGACGCATGCGCGCAGAGCTCAGCCTCAGGCATGCCGCCCATGTCACAAACGCCTCTCCACACCGCGCGACGCGCGCGAGCCATGGGAAGCGCAGCGCGCGAAAAACCTTACCACGATAAAACCGTCCCGCCTGCCCGCGCACCGTTTTGGGCCTAGCCCAACGACGCGATTGCGCTTACGTGTGGCCCAGGCCCGGGGGCTCTTGTCGGTGTACGAAAAGAGGGGTGCATCTTTTGTACCCCTATAAATGTGCACGAGCAGTCTGAGCCACGGGCACTACCGCACTGAGTAGGGCAAGGGAGGTGAGCCAAGGTAAGGCCAAAGCTCGAAAGGAGCAGAATGACGCCAAGACTAAGACCACAAAGAGCAAGGGGACGAAGCGGACTCCCCCGGCAAGATCCTTGCCGGGGAGCGGTTCTAGCAGACCCGGCAAGACCCTTGTCGGGGCAGCTCGCCCCACGCCTACGGAGCGAGTCACCCTTGAGTCCACTACCCCCATGGGGCAAGGATTCGGGAGACATCCCCGTGGTGGCATGCAGATCTTTGTGAAGACATTCAAGATCAGATACACACTATAAGAGATGACGACCCTTGGCGGGATCCCAGCCAAGGAGGACCACAAGGCCCCCGGCAAGAGCCTTGCCGGGGATGACAGCAGGCGCCACGGCAAGACCCTTGTCGGGGCCTCGGCAAGGCCCTTGCCGTGAACACCCGTGGGGCCACCGTCAGGCCCACACCAGTCAAACCCCCACCACCGTTCGCATGCAGCTGCCGACCCAACCAGTTGGGCAGGCACCTGCGTGGCGGCAAACGGATCCTCATGGAGACCCACCATTGCGCCACCTCAGCTGCCTGCCTACCTACATGGCACCGCGGGCACCGCTGGCCAGGGCGCGTGTCACCACGAGAGGGAGCGGCGACGGACGAGACAGGGCTCTCCCCTGTCCCTGATAAAGCAAGGACACCTAAGCGAGGCGCATTAAATGCGCCTTGTCATGTAATGCGAGGGATAAACTCGCATCACTGTACCATTTTCCACCTCCTGTGTGGCACTGTGGCGACCCCTTTCCCTATAAAAGGAGGCCCAAGGCGACCAGGAGGAGGATTCGGCTTTTTGGAGCTCCTCATGCCCCATAGCTAGTTCAAGAACACAGATAAACAAGCCACCAAAGCAGGAGTAGGGTTTTACGCATCCTCGCAGCCCGAACCTGGATAAAGAACCCGTGTGCTATCTGTTTGATCCTCTTTTCTCACGACCCCGCGCCCCGCAACCGTAGTAGGGATTCTTGTGATCCCATAGGTGTCGTCCTTGCACCGACATTCTCAATGTTTGAAATTTGTTGCACGGGGAGTAAACATGCACCCAGTGAGACACAAGTGTTTTTGCAATCCATTTAGGTGCACTGTCACGTGTGCATGTAGCTCAAATTTGATTTTTGCACATTATACCCATAGAAAATCAATCAATCAATGTACTAAAACGTCTTAATGATCTCTGTGATTTTTTTTAAATTAAAATGTCCCTCCTTTGGTAACATGTATGTTCACTGCAGGATAATTAATTTAACATGCATCATAATTGCGGTGGATTCGCGGTGTGTGGGTGTGGGTGTGTGCGTCTGGGGGTGGCGGGTGGCTCGTAGTACACTACGAGTTGTGAGCCACCGTGTGGGTTGGCCGTTTTGTTAGGCAGGCTGGTGCCACATTAGAGTCGTGAAACTGTTATTTAAAACATTACACAACCCTTTCATACAAAAATGTTTTGGCCACATGCAGTCAATGGTTGTCCTACACGACACTCGATACTCGCATGTGACGCTTTCTATGGGCCTGCGAGGTCGTCATCCCTCACTTTGACGAACAGCCGGCAACGAGGTTAATTTGACCAGCAAGGTAGAATCTTTTTTGTTTGTGTTATGGTGGTATATAGTACGCGTCGAAGAGGTGGTAGGGGACTAGCATATATACTATACGTATGCGTCCGTGAATAAGTACACCTCACTCAGTGTCGGGACATTTTGGATACCTAGGCACGTGCCACATCAAAATTGTGAAATTGGTTATTCAAACATCACACAACACCTTTTTGGGCCACATGCATATCTATCCTAGCTAGGACACTCACGTGTGACGCTTCCATCTGTGGGCCCACGAGGCCAACGTCGATGCATGCATGCATGCATCACTTTGACCTACATCGGGAGAGGTTAATTAATTTCACCATCGATGAGGATTCTTTTGAGTTGTACATATATCTGGCGGAGAATATAGTATGCACGGTGAAGAGGGGGAGGGACTATCATATGTAATGCGCTTGATATGAACCTCGCTCTGTGTGGGTGCATGGTTTACGGTTTTTGAGGCATGTGGCACATCAAAGTTGTGCATTTTGGGTATTCAACATATATATGTTTGGCCCACATGCAAAGCGGTGGTAGTTGTCCTCTCGCACCCACTTAAGTGGTTATCAGCGATATCGTTGCTTTCCATCTGTGGGCCCGCTTGGTCCATCACTTCTTTTTGCCTGACAACAAGAGAGGTTAATTTGACTTAGGAGGGGATTATTATTTTTGCTCTGGGATGACATGCATGATACACTTTGAGCACACTCACATGCATGTGTACGCATGAATCCCTCCCATCGAGTCAAAGTGGCTAGTACAACGACACCATCATGAACCGATCTCGCTCTGTGTGGGGAGCTAGTGTACGATTTTTGACACACGCGCCAGATCAATGTTGTGTATTCAAACATGCATGCACGCATCACCTCCATACATATGCATGTAGTGGTTGCCTTCGAACGATCCCTGCGTGGTTATCGGCGACAATCCTATATAATCCTGGGCCCGCGTGGACATCCATGATCACCTTGACCAACAACAAGATAGGTTACCTTGGCGGATTCTTCATTTGGTTCGTGTTATCGTAGTATAGCTCACAACCTAATTAAGTTTGAGCGCATATACTATGCACGCATGCATGCATATATGAATCCCCGTCATTGGCTTGAAGTGTGGTGTAACATACATATGCCTCGTCAAACCTAACCCTCACTCAGTGTGCGGATTTTTAGTTCGAAATCACGGTGCCACATCAAAGTTGTTCATTGTTACTCAAAAACACACCTCTCCATACATATGTTTGGGCCACATGTATGCAGTGGTTGTCTTCGGGTACTAGCTACTTGCGTGATTATTGGCGAGCTTGCCCATCTCCGGGGTCGCATGGACGGCCATCACTTTGACCAACAACAAGAGAGAGGTTGTACGACCAAGGTGGATTATTCTTGGTCCATTTTACGATCCATCTTGGTGAGATATATGCCTCTCTGGCCCGCCGACTCAAAGTGTGTGGTGGGGTTGCTACATCTCACTTTGCTAGGGGAACCTCGGTTGGGGGGCATGCATTCATAGCTTAATTAGGATTCCCTTCGTGGTGACACGAGGGGGGTGGGGTCTGCTAGCTACTTTGCACTTTGCTAGGTGAACCTCGGTTGGGGGGCATGCTCATAGCTTAGGATTCCCTTCGTGCCGACACGAGGGGGGCTGCTAGCTACTTCGCACTTTGCTAGGTGAACCTCGGTTGCGGGGGGGCATGTGCATTCATAGCTTAGGATTCCCTTCGTGCCGACACGAGGGAGGGGTGGCTGCTAGCTACTTCACACTTTGCTAGGGTAAACCTCAGTTGGGGGGGAGGGCATGCATTCATAGCTTAAGATTCCCTTCGTGCCGACACAAGGGAGGGGGTCTGCTAGCTACTTCGCACTTTGCTAGGAGAACCTCGGTTGGGGGGGCATGTGCATTCATAGCTTAGGATTTCCTTCGTGCTGACACGAGGGAGGGCTGGCTGCTAGCTACTTCGCACTTTGCTAGGGTGAACCTCGGTTGGGGGGAGGGCATGCATTCATAGCTTAGCTAGGATTCCCTTCATGCTGACACGAGGGAGGGGGGCTTCTAGCTACTTCGCCCTTTGCTAGGTGAACCTCAGTTGGGGGGCATGCATTCATAGCTTAGGAATCCCTTCTTGCCGACACGAGGGAGGGAGGGCTGCTAGCTCTACTTCACACTTTGCTAGGTGAACCTCGGTTGGGGGGCATGCATTCATAGCTTAGGATTTCCTTCGTGCCGACACGAGGGAGGGGGCTGCTAGCTACTTCGCACTTTGCTACGGTGAACCTCGGTTGGGGGGCATGCATTCATATATAGCTTAGGATTCCCTTCGTGCCGACATGAGGGAGGAGGGGGGCTACTAGCTACTTCGCACTTTGCTAGGTGAACCTCGGTCGAGGGGGAGGGGGCATGCATTCATAGCTTAGGATTCCCTTCGTGCCGACACGAGGGGGAGTGGAGGCAAGCAATACCGTGCGCTTTGCGAGAGAGGTGCCACGTCGAAGTTGCATTTGGTATTTAAAAATCAGACCACCCTTTTGATACATAAATTTGGTCCACACGCAAGTGTGTTTGTGTTTTGACCCTCTCCCGCGTCATTTTTCGCCAAATTTATGAACATTGACAAGTCGGATGATGCAATAGACATGGTTCACTGAAACTAACCGTGTGCCACGCCGGTGCACCTGTCACGCACACATCCGCATAGTACATTGGCCTCCACGAGGCTCCCCCTCTCAGAAATATCTGCCCGCTTCTACGGTTTTTCTGTTTCATAACACATGGTTGTTATCTCCGGATCGTGTGCGATGTTTCTTGTTCCCAATCCCGCCTGCATCGAAAATATATGCCCGCCTCGAGGGTTTTCTTTTTCATAACAAACGGTTGTTATCTCCGGACCGTGTGCGATGCACTATCATCAAAAATTTCAATAGCCCGGCATTTCACTCACTCGTTTGACTCCCCCGTAGTAACATTTTCAGTACCCGCATCATTTCCTCAAACACCCCGTGCCCCCCCCCCACACACACACCAAAACCTCCTCGGGCGTGCATGCGTGCACACACACACACACACCCTCCCTCGCTCGAAACCCTAGCAAAGTCCCCCAGCCGCTGCCGCAAGGCCTCCATTGTCAACATCTGCCAGTTTGCCCGTGCAGCTTACCCACCGATCTCCATACCCAGTCCGCCCTGAGTTTTTTAGATGACGCCTGCCAAACACCCCCTTTCCCATAGATCCCCATCCCCATCCCCCACTCCAGAGCGTCACAACCTAAACCCGGCTACGCTTCCCGTGGAGCTCGAGGAGCGACTGGCCCAAAAGAGGTGTATAGCGGTCTCTTCGCCCGACGTCACCGAGGAAGCTGGCGACCATTACTAGCAGCAGACACTCAAGCAGCAGGTTAGAGTATGCGGGCATGTCTCGTCTTCCGGCTATGACATCGAGGTCATCGACAACGACGCCCTGAGGCGGGCTGTGTCACAGGTTAAGTGGCCCACCCCCAACCCCTCGGGTTCAACCGCCGTCGATCTCATCCATGGCCCCGCCGCTGATCTCCTCTGGCTCGCTGTCAACAATTTTCCATTCTACATCGCCATCGAGGCCCTTTTGTCATTTCTGAAGGACACGTTCTGCGACGCTGGCTTGGGATCCACAGCTTCCAAGTCAGACCTCATCGACAGCGACCACGAGGAGGGCACCCTCTCCGGCTCTTCCAAGGGGAAAGAGCCCATCTGCTCTTCCAAGGGGAAAGCGCCCGTCTGCGACATCAGGGAGGGCACCCTACAGTCGTGCTCTTCCAAGGGGAAGGAGCCCATCTGCGACAACATGGAGCGCATCCAGGGTCCGTGATCTTCCCACGGGAACAAGCCCATCTGTGACAAGTGAGGAAACCCATGATTTGTTTATTTCAGTTGTTCACAATGTGATGCTCTATATGTGCAATTATTTACTGTGCAGTACATTTCATCAATCCAGTTTCAAACATACCGATAGGAATGCATATATTTGCTTGCTGTTAAGCCTGTTATAGCTAGCATATGCCTCTTTTAAAGTTTTTTATTGTTCGTTTGTTTGTAGTTAGTATATGTTCATTTTCAAATGCTATCTTTGGTTGTTCATAGTATGCCTTGTTTATTCCAGTTATTCACAACATGATGTTTTATATGTGCAAGTATGAATTGTGCAGTTCAATTTTATCAGTACCAGTTTCAACAATACCACTATGAATGACTACATTTGGTTGCTGCATCTTGTAGTTAACACGCCTTTCCACTTTTATTTAACCATAACCAGTGTACTTAGACTGGCACAATACCAGTTTGAATGACCATGTTTGCTTGTTGTTAAATGTTAGGCCTGTTGCAGTTAGCACACCTTTCCACTTGTTTTTCTTTACTAGCATGCTTAAACCTGCACACTGAAGCTATCTTTTGGGGATTATTTTGCCTGCCATGTGTAATTTTGGTTGATGTTTAGCCTGTTGTGCTTAACATGCTTCTTGATGTACCTACACAGGACAATTTTGGGAACGACTGTTGTTTTCCATCGAGGTTAGTTTCATCCCATGGCTTATATCTGCTCACTGTTCAGGATATCCGTAGCGGGTACCATATAGGCCGGTGGCTAATAAGGGACTAATCGGTGAATCGGACTTTTAACTGAATATATCTGCAACCCATTTTTCCTTAGGTTAACTAGGGCCATATGTAATATATCTGAGGCTACATAGCAACATGCACTGTACTTAATGTCTAAATATGCAATCCTAGGCTACATAGCAACAAGGAAGAGTGTTACATTAATGTTCTAATGATGTCTAGGTATACGTAGAAGAGCAGCAACAGCAACAGCAACAGCATAGCCCTATTTGGATATTCAACTTAGCTAGAGGTTAGAGTTAGTTTCTAGCTCATTACTAAACCTAAACTAACTCCATCCAAAGAGTTGTTTGGATGGCAGGGTTAGATTGACAATAAATGCACTAGGAGAACTAGCTCCAATTAGCACCTCTTGGGTTGGATACTAGTTTTTTTGGGTCGGTTATAGATGCAACTAGCTCAAACTAGCCCTCATATTTAGATACACTTTAGGGATATTTGAGCCCAAACTAGCTCAAACTAACTGTAACCCATGGATAAAGCAGCAGATAATTTGTAAGAATGAACTAAACTCCTTCCGGCCCATAATATAAGATGTTAATTCATCTAATATGTGAGTATATTGGATGTTATAAGATACTCCCTCCATTCCTAAATATTTGTCTTTTTAGAGACTTCTAATGGACTACCACATACGGATGTATATAGACATATTATAAAAGAGTGTTGTACTACATCGTTGTGCAATTGTTGTTTCGCTTCTAATATTAACTTGGTGCTTTTAGGTGCATATGTCATTGGTAAAGATCTGCGTTTCGACCCTTTCTGCATATGGGGCAATGAGATATCGATGAACCAGCATCAAGTGAGGAAGCTGATAAAGGTTGTTAGTAAAATGGGTCCAAAGATGGAAATTAAACTTTTTGTTTACACTCTATCCAAGACAACAGCGAACTGCAAGATGGTAAGTAAGAACTCTGCAGCCTTCTTTTTACTGCCCATAATGAGTTGCGCTAGATGACAATGTCTGAAATCTTATTCCCTTGAAGTGGTTGCCAAAGCAGTTTACTCAAGATTACCTCTCAAACTACATGATTGGTGGGCATGCAAAGGTTAAAGTATTTCTACCAGAACACGATGATTATCTAGATGTTTTCATGAAGACCGTGAAGGATGGGCAGTCGGCCATCACAAGGAATTGGACTAGAGTCGTGTGTGCCTTCTGCATGGAGGAGGGCACAATATGGGCATTCCGCTTCACCTTGTTCAGCAACCAGAATATATTGTTCCTCTTTCTTTACCATCTTTAATAGTACAAGTATACAACTGTGGTTCATCATTCTTTATTTGGTTCTTATGTAATTCTTGAACATATGTACCTATGAATCGAATAATGTGTTGGTTGTTTGAACCTGAAGGATATGAATGAAATTGTAGCGTACATTCAAATTCAAATCCAAATCCGGTACAATTTGGAAAAGCAGCAATTAAATTACAGTGGAATTACGCTCTCCAGGTTGTTACAGCACACACGGTTGGTAAAACACAAATGTTTGCGATATGCACCATAATCCGAGACGGTTGACAGAGAGGAAACGTGTGCAAGCATGCACACAGTTGCCGTTTGCAAAGCGTGTGCAATGTCAGACAATATCACAAATGGTGCGGGCAAACTAAATGTTTGTGTTAGTTGCCTTATCGTACACATGATTCGCAACCATGAACTCTTTCTGATGAAGTATGCATCGTAAACGTTGCACCACATAATAGCGTCTGCGATAGTTATCGTGTACGATGATGTTACCATGGTCCGACGTTTCGTAATCCTGTTCGACACTCGTACAATGATTAACTAATCTTCTTAACGGTGAACCGTTTGTGATGGGCCACGCATCATACACGTTCTATAATAGTGAACCGTTTGTGATGGGCCGTACATCATAAACGTAGCACCACAGAATACTGACTGCGATGGCAATGCGAGCAGAAACGAGTAGGAGTATTGTAGGGGCCCTATCCCCGACGGTTTCTGGGTCGTGTGGGAAGGACCCCTTATCGCCCACACTCACTTGGCGACGGTTTCAAATGCCGTCGCGGAAAGGGGTTTTAAACCGTTTGTTTAGGACCGACAAGTATGGGGGATCAATTGTAGCCTCTTTCAATAAGTAAGAGTGTCGAACCCAATGAGGAGCTAAAGGTAGAACAAATATTCCCTCAAGTTCTATCGACCACCGATACAACTCAACGCACGCTTAACGATCGCTTTACCTAGAAGAAGTATGAAACTAGAAGTACTTTGTAGGTGTTGTTGGATAGGTTTGCAAGATAATAAAGAGCACGTAAATAAAAACTAGGGGCTGTTTAGATAAAGACACAACTAAGTTAGTTTCAGTAGAGAGATTTTTGTCATGAGAAAGTTATTTGTCCTTAGGCAGTCGATAACTAGACCGGTAATCATTATTGCAATTTTATTTGAGGGAGGGGCATAAGCTAACATACTTTCTCTTCTTGGATCATATGCACTTATGATTGGAACTCTAGCACGCATCTACAACTACTAAAGATCATTAAGGTAAAACCCAACCATAGCATTATAAGGCACCAAGTACTCTTTACTCCCATACGCAAACAACCTACTTACTCGGGTCTGTGCTTCTGTCACTCACGCCACCCACCATAAGCAAATCATGAACATATTGCAAACCCTACAACGGGGATCCCTCACGCTTGCACGACACGGATAGCACCATCAGACAGCACCAATAATAAAACATGCAACTCAAACCAATCGCGATCATCAATTAACCCATAGGACAAGACGGATCTACTCAAACATCATAGGATAGCCATGCATCATTGGGAAATAATATATAGCGTTGAGCATCATGTTTAAGTAGAGACTACAGCGGGTAAAAGAGGGGTTACACCGCTGCATAGAGGGGGGAAGAGTTGGTGATGATGGCGGTGAAGTTGTTGGTGTAGATCGTTGTCGCGATGATGGCCCCGGCGGCATTCCAGCGGGAGAGGGGGGGAGAGAGCCCCCCTTCTTCTTCTTCTTCCTTGACCTTCCCCCTAGATGGGAGAAGGGTTTCCCCTCTGGTCCTTGGCTTCCATGGAGGTGGAGGGGCGGGAGCCCCTCAAAGATTGGATCTCTCTCCCTCAGTTTCCTTCTGTTTCTGTGCTCCCTGATTCTACCCTTTCACCGTTTCTTAAATTCCCGGAGATCCGTAACTCCGATTGGGCTGAAATTTTAACACGATTTCTATCTGGATATTAGCTTTCTTGCAGCGAAAGAAGGGCACCAACCGGCTTACGGAGTGGCCACGAGGGCCCAGGGTGCGCCCTACCCCCTAGGGCACGCCCCTCACCCTCGTGGGCTCCTCGGGCATCGTCTCGCATCGATTCCACTTCCCAAAATTCACATATATTCCAAAAAAATCTCCATAAGTTTTTATCCTATTTGGACTCTGTTTGATATGGATTTTCTGCGAAACAAAAAACATTAACAAATAGGAACTGGCACTCGGCACTGGATCAATATGTTAGTCCCAAAAATACTATAAAAAGTTGCCAAAAGTATGTAAAAGTTAAAGAATATTGGCATGGAACAATCAACAATTATAGATATGACGGAGACGTATCACAACGGCAGGCCACGACGCAACAAACATAAGGGTCGAAAAACCATGAAGAAACCGAAGACACAGTGGTTAACACGAGATTCAGTGGCTCTAAATCCGGTCAGCGGAAGAAGCCATTCAAAAGAAATAATGATGGTCCATCTAATTTGGACAAAATACTCGATCGCCCTTGCAAGATTTATGGCACCCCTGACAAACCTGCCAATCATTCCTACAGAAACTGTTGGGTCTTCAAACAGGCCGGTAAGTTAAATACAGAACACAAGGGGAAAGGGGCGCCAAGCAAAGACAATTATGAGCCCCACCCACCGAACATAGGGGGACAAAAGAAATTTCCCCCTGAGGTGAAAACAGTGAACATGATATATGTCATGCATATCCCCAAAAGGGAGCGCAAGAGTGCACTAAGGGACGTCTACGCCGTAGAGCCTATCGCCCCTAAATTCAACCCATGGTCAGCTTGTCCGATCACCTTCGATCGTAGGGACCACCCGACCAGTATCCGTCATGGAGGTTTGGCAGCCCTGGTCCTCGATCCAATTATCGACGGATACCATCTCATTCGAATCCTTATGGACGGTGGCAACAGTCTTAACTTGATCTATCAAGACACTGTCCATAAAATGGGTATTGACCCGTCAAGAATCAAGCCTAGTAACACCACCTTTAAAGGAGTGATACCCGGCGTCAAGGCCCACTGCACGGGCTCATTAACGTTGCAAGTAGTCTTCGTTCACCGGACAACTTCCGAAGCGAAGACTTGATCTTCGATATCGTCCCCTTCTGCAGTGGTTATCACGCACTGCTTGGACGCACCGCCTTCACCCGCTTCAATGCAGTCCCACATTATGCTTACTTAAAGCTCAAAATGCTTGGACCCCGTGGCGTTATCATAGTCAATGGAAACATGGAGCGCTCCCTCCGTACTGAGGAGCACACTGCGGCTCTTGCAGCCGGAGTACAGAGAGGCCTCATCAAGCCGAATAACTCATCGGCCATCAAGCCCTCGGACACTGTTAAACGAGTCCGGCCTGCTCTGCATAGTGATAGCTCGGTGAATCCGGAGCTGGACTAGCAGTCTTGCCTCCGTCGATCTCCCCACACAACCACGGTATATGTACCGTTTGTGCATAATTACGCACCCAAAATACCCTGGGCAACAACGGAGGCACACTGTGGACAAGGTCTATAGTGCGGCTTGACCCTATTTAACCTTAACCTTTTTTTCTTTGACCTTTTTTCTCATATTATAGGTTCGTTAAAACCTAACAACTTCATGATTGTGCAAGGGCCCTTTCCCAGGCCCCTTTTTATAAACGATCGTTGATCGCTCCTTTAAAAGGATCTTGCACCAAGGCGAAAGCGGCGCAGAGGTGTGGCAGGATGTCCATGGGATCTTCAAGACTACCTTTTCTTTCGACTCTGTATACAGCTTCCCCTTGTTAACAAATTCTCGGCATGTAAAAGAGCCTTGATGTTTATGGCATTATCTGTAATAGCATGTTTTGATGTATCAATCAGATTATAATGGGAACAGTGTTTTACTAACCCTTGTTCGGCGTTGGTTCATTTCATAATATGTATTCCGTCTTTGTGTCAAATTGCCATATATACTTTGGTACGGCCTACATACCAGGGACTCTATTAGGCCCCATATATTCTCGAAAAGTCTGAACACTTCTAGAGTATACTTCGGCGTCCCGAATATTGCATTATATGCATCAGCTCCGAATCATGTCTTTGGTCAATAGTTGGGTTGCCCAGCTCCTGTGATTACTACATTACGTTTCGTTTGTTCGGCTAGGGTAGTAAAGGGAGAAATACTGCGATTGTGTTTATGGTTCGTCCAGTCAAAACACCTCAGTAGAGAAAGCCGAAAACTGACTGTCATGATACGGCGAGAGCTGGTCGGCGATTCGGCGAATTGCTATATATCTTTTGCGATTTCTTCCGTATTATACGAAGGATTGGCCTCATCCAGTCACGTGCCTAAGGCATCCCAGTTCGGATAGCCGCATACGCACCAGGGGCTAGTTCTTAGGTCCATCATCAAACTCCTATGGCTAAGTGAAAGTGATAAAGCCGCATAGTCTGATTGCCTAGTTCACTGCGCAGACATCTCCTTCACAGACCAAGACATTGGGTCAAGTGTGATCGTGCGTGAGGGAGTCCTGGACTAGGGGGTGTCCGGATAGCCGGACTATCATCATCGGCCGGACTCCAAGACTATGAAGATACAAGATTGAAGACTTCGTCCCATGTCCGGATGGGACTTTCCTTGGCGTGGAAGGCAAGCACTGCAATCTGGATATGTAGATCTCCTACCATTGTAACCGACTCTGTGTAACCCTAGCCCTCTCCGGTGTCTATATAAACCGGAGGGTTTTAGTCCGTAGGACGAACAACCATTACAACCATCATACCATAGGCTAGCTTCTAGGGTTTAGCCTCCTTGATCTCGTGGTAGATCCACTCTTGTACTACCCATATCATCAATATTAATCAAGTAGGAGTAGGGTTTTACCTCCATCGAGAGGGCGAACACTGGTAAAAACATCGTGTCCCTTGTCTCCTGTTACCATCCGCCTAGGCGCCTGATTCGGGACCCCCTACCGAGATCCGCGGTTTGACACCGACATTGGTGCTTTCATTGAGAGTTCCTCTGTGCCGTCACGATTAGGAAGGATGCCTCTTCCGTCTTTAAAGGCGGTATCATCATCAAAGGAGCCTTGGCGCCGGCCAAACTATCCGCTAGGTGGTTTCTCATGACCGCTGTTCGGCCACGCTTGACGATGACCTCTCGGGTCATCAAAAGCAATCTTCACATCAACTCGAATTCGCGAGCAGTTGGATCAATAGAGCTCTCGTCCGTAAGCGAGCTCTTGGATCGCATCGCCCATCACAGGAGTCGCTCTGAGACTACAATCAAATTGGGCTTAAAACCGATCTGAGAGAGATTAACTCTCCCCAGGTTACCCACCACGTTGCGGTGGTAGAGGAACAACGCGGTGACTCTTTTTCTATATTGAAAACTAGTTATGTCCGGACTCCCGAACCCTCCATGTCGGATTCCCGCGGAAGGACGGACATCAATCAAGCACTGAACCTAAAGTCAGGCATCGGACCAGACTCGTTGGACAATGTCCAGCAATCCAAGCTTCCAAATTCGGAAACTTTTTGGCCCTTGAGCCTCGAGATGGGCAGGGTTCCGGACTCAATTCCACCCACCCACCCAAACATATGCGATCTATCTCAAATCCGGCAAGAGCACGCCGAAACAGTACATCATTACTGGGCCAGATTCCTCCTGGTTATGGACAGGATAAAAGACTGCCGTGAGGAAGACGCAATTTCAATCTTCTGCAATAATTGCACGGACAATGGAATCTTGAACGCCATAAGTCGTCCTGAAATTACACGCTTAGCCGACCTGGCGTCCATAGTACGAAAGTACTGTGCGATGGAGAGCTTCCGGAAAACCGAAACTAAGTTTTGGGACAATCCGGCTCCGAATACAACCCTAGTCCAAAACAAAAGGGTGCATCATGCTCAGGCACCCGGTACAAAAACCAAAAAGCAAAAACCCCATAAAAGTGCGGAACGTCTTTGGAGGGATGGCTCAGCGGACCTGTAAAATTCACAAGACAGAGGGCGCCACTCCAACACATAGCCTTGAGCATGTTGGATCTTTGCTGACAGTGGCCAAAAGTGGCGAAGAGCTTCTAGCCCGAAGAACCACTCCAACAGTACGATCGGTGTCGGCGGTCTTGAGACTTTCGCATCAAATAATATCTTGAAGCGAACAATCCGCAGCCTCGCCGAAGTCTACCAAGTAGCAACAACAAATCCATGGGCGACACGGCCATCACCTTCAACGCGGCAGCGAACCTAAATTCGAACAGCTGAGCACCAGCCGCATTGGTCCTCGGTCCAATAGTGGGCGGCTTCGTCTTACCAAGGTACTCATGGATGGCGGCGGCAGTTAAACCCCATCTCGAGAAACCCTTCAAAAATGGAAATAGACTAGAGCCGCATTGGCGAAGCAGCACAACCTTTAGAGGAATAATCCCTAGCGGGAAGCCGCTGCACGGAAAAATCACACTTGATGTGGTGTTATTTCACGGACAATTCTGAGTTCGAAGAGGTCACGTTCCAAGTGGCCCCGTTCAGCAGCGGATATCACGCTATATTAGGACGTGACACATTCACAATTTTTCAAGCGATACCCCATTATGGGTACATGAAGCTTAAGATGCCCGGGCCTAGTGGAATAATCACTCTTGTCAGTGATCCGGACACAGCACTCCACGCTGAAAACAAGACAGCCGCACTAGCCCTAGAGGCACTATCCGAAGCCTTAGCGGCAGAGGAGCTCACGGCGCTGCGCTCCATGGTGAACAGGGATGATGTGATACTCGACAAGAGATCCAAGTCCACCTCTTCCAAACCAGCGGACGAAATAGTCAAATTCCAGGTCCATCCAACGGACCCAACAAAGACGGCTTCCATTGGGGCACAGTTAAACCCTGATGTAGACGCTGCACTACGGGAATTCCTTTGGGAGGGTGGGACATCTTACTTTGGCATCCTTGAGATATGCGGAATCCCATAAATTGGCAGAACATAGCCTAAACATCCTAAAAGGATTCAAGCCAGTCAAATAGGCTCTTCGGCGATTTTCCGAACCCAAAAGACAGGCAATGGGAGAGGAGCTAGCCAAATTATTGGAAGCCGGATTCATCAGAGACAACAAGCATCCGGACTGGCTAGCAAACTTGGTGATGGTACCAAAGAAGGACAAATCATGACGCCTATATGTCGATTTTAAAGACCTCAACAAGGCTTGCCCAAAGGATCCTTTCCCCCTTCCCCACATCGATCAAATAATCGATGCTACCGCAGGGCACGATTCATTGTGCTTCCTCGACGCATACTTCGGCTACCATCAAATCAAGAAGGCGGAGGCAGACCAAGCCGCAACGGCATTCATTACTCCATACGGACCATTCTGCTTCAACACGATGCCCTTCGGACTCAAAAACACCGGCGCAACATATCAGCGCATGATTGGACATGTCGGCTACCGGATCGGCAAAACGGTAGAGGCATATGTAGGCGGCGTGGTCGTCAAAACCAAACTGCGTCGAAACTCTAGTAGATGATTTGAGGCTCACATTCGACAACCTCCGAGCATATGACATTAAAAGCTGAACCGGAAAAATGCGTTTTGGCGTACCCAGCGAAAGCTCTGGGCTTCATTGTATCGATGAGGAATTGAAGCAAACCCAGCCAAGATTGAACTCTGTCACAGCTAGATATTCAAAGACCTCAAACAAATACAAAATTGACTAGATGCGTGGCGGCTCTAAGCCGCTTCATCTTCCGTTTGGGAGAAAAGGCATTGCCCTCTATCGCCTCCTCGGGCGCACGAACACCAGTGGGCGGATCTGCCTTCTGCGGACTCGAAGAAATAAAGCCATATTGGCAACAAATCCGTTCTGGCGCGCCTAACCTGGGCAAACCAATGTTGTTATATATCGCGACAACACATCAAGTAGTAAGCGGCGCTTCGTTGTCGAGCGAAAGCGAAGGGCATAAATTTCCTCTTCAAAAGCCGATGTACTACGTATCCTTGTCTTAACTCCTCAAGTCCGGTACCGCATTATCAAAAGATAGCATCTGCAGTGTTCATGGCATCCGGAAGCTGCGACACTACTTTCAAGAGTGTTCGATATGATGGCCTCGAAGTACCCCTCAGCGGCATCATAAACAAGCTGCGGACGCGACAGGCGGGATTGCAAAATGGGCCATTGAGCTCTTACCATTGACATAACCTACAAACCACGGCGAGCTATAAAGTCACAAGTCTGGCTGACTTTGTCGCTGAATGGGTGGCGAACTCCCTAAAAGTATGGCGCATACTCAATGGATCATGCATTTATTGCTCTAAAATGTTGGCGGCTTGGGGCTGGCATCGTTATAGCGTCCCCAACCGGAGACCACGATCAATACGTGCTTCAACAACGCGGCGAATCTGAGGCCATTCGCATGGTCTCCGGATGGCAATCTCCATGGGCATTCAATGCCTCGAGTGCGCAAGGACACAAACCTCGCAATATCACAAGTAAACGGAGACTTCGATGCCAAAGATCCGAAAATGGCAGCTTACCGTAACGCCGTCTTAAAATGTCAGCTCGGTTGAAGGACTCGAATTCCACCATGTAGCCGGGATAATAACCCAGGCAGCCGGCGTGTTGGCCAGCGTCGGTATAAAGCGACGCTGTCCTCAAACATCTTCTGGGGCGGATTTTTAAGCCATTAGTACTATGGGAAGAGGAGTCCGGAAATAACAACCCGGAAGCAACCGCACCACCCAACACAGAACAATCTGACATAATTGGCGGCTCAGCCGATGAAATAACACCTTCAGCCCACGAAATAATGGCGGTAATCGCCCCGTGGACAAAACCATTCCTAGCCTACTTAATTAGGCAGGAACTTCCCAAAGACCAAAATGAGGCCTGCTGCATAGTTCGGCGATCTAAAGCCTGCAAGGTCCATGAGGGAGAACTTTATAAGAAAAGCACAACCGGAGTCCTTCAAAGGTGCATCTCCGAAGTGGAAGGGCGAAACCTCTTGGCTGAAATTCACGCCGGACTAGGCGGACACCTGCTGCTGCTGAGGCCCTCGTAGGCAAGGCCTTCCGTCTGAGATTTTATTGGCCGGCGGCCAGGCGGATCTTTCGGGACTTAGTCAACGATCGTCGGTTGTCGGCTCTTCGCTAATCGAGCCACATGCCACCCACCGCCCTCAAACTATACCCATCACTGGCTGTTCGCGATGCAGGGGCTTGACATGGTCGGACCCCTTAAAGGGAACCCACAAGCAAAAGTACCTATTGGTCATGGTGGACAAATTCACCAAATGGATAGAGGCCAAGCCGGTTAAAGCGGCGAATCCGGACGATGATAGACTTCATATCCGGGGTAGTACACGTTATGGCGTCCCCACAGCATCATCACCGATATGGCACGAACTTCACGGCCGGCGAGGTTAAACTTTGGTGCAAAATATGGGCATTAAGCTCGACTACGCGTCGATCTATCACCCTCAAACCAGCGGTCAAGTTGAGCGAGCAAATGGTCTAATAATGGCGGCATCAAGCCCGGACTAGTGCGGTCCCTTACGGAATCTAACACGCCTTTGGGTAGAGGAGCTACTCCGTACTCACGGGTGCTGCGGACCACGCCAAACTGTACTACGGATTCACACCATTCTTTATGGTATCTGGTATGAAGCGTCTTGCCTGCGACATAATTCATGACTCACCTCGAGTGTGCATATACGAAGAAAAGAAGCCTAGTTGGATCGGCGGGACAGCTTGGGCGCATTAGAGGAGGCCTTGACGTGGCAAAGGCTCGTTCCGCATTCTATCAACAGCGAGCTCGAAGATATCAAAGCGAGAGAAGTCAGGCTAAAACTTACAATGTTGGCGAGCTAGTTCTGCGTCTACCGGACAAGAAAAAGGACAAACTCAAGCCCAAATTGGAAGGTCCCTTCATCATCGACCAAGTCTGACGGCGTGAGCATACCGTCTGCAAGCGCATCGGACAACCGACTCGAGCCAAACCCATGGAGCGCAGCCCGCCTCGGAAGATTCTCGCCTAGCGCGGACTTCGAGTTAAATGCACTTCCCCGTCCACATTTTATACTTGATTGCCTTTTGTTCCTCTCTTTTATCCCACTTTTTTCATAAAGCCCTTGAGGGCCGATTTGCGCATTGTTCGCACATACTTGATGTGCTACCCGCACTCATTATACCTGGGGGCTGCTTTAACACAAGCTTACTTATACGGGCTTCATGCCCAACACATGTGTCAAACTTCCACATGTACCTTTTATTCACCATTATATGCATCGGTATGACTTAAGTTTTGGCCAAGCTGGGTTGCCTGGCTCTGTGCTTACCCCTCGTTCCCGATTTTTCGGCTGGGGCGTAAAGGGAGCACCTCTGCGATTATTCTTGCCGGGTCGGCGGATGTGTACCTCGGTGGGTGAAGCGAAGCTAAGCGTTCTTAAGGGAATATTGATCGATGACTTGAAAGATGATTTTTACCTATTTATTTATTTGCCCCAGATGTTTTCCTGCTCTTTTCGCGGTCGGACATGCACTTTAGGGCATGCCTCCGAGAAAAGAACCCCTAACGGAACTATTCTCCTGGAAGATGTTTCTTACTAACCATGTAATATAACATAACTAGTTGGGCACTTATGCGATAAAGCACTAATGACCCCTCGCTTTGGTCTCCATGCATGCCCGGTTTTTCATAAGCCGAAGGTATTCGGACACACTCGGACTCTAGGGTCGAGGTTAAAAGCGAAAAAGGTCGGCAAAGACAAACTATCTACAATCCGGCTAGAAGGCATTTCACATGTCATTTTAAATACATTGTCAATTCGACTGACTGTACTCCTCCTCAATCCCATCTAACAGGCTATCTAATTTACAGTCCCGTTGGGAATACTTAGTGGCCAACTCTACTTGGTCATACACTAAGCTCACAGGGATCTCCTTCCCATCGGGCCCCACAGGTCAGACCTCGGCCATGTGGTTTGGATCCGCCTTCTTGTACCACGTCTTCACCATGGCCCAGGCCTCCCTGGCACCTTGATGGCAGGCCGATATCTTCCATAAACGGAAGCACTGTCGTGCTCCCTGAAGCTTCTCCGCAAGCTCTCCAAGTCCCTCGGGTAGGGAGAGGGACGGCCATAAGGCCTGGACGACACCACTAATTGCCTGCCGAACACGTTCGAGCAGTTGCACCAGCTCAGGAAGTTGGTCACCCGTTGAACCGGGCATTTCCTCCAGGACGACCTGTGACAACACCTCTGAGACATATTTACATCAATTGCCTTCCTCGCCCGAACTCTTCTTTTAAAGAGTTTGCTCAAGCACTACTATAGATGCTGCGACAAGCGGTGATTCTCCTTCATGGAGCAGACAGCTCAGCCGAACACCTTTTAGCTCTTCTCCAAGCTGGGGTGGGCATCACAGGTTGTTCCTCTCTTGCTGCACCTTCATAAGCACCCTCTCGCTAGCCTTGGTGGCGCGATAACCGTGCTTGTCGGTCAAGTCCGGCAACATCGCAATATCATTGTCGAGACTTGCTCATACGCCCGCGCGCTTATCTTGTTGAAATAATGTGTTCGGAGGGTCTCTGTGTCTCCTCCTGCGGCAGCTAGTGCGGCCTCAAGTTGGGCTTTGCACTCTTGTAGCTCCTGGGACAATTGGGTATTCTTCTCCGTCAGATCCTGCATATTAAATGAGCCTTAAATCAGTTATTTTAACTACTTTAAGTCTCGGGGGCTACTGGCATATACAACTATTAAAATCTCTTACCCGTATATCTTTTACATCTTGCTCCGTGGCTCTGGTTAAACCATCTGGCGGCACGCAGTCTTGGCGTCTCCAGCGTTAAAGGCATTCAACGCCTCGGGGAGAAACACGCGTCACCTTGATCTTGTCGTGGCGCCTATGATTCATGGCGCTCTCCACCCTGAGACACAGTGGCGGACAGCCTGTCGGCATCCTCCGCTGGAGGAGTACCCGGCTCACGCCTTGCGCTCGCCTCCCCCTCCGGACCAGGTGGTGGAGCCTGGCTGGTAGAGGCTCGGTTGGCAACCTCTCCGGGCACAGTCCGGCGAGCGCTCTTTCTCCTGGAAAAGTCATGAGCATTAATGCACCTCCTAGGAATCCTTTCCTTAAACAGCGATCATGAGCTATACCGTTGCGGTGGCGTTCGATTTGCACGCACCCTCTTCCGCTTTCTTTGGGCGGATGACCCTTGTTGGTCAGGCCGCTTGAGTTGACTTCCGCCTTGAAGGAACCTCCTATGAGACACCGTTGTATAAGGTGATCGAAATCATAAGGATGAAGTAGTGGTGTCGGGACTCGGTCATAATTACAGGAAGCGGAGATAAGCCGGGGTAGTCGGCCGTAATGGCGACTAGAGCATTATCCATGCTGAGTTGGTGGAACACCCCATCAATTAGCTCCACCTTTATGTCGGATCCTCTTGGAGGCGGATCAAGGATCTTCGGATCCTCGGATTGTGGAGCGGACTATGTATCTCCCACATCCGGTAGCAGTTCTGCGTCAAAACCATAAAGTAAGATACTTAAACTTTGAAAGCACGGTCGAATAAATAGCGTTAAACACCTAGCTCAAGGGTTATTCATGGAGAACCCATTCAATGGGCTCGTCTGGAGAATTCCTCCTTCTCCCCTTGTCTGAGGCGGGACAGAATCTTCACGGATCTGCGGCGATCCGGCCCTTAAGCGGCCATGACGGGTGGCATCATTCTCCCGTTGAAATCCCACATGGGGTGGCCCCTATATTGGGCGGCTGCACCCTCGCATAATACTGCGTGGCCATGACTCAATCATGGTCAATCCGAATGGGCCAGCAATCTTATCGGCCCATCAAATAATGGGCGCTCACGTCTTCCTCATTGAGGAGCTCTGCGGGTGCCAACAGGCGTTTCTTCATAGGAGCCTTGCTGAACTCCGGAGGCCGATCCGAACTGGAGTCGGCGGTGGAGCATCTTCTACATAAAACCATTACGAGGGCGGTCTTGAGCGCCTTCTTTGGGGTTCGGATAGATATCGGTCGGTGATGTGCTATATTCGGCTCCGCCCACTTGATATATTGACCCCTCGTGAGAGCGAGTGCGAGGCAAAACAGTCTCTTCCACAGCGCAAAGTGGGGCTCGATGCCCGGAACAGCTCGCAAGAGCTCGAAACCCGCGATGTGCGAGAATAAGCGGGCGTGAGGTGATGAAGCTGGAGTCCGTAGAACTCGAGGAGCCCCGGAGAAAGCGGATGTATGGAAATCCGAGCCCCTTATTAGATAAGGGGGAATGGCACACCGCTCCCTTTGGAGGGACTAGGGGTGGCCTCCGCTTGCTTTCCACCTTTGTAGGTGGCCAGCCCGGCTCGAACCGGGACCATAAAGGCCGGAGGAAGGTATCCCTCCCCTTGGAGCATCACCAGCACGTTGTGCGGAACTGAACATCTCCTCCAATTTCTTGGCGGAGGGCTGAGAGGAGGAGCCGCGTTGACGGTCCATGATAGACTGGATTTTTGGTTAGAAGCGCTCCGATGAGCACTCACGGAAGGAGGATGGTGTGATTTGGATCTGGATTCTCGCCTCTCTTATAGGCAGATTATTTGCGCAGCTAGGGGGTAAGATATAAAAATACCCTTTCCTTTTGCATTCATGCGACACGTGGAAGAGGGCCATTATTGAGCGTGGAAGCCAAGGAGCGCAACATTTGTAAGGAAGCCGGACACTATTCGGCAAGCACATGGAATTTGGAGGAGAACCGCCTTACAGCTTGCCGAAAGGCAATATCTGTATTTGGACTCATCGTCATTGAAGCCTGGTTGGAGACTCTTGAGGAGTCCGGACTAGGGGTGTCGGATAGCGGACTATCATCATCGGCGGACTCCAAGACTATGAAGATACAAGATTGAAGACTTCGTCCGTGTCGGATGGGACTTTCCTTGGCGTGGAAGGCAAGCTTGGCAATATGGATATGTAGATCTCCTACCATTGTAACCGACTACTGTGTAACCCTAGCCCTCTCCGGTGTCTATATAAACGGAGGGTTTTAATCCGTGGGGCGAACAACCATTACAACCATCATACCATAGGCTAGCTTCTAGGGTTTAGCCTCCTTGATCTCGTGGTAGATCCACTCTTGTACTACCCATATCATCAATATTAATCAAGCAGGAGTAGGGTTTTACCTCCATCGAGAGGGCCCGGACCTGGGTAAAAACATCGTGTCCCTTGTCTCCTGTTACCATCCGCCTAGACGCACAGTTTGGGACCCCCTACCCGAGATCCGCTGGTTTTGACACCGACAGTGCGCTACTCTGAACACCCCCGTAGCATATACGTGGGAGCTGAAGCCGATGACTAGCAAACTCTGATTAATAAAACGGCGCACAAGAGGACAGTACTTTCAGATAAAGGCATAAATATATTACAAATCCCTTCGTGAATAAAACAATGTTTGGACAGCTCGGATACATTCACTCAAACATTATATCCTTTGAGCACTGACCCTCTACTAATCAGGCACCCTCCAGGATATCGTCAAAGTACCGCTCGGGCTTGCGGTGGTCCTTGCCTTTGGGTGGGCCCTCAGTCACCACGACAATGGCCTTCATTTTTGCCTAGTGCATCTTCACATGGGCAAAGGCCATCCGCGCACCTTCTATGCACGTCGAGCGCTTGACAGCTTCAACTCGGGGCAGCGCGTCGATGAGTCGCTTCACTAGGGCGAAGTAGCTGCTAGGAATGGGTTGGTTGGCCAAAGCCGGACTATGACGTCTTTCATGGCCAAGCCGGACATCCTATGCAGCTCCGCCAGCTGCATCATCTGGTTGTTCAACAGCGCCGGACGCTCTGGCGCCAGGTACTGTGACCCGAAGAGCTTCTCCGTTGTGTTCCCCTCCTGGGCCTGGAAGAACTGCGCGGCATCGGCAGCACTCTTCGGAAGATCCGCAAAGGCGTCTGGAGAACTCCATAGTCGAGTGAGCAAGGCATATCTTTGACCGCCAAATATACTCTGCAAAAGAAAGGGCTTACCAGCTGCTATCTGTTCGGCCTGCCAGATCTCCTCATGAGCTGCCTGGGACTCGGTCCACGCCTCCTTGGCCTCTTGGAGGGCCTTGGCTACTTCAGCCGCCTGGGCCGTATTCTTCTCCTCCAAGGCCTCGCACTTGCCGCGGCGTCCTTGAGCTCTTGCTCGACCTCGGTCACCCTCTCCTCGTACTGGTGGCGGGTGACCTGTTCGGTCTCTAAATCCGCAGCCGCTTTGTCAGTGGCCACTTTGCTCTCCTTCGCCTGCTCCTTGGCTTGTGCAAGGGCACTCTCGAGGCATTGCCCCTCTATCGCCTCCTCAGACGCATGGAACACTTCGAGTGGACGGATGCTGCCACTGCCGGACTCGAAGAAATAAAGGCCATATTGGCAACAAATCCGGTCCTGGCCGCGCCTAACCTGGGCGAACCAATGTTGTTATATATCGCGGTAACACATCAAGTAGTAAGCGCGGTGCTCGTCATCGAACGAGAAACAGAAGGGCATAAATTTCCTCTTCAAAAGCGATTGTACTCGTATCCCACATCTTAACTCCTGCAAGTCGGTACCGCATTATCAAAAGATAGCATCTGCGGTGTTCATGGCATCCGGAAGCTGCGACACTACTTTCAAGAGTGTTCGATAACGGTGGCCTCGAAGTACCCCTCAGCGACATCATAAACAACGACGCGATGGGCGGGATTGCAAAATGGGCCATTGAGCTCTTACCATTTGACATAACCTACAAACCACGGCGAGCTATAAAGTCGCAAGTCTGGCTGACTTTGTCGCTGAATGGTGAAGCCGAACTCCTAAAAGTATGGCACATACTCCAATTGGATCATGCATTTAATGGCTCTAAAATGTTGGCGGCTTGGGGCTGGCGTCGTTTTGGCGTCCCCAACGGAGACACTGTCAATCGTACTTCAAATAATGTACATAGACTCCAACAAGCGCGGCGAATCTGAGGCCCATACGCACGGTCTCCGGATGGCAATCTCCATGGGCATTCAATGCCTCGAAAGTGTGGGACTCAAACCTCGCAATATCACAAATGCGGAGACTTGATGCCAAAGATCCAAAATGGCAGCTTACCGTAACACCGTCTTAAAAATGTCAGCTCGGTTGAAGGACTCGAATTCCACCATGTAGTCGGGATAATAACCGGGCAGCCGACATGTTAGCGCGCATCGGTGCAAAAGCGGCGCTGTCCCTCAAACATCTTCTGGAGGCGGCTTTTAAGCCATCGTACTATGGGAAGAGAGTCCGGAAATAACAACCGGAAGCAACCGCACCACCCAACACGAACTATCGACATAATGGTGGCTTAGCCGATGAAATAACACCTTGACCCACAAAATAATGGCGGTGTCGCCCCACAGGCAGAACCATTCCTAGCCTACTTAATTAGGCGGGAACTTCTCGAACCAAAATGAGGCCCTTTGCATAGTTCGGCGATCTAAAGCCTACAAGGTCCATGAGGGAGAACTTTATAAGAAAAGCACAACCGGAGTCCTTCAAAGGTGCATCTCCGAAGAGGAAGGGCGAAACCTCTTGGCTGAAATTCACGCCGGACTAGGCGGACACCACGCTGCTGCCCGGGCCCTCGTAGGCAAGGCCTTCCGTATAGGATTTTATTGGCCGGCGGCCCGGGCAGATGCTTAGGACTTAGTCCAACGATGCGTAGGTTGTCAGCTCTTCGCTAATCAGAGCCACATGCCACCCACCGCCCTCCAAACTATACCCATCACCTGGCCGTTCGCGGTCTGGGGGCTTGACATGGTCGGACCCCTTAAAGGGGGAACCCACAAGCAAAAGTACCTATTGGTCATGGTGGACAAATTCACCAAATGGATAGAGGCCAAGCCAGTTAAAACGGCCGAATCCGGACTAGTGATAGACTTCATATCCGGGGTAGTACACCATTATGGCGTCCCCCAAAGCATCATCACCGATAACGGCACGAACTTCACGGCCAACGAGGTTAAACTTTGGTGCAAAAATATGGGCATTAAGCTCGACAATGCGTCAGTCTATCACCCTCAAACCAACGGTCAAGTTGAACGAGCAAATGGTCTAATAATGAGCGGCATCAAACCCAAACTAGTGTGGTCCCTTACGGAATCTAACACGCACTGGGTAGAGGAGCTTGACTCCGTACTCTGGGGGCTGCGGACCACGCTAAACCGTACTACCGGATTCACACCATTCTTTATGGTATACTGCGCAGAGGCAGTCTTGCCCTACGACATAATTCATGACTCACCTCGAGTGTGCATATGCGAAGAAAGAAGAAGCCGAGTTGGATCGGCGGGACAGCTTGGGACGCATTAGAGGAGGGCCTTGACGTGGCAAAGGCTGGATTACGCATTCTATCAGCAACAAGCTCGAAGATATCAAAGCGAGAGAAATGCGGGCTAAAACTTACAATGTTGGCGAACTAGTTCTCGTCTGCCGGACAAGAAAAAGGACAAACTCAAGCCCAAATGGGAAGGTCCCTTCATCATCGACCAAGTCGACCGGCGAGCATACCCGTCTGCGAAGCGCGCCGGACAACCGACTCGAGCCAAACCCATGGAGCGTAGCCCGCCTCCGAAGATTCTCGCCTAGCGCGGACTCGAGTTCGTCTCCTTCCCCGTCCATTTTATATTTCAGTTGCCTTTTGTTCCTCTCTTTTATCCCACTTTTTTATAAAGCCCTTGAGGGCGATTTAGCATTATTACGCACATACTTGATGTGCTAACCGCACTCATTATTGAAGGAAATATGCCTAGAGGCAATAATAAAGTTATTATATATTTCCTCATATCATGATAAATGTTTATTATTCATGCTAGAATTGTATTAACGGAAACATAATACATGTGTGAATATATAGACAAGCAGTGTCACTAGTATGCCTCTACTTGACTAGCTTGTTAATCAAAGATGGTTATGTTTCCTAACCATGAACAAAGAGTTGTTATTTGATTAACAAGGTCACATCATTAGTTGAATGATCGATTGACATGACCCATTCCATTAGCTTAGCACCACGATCGTTTAGTATGTTGCTCTGCTTTTATCCATGACTTATACATGTTCCTATAACTATGAGATTATGCAACTCCGTTTACGGAGGAACACTTTGGGTGCTACCAAGCGTCCTAGCGTATGCTGGGTGATTATAAAGGAGTACTACAGGTGTCTCCAAAGGCAGATGTTGGGTTGGCGTATTTGAGATTAGGTTTTGTCACTCCGATTGTCGGAGAGGTATCTCTGGGCCCTCTCGGTAATACACATCCTTAAGCCTTGCAAGCACTACAACTAATGAGTTAGTTGTGAGATGATGTATTACGGAGCGAGTAAAGAGACTTGCGGTAGCGAGATTGAACTAGGTATTGGATACCGGCGATCGAATCTCGGGCAAGTAACATACCGATGACAAAGGAACAAGCGTATGTTGTTATGCGGTCGACCGATAAAGATCTTCGTAGAATATGTAGGAACCAATATGGGCATCAGGTCCCGCTATTGGTTATTGACGGAAGCGTGTCTCGGTCATGTCTACATTGTTCTCGAACCGTAGGGTCCATGCAGCAAGGTTTCGATGGCGGTTATATTATGAGTTTATGAGTTTTGATGTACGAAGGAGTTGAGTCCGGATGAGATCGGGGACATGACGAGAGTCTCGAAATGGTCGAGCGTAAAGATCGATATATTGGACGACTATATTTGGAGTTGGAAGGTTCGAGTCATTCGGGTATTTTGAATCTGGGAGAGTTACGAGGAATTCGCCGGGGAGTATATGGGCCTTATTGGGCCATACGGGAATAAGGAAAGAGGCCAAAAGGAAGAAGGCGCAGCCCCTCTAGTCCAGGTGGACAGGGGTGCAGCCCCTTTTCCTTCCTCCTCTCCCCTCTTTCCCTTCTCCTACTCCAACAAGGAAGGAGGAGTCCTACTCGGTGGGAGTAGGACTCCCTTGGCGCGCCTCTACTAGGCAGCCGCACCCTCCCCTTGCTCCTTTATATCTGGGGCAGGGGGCACCTCTAGACACACAAGAGACACAAGTTTGATCTCGGATCGTTCCTTAGCCGTGTCGGTGCCCCCTCCACCATATTCCACCTCGGTCATACCGTGCATGAAGCTTAAGCGAAGCCCTGCGCGAGTGAAACATCAAGATCGTCGCCACGCCGTCGTCTTGTGAAACTCTCCCTCGACACTCGGCTGGATCAGATCTGAGGGGCGTCATCGAGCTGTCGTGTGTCAAGAACTTCAGGCGCGAATGTGGCGCCGGGATCGGTCGGATCGCGAGGAGAGCGTCGACTACTTCCTCTACGTTGTGATCGCTTCGCCGGGTCTCTGAGTGCGTAGACAACACTCTCCCCTCTCGTTGCTATACATCACCATGATCTTGCGTGTGCGTGGGAAAATTTTGAAATTACTCGTTCCCCAGCAGTGGCATCGAGCCTAGGTTTTTATGGTTTGATGTTTTGCAGAGTAGAACACAAGTGAGTTGTGGGCGATACAAGTCATACTACCTACCGGCATGTCATACTTTGGTTCAGCGGTATTGTGAGATGAAGCGGCCCGGACCGACATTACAGCGTGCGCTTCACGCGAGACTGGTTTCACCGCTCTGAGCACTTTCGTTGCTTAAAGGTGACTGGTGGGTGCTGTCTCTCTCACTTTAGTTGAACCGAGTGTGGCTCGCCGGTCCTTGAGAAGGTTAAAGCGGAGTCTATTTGTGAAATATCGTTGTGGTTTTGATGCGTGGGTGAGACTGGTTCTTGCTTAAGCCCGTAGCAGCCACGTAAAATTTGCAACAACAAAGTAGAGGGCGTCTAACTTGTTTTTGCAGGGCATGTTGTGATGTGATATGGTCAAGGCGTGATGCTATATTTTATTGTATGAGATGATCATGTTTTGTAACGAAGTTATCGGCAATGGCTGGAGCCATATGGTTGTCGCTTTATTGTATGCAATGCAATCGCCTATAATGCTTTACTTTATCACTAAGCGGTAGCGATAGTCGTAGAAGCATAAGATTGGCGAGGCGACAACGATGCTACGATGGAGATCAAGGTGTCGGCGCCGGTGGCGATGGTGATCATGATGGTGCTGCGGAGATGGAGATCACGAAGCACAAGATGATGATGACCATATCATATCACTTATATTGATTTGCATGTGATGTTTATCTTTTATGCATCTTATCTTGCTTTGATTGGCGGTAGCATTATAAGATGATCTCTCACTAAATTATCAAGAAGTGTTCTCCACAGTATGCCGTTGCCAAAGTTAAATCGTGCCCGGACACCGCGTGATGATCGGGTGTGATAAGCTCTCGTCCATCTACAGCGGGTGCAAGCCAGTTTTGCACGCAGAATACTCGGGTTATACTTGCGAGCCTAGCATATGCAGATATGGCCTCGGAACACGGAGACCGAAAGGTCGGCGTGAATCATATAGTAGATATGATCAACATAAGATGTTCACCATTGAAAACTACTCCATCTCACGTGATGATCGGTTATGGTTTAGTTGATTTGGATCACGTGATCACTTAGATGACTAGAGATGTCTATCTAAGTGGGAGTTCTTAAGTAATATGATTAATTGAACTTAAATTTATCATGAACTTAGTCTGGTAGTATTTTGCAAATTATGTTGTAAGATCAATAGCTTGCGTTGTTGCTTTCATATGTTTATTTTGATATGTTCCTAGAAAATTGTGTTGAAAAATGTTAGTAGCAATGATGCGGATTTGATCCGTGATCGAGGTTTATCCTCATTGCTGCCTGAAGAATTATGTCCTTAATGCACGCTAGGTAGCGGACCTATTGCGAGGAGCGGATCTGAGGCGTTATGAGCGTTTGGCTAGCTCAATATGATGACTACTTGATAGTTTTGTGCACCATGCTTTATGGCTTAGAATCGGGACTTCAAAGATGTTTTGAACATCATGGACCATATGAGATGTTCGAGGAATTGAAGTTAATATTTCAAGCAAATACCGAGTTGAGAGATATGAAGTCTCCAACAAGTTCTATAGCTAAAAGATGGAGGAGAATCGCTCAACTAGTGAGCATGTGCTCAGATTATGCAGGTACTTCAATCGCTTGAATCAAGTGGGAGTTAATCTTCGGATAAGATAGTGATTGTGAGAATTCTCTAGTCACCATCACCAAGTTAGTAGAACTTCGTGATGAACTATAGTATGCAAGGGATGCGAAAATGATTCCCGGGCTCTTCATGATGTTGAAATCGTGAAGGTAGAAATCAAGAAAAGAGCATCAAGTGTTGATGGTTGACAAGATCACTAGTTTCAAGAAAGGGCAAAGGGAAAGAAGGGAACTTCAAGTAGATTGACAAGCAAGTTGTCACTCCACGAAGAAGCCCAAAAGCTGAACCAAAGCACGAGCTGAGTGCTTACACTGCAAAGGAAATGGTCCTTTGGAGCGGAACTGCCCTAAATATTTGGTGGATAAGAAGGATGGCAAAGTGAAAAAAGGTATATTTGATATACTGGTGTTTGATGTGTGCTTTACTAGTGTTTATAGCAACCCCTTGATATTTGGTACTGGTTCGGTTGCTAGAGTAGTAACTTCGAAGCGGGAGTTGCGAGAATAAGCGAAACTAGTTAAGGGTGAAGTGACGATGTGTGTTGAAAGTAGTTTCAAGATTGATATGATCATCATCGCACACTCCCTATACTTTCGGGATTAGTGTTGAACCTAAATAAATGTTATTTGGTGTTTGCGTTGAGCATGAATATGATTTGATCGTGTTTATTGCAATCGGTTATTCATTTAAGTAAGAGAATAAACTGTTATTACATTTACATGAATAAAACCTTATATGGTTTCACACCCAATGAAAATGGTTCATTGGATCTCGATCGTAGTGATACACATATTCATAATATTGAAACCAAAAGATGCAAAGTTAATAATGATAGTGCAACTTATTTGTGTACTTGCCGTTTAGAGTCATATTGGTGTAAAGCGCATGAAGAAACTCCATCTTGATGGGATTTTGGAATCACTTGATTATGAATCACTTGATGCTTGCGAACCATGCCTTTTGGGCAAGATGACTAAAACTCCGTTCTCGGAACAATGGAAGCGAAACAGCGACTTATTGGAAATAATACATACCGATGTATGCGATCCAATGAGTGTTAAGGCTCATGGTGGGTATCGTTATTTTCGACCTTCACAGATGATTTGAGCAGATATGGGTATATCTACTTGATGAAACATAAGTCTGAAATAGTTGAAAGGTTCAAAGAATTTGAGTGAAGTGGAAAAATCATCGTGACAAGAAAATAAATTTCTACGATCGATCGCGGAGACAAATATTTGAGTTCTGAGTTTGGTCTTCAATTAAAACAATGTGGAATAGTTTCACAAATTCATGCCACGGAACACCACATCATAATGGTGTGTCGAGCGTCATAACCGTACTTTATTGGATATAGTACAATCTATGATGTTTCTTACCGATTTACCAATATCGTTTTGGGATCATGCATTAGAGACAGCTGCATTCACGTTAAATAGGGCACCATCTAAATCCGTTGAGGCGACACTATATGAGCTGTGGTTTAGCAAGAAACCAAAGTTGTCGTTTCTTAAAGTTTGGGGCTGCGATGCTTATGTGAAAAAGTTTCATCTGATAAGCTCAAACCCAAATCGAATGCGTCTTCATAGAATACCCAAAGGAAATTGTTGGGTACACCTTCTATCACAGATCCGAAGGCAAGATATTCGTTGCTTAAAATGGATCCTTTCTAGAAGGAGTTTCTCTCGAAAGAAGTGAGTGGGAGGAAAGTAGAACTTGATGAGGTAATTGTACCTTTCCCTTATTGGAAAGTAGTTCATCACGAAATCTGTTCTTGTGACTACTATACCAATTAGTGAGGAAGTTAATGATGATGATCATGTAACTTGAGATCAAGTTACTACCGAACCTCGTAGGTAAAAGCAGTGAGATCCGCACGAGTGAATGCGGTAATCCTGTTACGGAAGTCATGTTACTAGACCATGATGAACCTCACGAACTATGAGGAAGCGATGATGAGCCAGATTCCATAAAATGGTTTGAGGCCATGAAATCGAGATATGATCCATGTATGAGAACAAAGTATGGACTTTGATGGATTTGCCCGATGATCGGCAAACCATAGAAAATAAATGGATCTTCAAGAGGAAGGCAGACGTTGATAGTAGTGTTACTATCTACAAAGCTCGACTTATGCAAAAAGGTTTTGACAAGTTCAAGGTGTTGACTACAATGAGATTTTCTCAAGCTGTAGCGATGCTTAAGTCTATCCGAATCATGTTAGCAATTGCCACAATTTATGAAATTTGGCAAATGGATGTAAAAACTGCATTCTGAATGGGTTTTAGGAGGAAGAGTTGTATATGATGCAACGAGAAGGTTTTATCGATCCAAAGGGAGCTAACAAAGTGTGCAAGCTCCAGCGATCCATCTATGGACTGGTGCAAGCATCTCGGAGTTGGAATATCGCTTTGATGAGTTGATCAAAGCATATAGTTTATCTCAGACTTACGGTGAAGCTTGTATTTACTAAAAAGTGAGTGGGAGCACTACTGCATTTACGATAAGTATATGTGAATGACATATTGTAGATCGGAAATAATGTAGAATTATTACGCAAAGCATAAAGAAGTGTTTGAAAGGAGTTTTTCAAAGAAAGACCTCGGTAAAGCTACTTACATATTGAGCATCAAGATCTATAGAGATAGATCAAGATGCTTGATAAGTTTTTCAATGAGTACATACCTTGACAAGATTTTGAAGTAGTTCAAAATGGAGCAGTCAAAAAAGAGTTCTTGCTGTGTTACAAGGTGTGAAATTGAGTAAGACTCAAAACCCGACCACGGCGAGAAGATAGAAAGAGAATGAAAGTCATTCCCTATGCCTTGGCCATAGGTTCTATAAAGTATGCCATCTTGTGTACCAGATCTATTGTATACCCTGCCTTTGAGTTTGGCAAGGAGTACAATAGTGATCTAGGAGTAGATCCTTTGGACAGCGGTCAAAATTATCCTTAGTGGAATAAGGATATGTTTCTCGATTATGGAAGTGACAAAGGTTAGTGCGTAAAGGGTTACGTCGATGCAAGTTTTGACACGATCTGGATGACTCTAAGTCTCGATCTAGATACATATTGAAAGTGGGAGCAATTAGCTAGAGTAGCCGTGCGAGCATTGTAGACATAGAAAAATTGCAAAATACATAGCGGATCTGAATGTGAAAGACCGTTGACTAAGACTCTCTCACAAGCAAAACATGATCACACCTTAGTACTCTTTGGGTGTTAATCACATAGCGATGTGAACTAGATTACTGAATCTAGTAAACCCTTTGGGTGTTGGTCACATGGCGATGTGAACTATGGGTGTTAATCACATGATGATGTGAACTATCGATGTTAATCACATGGTGATGTGATCTAGATTATTGACTCTAGTGCAAGTGGGAGGCTGAAGGAAATATGCCCTAGAGGCAATAATAAAGTTATTATATATTTCCTCATATCATGATAAATGTTTATTATTCATGCTAGAATTGTATTAACGGAAACATAATACATGTGTGAATATATAGACAAGCAGTGTCACTAGTATGCCTCTACTTGACTAGCTTGTTAATCAAAGATGGTTATGTTTCCTAACCATGAACAAAGAGTTGTTATTTGATTAACAAGGTCACATCATTAGTTGAATGATCTGATTGACATGACCCATTCCATTAGCTTAGCACCACGATCGTTTAGTATGTTGCTCTGCTTTTATCCATGACTTATACATGTTCCTATAACTATGAGATTATGCAACTCCGTTTACGGAGGAACACTTTGGGTGCTACCAAGCGTCTAGCGTAAGCTGGGTGATTATAAAGAAGTACTACAGGTGTCTCCAAAGGCAGATGTTGGGTTGGCGTATTTGAGATTAGGTTTTGTCACTCCGATTGTCGGAGAGGTATCTCTGGGCCCTCTCGGTAATACACATCACTTGAAGCCTTGCAAGCATTACAACTAATGAGTTAGTTGTGAGATGATGTATTCGGAGCGAGTAAAGAGACTTGCGATAGCGAGATTGAACTAGGTATTGGATACCGGCGATCGAATCTCGGGCAAGTAACATACCGATGACAAAGGAACAAGCGTATGTTGTTATGCGATCGACCGATAAAGATCTTCGTAGAATATGTAGGACCAATATGGGCATCAGGTCCGCTATTGGTTATTGACGGAAGCGTGTCTCGGTCATGTCTACATTGTTCTCGAACCGTAGAGTCCATGCAGCAAGGTTTCGATGGCGGTTATATTATGAGTTTATGAGTTTTGATGTACGAAGGAGTTGAGTCCGGATGAGATCGGGGACATGACGAGTCTCGAAATGGTCGAGGCGTAAAGATCGATATATTGGACGACTATATTTGGAGTTCGGAAGGTTCGAGTCATTGGGTATTTTGAATCTGGGAGAGTTACGAGAATTCGCCGGGAGTATATGGGCCTTATTGGGCCATACGGGAATAAGGAAAGAGGCCAAAAGGAAGAAGAGGCGCAGCCCCTCTAGTCCAGGTGGACAGGGGGTGCAGCCCCTTTTCCTTCCTCCTCTCCCCTCTTTCCCTTCTCCTACTCCAACAAGGAAGGAGGAGTCCTACTCCGGTGGGAGTAGGACTCCCCTTGGCGCGCCTCTACTAGGCCGCCGCACCCTCCCCTTGCTCCTTTATATCACGGGGCAGGGGGCACCTCTAGACACACAAGAGACACAAGTTTGATCTCGGATCGTTCCTTAGCCGTGTCGGTGCCCCCTCCACCATATTCCACCTCGGTCATACCGTCGCATGAAGCTTAAGCGAAGCCTGCGCCGATGAAACATCAAGATCGTCATGCGCCGTCGTCTTGTGAAACTCTCCCTCGACACTCGGCTGGATCGGATCTGAGGGCGTCATCGAGCTGTCGTGTGTCAAGAACTTCGGGCGCCGAATGTGGCGCCGGGATCGGTCGGATCGCGAGGAGAGCGTCGACTACTTCCTCTACGTTGTGATCGCTTCGCTTGGTCTCACAGTGCGTAGACAACACTCTCCCCTCTCGTTGCTATACATCACCATGATCTTGTGTGTGCGTAGGAAAATTTTTGAAATTACTACGTTCCCCAACAATTATACCTGGGGGCT
Organism: Aegilops speltoides; assembly: GCA_021437245.1. Taxonomy (NCBI): domain Eukaryota; kingdom Viridiplantae; phylum Streptophyta; class Magnoliopsida; order Poales; family Poaceae; genus Aegilops; species Aegilops speltoides. Next base: position 385,569,686 of record CM038145.1, on the reverse strand, counting down.
TCTTTAACAGAAGCTTACTTATACGGGCTTCATGCCCAACACATGTGTCAAACTTCCACATGTACCTTTTATTCACCATTATATGCATCGATATGACTTAAGTTTTGGCAAAGCTGGGTTGCCTGGCTCATGTGCTTACCCCTACGTTCCCGATTGTTCGGCTAGGAGGTAAAGGGAGCACCTCTGCGATTATTCTTGCCGGGTCGGCCCGGATGTGTACCTCGGTGGGTGAAGCGAAAGCTAAGCGTTCTTAAGGGAATATTGATCGATGACTTGAAAGATGATTTTTACCTATTTATTTATTTGCCCCCAGATGTTTTCCTGCTCTTTTAGCGATCCGTACATGCACTTTAGGGCATGCCTCCCGAGAAAGGAACCCCTAACGGAACTATTCTCCTGGAAGATGTTTCTTACTAACCATGTAATATAACATAACTAGTTGGCACTTATGCGATAAAGCACTAATGACCCTCGCTTTGGTGTCGGTGTCAAAACCGGCGGATCTCGGGTAGGGGTCCCGAGCTGTCGTCTAGGCGGATGGTAACGGAGATGAGGACCACGATGTTTTACCCAGGTTCGGGCCCTTTGATGGAGGTAAAACCCTACGTCCTGCTTGATTAATATTGATGATATGGGTAGTACAAGAGTGGATCTACAATGGGATCAAGGAGGCTAAACCCTAGAAGCTAGCCTATGGTATGATTGTTGTAATGGTTGTGTCCTACGGACTAAAACCCTCCGGTTTATATAGACATCGGAGAGGGCTAGGGTTACATAGAGTCGGTTACAATGGTAGGAGATCTACATATCCGTATCGCCAAGCTTGCCTTCCACGCCAAGGAAAGTCCCATCCGGACATGGGACGGAGTCCTCAATCTTGTGTCTTCGTAGTCTTGGAGTCCGGCGGACGATGATAGTCCGGCTGTCCGGACACCCCCTAGTCCAGGACTCCCTCAGTAGCCCCTAAACCTGGCTTCAATGACGATAAGTCCGGCGTGCATAGTGTTCGGCATTGCAAGGCGGGTTCCTCCTTTGAATAATCCATAGAAGATTGTGAACACCAGGATAGTGTCCGGCTATGCAAAATAAATTCCACATTCCACCGTAGAGAGAATAATATGTGCACAAGTTCAATCTGCTGACGTATTTTGCGGCGTGACGTCACACCACTACCAAGCCTTTACTTGAATCGCGTTTTATTATACCACCTCGGTAGCGTTTAGCGGCGGTTTCCTTAGCACGTCTTGTCGAGCGGAGATCGTGTTCCCCTTATTCAGGATTCTCATCAATACGGACGTGGGTAACCCAACGCGCCCGTCGCATACGCCTCCTCTATCGGCGAGTCGAGCAGTCCGGAGGCGGCTCTTGGTATTCTCCTCTTTATAATAGGACCAAGGCTCGTTTCTTTTCTTCAATCTTCCACGAATCTTCTCCTTGCTCCAAGTTCCAACACCGAGCCCCAGTTGGCGCCGGACCTTCAACAATGTCCGGCTCCGACCTTCGGGGCGGTGGATGCCCTCCTCCGTTCACGGAGGAGGGCGTGCTAAAACTGCGAGAAGCCAAGTACATCCTATGAGATTTTTGCAGGTTGCCCGCCAAAGGCAGGCCATCCCACCCCGAGCCCAGCGAGTATGTAAATCTTTGTATCCCACCTCCGTCGGGTTTAGGCTTCCAGCGGATCCTTTTGTGAGAGGGCTCATGTTTTACTATGGGTTGGAATTCCCGACTTGTCTCGAGTCCATCCTCCATATTTCGCGTTTATTGTAAATGCGAAGCCTTCCTCGCATCACCCCCACTTGGCCTATGGCTGAAGACCTTCAATGGGCCGAAGATGATCGGGCGTCAAGCGAGTCTTGGTGAGGCGGCCGTAAGCAGGAGGGCGATGCCCGTGGCCGAGGCTCCTTCAAGAGGAGCTCGGCTTGTGGCAGAGGTGGTTCTATATCACCACTCCAAAAAGCAGCGGCAAGCCGCCGCCTCCATTCGCTTAGGACCTCCTGACGGTTGATGTCGTGGGTCAACCAAGGGCTCAATTGGGGGCCGTCGAAAAGGCGTGCCCCTGTTGCAGAGCAGTTCGAGACCTCAAGCGAGGAGATCGATCTGGTCATGGTGGTGCGAGTCATGCTAATTGGCGTCTCCTACCCTGCAAGCGCCGTCCTCTCCAGCTATGGGAGTTCAATCCGGAGAGGACCGCGGATTCTCAACACTTCATGGAGTGCGACACCCGTGGAGATGTACAAGTTGTTCGCCGGATCACGGGAGGTGTGTCCGGAATTGATCGAGATGCCGGCCTAAGCTGCAATGCCGGATACTCAAGTAAGTAGCTCGGTGTTCAGGGCGTACCATTTGTTTGCCTTTCTACAATTCGCCTTTTAACCCGTTATCCTTCAGCGAGAGTGGATAAGCGCAAGCAAAGCGATCTGGTGTCGGCCCCCTCCGGAGACAGCGCGGGCCCATGCTGGTCGAGAATGTTGGAGGTCGGCGCCTTGAAGAAGGTGAAAAGGGAAAATGGAGGAGCTACCGCCGCCCAAGGCGCTTGAAGAAAGGGCATCGAATCCCTCCTCTCGAGGAGAAGGACCGCCTCCGAAAATCCGAGGCCAAAGCCCCTAAGCGGGGAAGAAGTCTTCACCGGAGGTCCTGCGTCGGGGAGGCCCGGGCGCACAATCTCCCTAAAGCATCAGCCCTCCAGTAGTCGTGAGTAGAAAAAAAGGGGTTTGGTAGCGAGAGACATCTCTATTTGTGCTTACGAGGATAGCGAGGTTTTTTACCTTGTAGCTCGGATCTCCGACCTTCTCGAGATAAGCTTCGTCTTGAGGATCTTCGTCCGGAGATGATGGAAGCGAGCGCCTCGCTGCTGCACCATTGGATAGGCGGGCGTGCGAAGTGTAAATCACGGAGGTATCCCGAGTCAGCGAGCGAAGAATTGGCGCCGACTAGTGTTCGGCAGAAGCTGAAGGATCTGCTTGAGGCGTCCATCACGAGAAGATCACCGTGCATTGATGAGTGCGGTGATTGGAAGATTTAAATCCGCCAGCGGTTGCGTAATGCCGTCGGGGAGTTCTTTGGCGGGTTTTGAAATGCAGTAAAGCAGCGCGCCTTTTGACAGTTTGCACATGAAAGTCGCCTGTATAGATAGTAGCCCCGAGACTCGGTAGGTTGTCGAAAGCGACAACGTCTTAGAGGATCAAAATCGTAGGTATTGAGTGTCGCCTTTCCTATGCAGGTGGCGGATAGTCCGGGGGCTACCCGGACTGATGGAGTTGCTGAATTAATGCGGCAACTTGATGTGGCGGATGCAGACATCGCGCTAGTCAACAAGCGACTTGACGAGTCGCAAGGTAAACTGATTCTTCGAGTCACCTATTAAGGGAGGTAAAGCCCACCTCTTACAATATTTATGCTTTATGCAGATGGTGTTGCTGTTGTGGAGAGCCTTCGGGCAGAACTTGCTCAAGTCAAGGAGCAAGCGAGAGGAAGAGTGATCTGGCTGCCTCGAGGAGGCGAGGTTAGAAGCGAAAGGGATGCACCTTGCCAAAGCAGGAAGAGATGGCGAATTGGCCATTAAATTGAAGGATGCTACCGACCCGCAATGAGGCTCTTGAAAAGGCGCCTATCGGGCGAAGAAGACCTGGGGAAGGCCACCGCGAAGCCAAGGATGCCGTTCTGCAATCACGGGCTATGAAGGAGGAGCTGCGTCGGGCGGAGACATTGTGGTGGCAAGACTTTTACGCTCGCCGCGGGTTTCTGGATCAAAAGTATGCCCGGCTTGGCCAGGTTGTGGGGTCCGGAGGATCCATATATGGACTTAGCGGCGAGTGTGGCGGATGCGTTGTGCACTTCGAAGTCGGAAGGATCACAAGGCGGAAGAGCTATTTTGGTCTCAATTCCATAGTCCGGATCGTTCACTTCCAGCGACCCGTCGGTTGGCGAATGGGCTGAAATTTGGATAGGTTGTCCGGACTTGCCATAGCGGATATCGTGACTCATATCGGCGGAGAGGCCCAAGCCGGCGAGCTATTTTGGTTTATTGCAGGAGTTTCTTGGGGCGGTACCGCATATCAAGAAGATGAAGCGGTCGGCCTGCATAGAGGTTGCGGATGGCCCTTGCCGTGTGAAGACACATTGGGCGAGATGGATGCCACCTTTGTTGCAACCCAGGAGTTGAGACGAAAGCGGTTACCGCCGAGCACTCTTTTGGGGAAGTTATCGTGGTGCTCGTGTAATAAGTCGCGATGCTCAAAAATGTCACGTTCAAATGAACATTTTATTTTGTAAAACAATGGTTATGATGTAATCGCTTTTTATACTTATGCGTTCCAAGTATTGAAATATCTCCTATCTTGGCTGTTTATGTATCGTGTGTATAACTTTGAAAGATGGCAGTCTTGACTTCATTACGCACAAAGTGCGGGGTGTTCATAAAAAATAGCGCATTTTCACACTTAATCCGATGTCTCGGTCCTGTTGAGGAGGTGGTAGCGTAGAAAGCGAGGCAATCGGACTATGATGCTTTATCACATTCACTTAGCCATTGGAGTTCGAGGGTGGGGCTACGATATAGCCCACAGGGCACCAGCGCTCTCGGTCGAGAACGCGTGTGTACTGGTAGGAAAGCAGTCCTTCGTCAAAGCGGAGAATTCTAAACATTCGGTGGTCGATCAGTGGTTGACGGTCTCTCATTTATATCATAATGATCGGTTTTCAGCTTTCTCTCTTGAGGCTTCGCCCGGCCGAACTAGGGCTGTCGCGGTAGTTCTCCTGGTGCTGCGTTAGCGATGATCTGAGCGTAAGGCAGCAAAACACGGGGCGAGCAAACCCAACATTTGACCAAAGACATGATTGAGCTGATGCATATAAGGCCTAACTTCGAGGCGCCCGAACACTCCTGAGGTGTTCGGTCTTTTTATAATAAGGCGAAACAATGCCTAAGCCCCTTGTGTCGAGTGCAGGCGAGGTCCTCACAGCGGCCCGATGCCAAAGCGTCGATATCCTCTCTGGTTATCATGGAAAAAATCGGGGATTATAGCAACAAGAGACAGTAAAAAAGGTTTCTGCGGGGTCTTAATCTGAAAAGAATCCTATAGCAGGTCCCTCTTTTGCGTCTGCGCTTTGTGTCTCCGTTGTGCCGTTATCACGGGCGGGTGTGCGGTGTTCATCTGTAAAAGAGAGAACATAGTTTGAAAAGGAAATCGATGCGAAAAAGTGTATGAAAAATATCAATAAATAAATAAAGTGGAGTCTATATTAGCTCATCATTGCTTATCGCTGGCCCCTTGTGAAGGGTGCTTGCGGCTAGAACCCTAGCTTATTTATGCGGACTTCGTCTAGGCGTGTCGGGGTCTTAGATGACCCTCTTAATGAAATGATGCCCGTGGACCGGGCATTTTAAGTATAGGAGGCGTAATGTGGTATTGCGTTAAAAGCGGACAAAAGCTTCACGTCCCAATAGTGCTTGATAGCTACTTTTGAATGGGGCGATGTGAAAGATTAGTTTTTCGCGTTGGAAGTTGTTCGGTGACGAACACAACTTCTAGTAATAGAGAACTGTGCACTTTCGGCGTAAGGGCCTGGCGTCACTCCTTTAAAGGAAGTGCGGCTATGTCGAATTGTAGTAAGGTCTATCCCCAACTTGCGGATTGTGTTCGGATATAGCAGGTTTAAATCGCTGCCACCGTCCATCAGGACTTGTGTAAATTGTAGTCCGTCAATTATAGGATCGAATATCAGAGCAGTCCATCCTGCATTTGAACATACGGAATAATCCGGTGGTCAAAAGTGATTGGTTTGACATCAATCTCGAGTTCGCGGGGGTGGACCGTCGAGACCCATCTTAGCGGGTGCCGCATTGTTTTCCGTATTATCACATGAAGTGAGTTTCTGCTTTGACTTCTTGTGGGAAAGTCTTTTGTTTTCGGTGCTTTCTTTGGTGGGGTTTATCATCATCCTCGCTTGATCGTCGAGGCCCCTTGTGTTGGCGTTGAGTCGGTCGGACTGTTTGAAAACCCAACAATCTCGGTGGGTGTGGTTTGCGAGGCCTTCGGAAGTCTTGTGGATTTGACATATCCGATCCAAAATTTTGTTTAAGTTGGATAGCTCATCCTTGTTATCCTTAGAGGCGGTGTTTTGTTGTTTGGCATGAGCTTTTGAATCGGCGTTGACCGCCATGTTCTTTGGGCTTTTCTCTTTATTCGGTGCTGATCTTTTACTGCGCCGAGATTTTCCGTTCCATCTCGATTTCGGATGTACTTGGTTACGCTGGTGCTGCATCTTGCTAGCCAGCTATCTTCCCAGCATAGCGAGTCATGAGGCTTGTTAGCGCGGACATTGTCTCGGCTTCTCTTGGGCGAGGTGTGCAGCGAAACCATTCGTCTCGGGCGTTGTGTTTAAAAGCTGCTAAGGCTTGGCGTCCGGACGATCGACTATTGGTTCTTTTTAGTAAGAATCTGTTCCGAATTTGCGTGACTCTCGGGCTATTGAGTTATATGACTTAGATAAATGCGCATCCGGAGGCGGACATAAGTCCTTGAAATTTGCTCTAAGCGTCCTCAAGCTCTTCCCAACTTCCAGTATTTTACAGGAGGCTTTTGAGCCAATGCCGAGCTGGCCCTTTGAGCTTGGGTAGGTATTTTATGGCGTGGAGGTCATCTCCTCTAGCCATGTGTATGTGTAGTATATAATCCTCTATCCAGACTCCGAGTGCATTGTTCCGTCATAAGCCTCTATGTTTATGGGGTTAAACCCTGCTAGGAATTCATGATCCAGCACCTCATTGGTGAAACATAGTGGGTGTGCGGCGCCCTTGTATTTGGGTGTACCGCTGTCTTGAACACTTGTCGTGTTGTGTTGCTTCACAGGGCCCTCTTTTTGGCCCGTAAATGGACCTGGCTGGGCCATCTGTTTTCAGGTCATGAGTCGGCTTGTGTGCTGGCGCGCTTGTGAATTTTGGCCTATCCTCGGCGTCTATCCGGCAGGCGGCCTCTTTGTTTTTGTTGTGGAGGCTCTATGGCTTCCTCGTCAAATTCTAGCGATAACTAAGCGCGGGTAGCTCTTTGATTGATGGCCATTGCCGTATTTATGCGGTTTTGAGCACTTTGCTCCACCTCATTACGAGTATGTCTTACGCTGTTTAGAGCTGCGTTTTCCTTCTTCAAACTTCTTGTAGTGGCGGCGAGTCTTTTGAAGGCTCTTATTCTCGGTGGTGTGTCGGCGTGAGGTCGTCGGACTGTTGGTTTCGCGGGCATGGATTGATTATCCGACCCGTCTGTTAGGACGGTTGCTTGGCTCCATGTTAAATAAATCCACTAGTTTGCCCTCCTCTATTGCTGGGTCATTAGGAGCGTTGTTGTTGTCGAGGCGGGACTTAGGGCGGCGTCTGCGTCGCCGTTTTGGTTGTTTATCGGCGGGATTATTCTTTGACGCGCCCCGTTGGTCCTCATTGTCGCTTCCTTTTGGGGTATCCACCATATATACATCATGGGTTGGGGTGACCTTCCAGTGCTCTGTGAGCGCTGGTTCTTGATCGTCTCTGGCAACGTCGTCCATACCGTCAATGTTTTCGGAGTCGTAGTCTAGCATGTCCGTTAGATCGTCGACAGTGGCTACAAAGTTGGTGGTGGGCGGGCTTTGAATTTCTTCGTCGTCCGCATCCCAACCATCCTGGCCATAATCCGGCCAGGGCTCTCCGGATAGCGAGAGATGTTTTAGCGAATTTAAGATGTCGCCAAAGGGTGAGTCTTGAAAGATGTCGTGATGGTGAACTTCATGATCGGCGTAATCGGTTTGATTGGCGGCGCGAGAGGTCAGAGTCGGCGAGTCCGGCACCTCGAGTCCACGAGCTTTATAGGGAACAAGGTCGAGTTCAGCTCCATCACCGTGAAATCGCGGCTCCCAAGGAGGTGTCAACCATCCGTCCTCGTCTGTGATCGGCTCGGACTATGGGTGAGGCGGATTCATGTCGCGGCCTGCAAGGTCTCTGTCCGTGGCGAAGTTATCATGCCCATCGTGACGGTCGCGGCACGCTTCGGTTCGCGGATCGGATCTATCGAAGATCAAGTCTCCACGGATGTCCGCCGTGAAGTTTAGGCTTCAAATCGACTGACGGCGGGGCGTAGCTTCGATCTGCTCCGGATGGCCAAGTGAATTAGCCATGAGCGAAGCCGCCCGGTCGAAGATCATGCGGGAGAAAAGTCTCACCACGGACAGCGTTGTTGTTGATGGAAGAAGCCATCGAGCCTATCGGGGGCGACAGGAGGAACTCTCAATGAAAGCACCAATGTCGGTGTCAAAACCGGCAGATCTCGGGTAGGGGTCCCGAGCGTGCGTCTAGGCGGATGGTAAGAGGAGGCGAGGGACACGATGTTTTACCCAGGTTCGGGCCCTCTTGATGGAGGTAAAACCGTCGTCACTGCTTGATTAATATTGATGATATGGGTAGTACAGAGTGGATCTACTACGAGATCAAGGAGGCTAAACCTAGAAGCTAGCCTATGGTATGATTGTTGTAATGGTTGTTGTGTCCTACGGACTAAAACCCTCTGGTTTATATAGACACCCGGAGGGCTAGGGTTACACAAAGTCGGTTACAATGGTAGGAGATCTATATATCCGTGTCGTAAGCTTGCCTTCACGCCAAGAAAGTCCCATCCGGACACGGGATGAGTCTTCAATCTTGTATCTTAAGTAGTCTTGGAGTCGGTGGGCGATGATAGTCCGGCTGTCCGAACCCCTAGTCGAGGACTCCCTCAAGCTGGTCTCCATGCATGCACGGGTTTTCATAACCGAGAAGGTATTCGGACACCTCGGACTCTAGGGTCGAGGTTGAAGCGAAAAGGTCGGCAAAGACAAGCGATCTACAATCCGGCTAGAAGGCATTTCACATGTCATTTTAAATACATTGTCAATTATTGTTGTACTCCTCCTCAATCCCATCTAACAGGCTGTCTAATTTCTGAGTCCCGTTAGAATACTTAGCGGCCAACTCTACTTGGTGCGTACACTAAGCTCACGAGGATCTCCTTCCCGCCGGGCCCCACAGTCCGACCTCGGCCATGTGGTTTGGATCCGCCTTCTTGTACGCGTCTTCACCATGGCCCGGGCCTCCACAGCACCTTGTGGCGAGCGATATCTTCCATAAGCAGGCGATGTCGTGCTCCTGAAGCTTCTCCATAAGCTCTCCAAGGCCCTCGGGTTGGGAGAGGAATGGCCATAAGGCACTGGGCAGCGCCACTCGCCGCTGCCGAACACGTTCGGCAGTTGCACCGGCTTCGGGAAGTTGGTCACCCGTTGAGCAGGGCATTTCCTCCATGAGGGAGCGGCGTGTGAGCACACCTACGAGACATATTTACATCAATTGCCTTCCTCGCTGAACTCTTCTTTTAAAAAGAGTTTGCTCAAGCACTTACTATAGATGCTGCGTGCGAAGCGGCTGATTCTCCTTCCGCAGGCAGACAGCTCGGCGAACACCTTTAGCTCTTCTCCAAGCTGGGTGTGGGCATCTGGAGTTTGTTCCTCTCTTGCTGCACCTTCATAAGCACCCTCTCGCGGCCTTCATTTGGCGCTTGATAACCGTTTGCTTGTCGGTCAAATCGGCAACATCTGCAATATCATTGTCGGACTTATCATACGCCGCACACCACTTATCTTTTTGAAATAATGTGTTACGGAGGGTCTCATGTCTCCTCTGCGGCGGATAGTGCGGCCTCAAGTTGGGCTTTGCACTCTTGTAGCTCTGGGACAATTGGGTATTCTTCTCCGTGAGATCCTGCATATTAAATGAGCCTTAAATCAGTTATTTTAACTACTTTAAGTCTCGGGAGACTCTTGGCCTATACAACTATTAAAATCTCTTACCGTATATCTTTTACATACTGCTCCGTGGCTCTGGTTAAACCATCTGGCGGCGCGGAGTCTTGGCGTCTCCGTGTTAAAGGCATTCAGCGCCTCGGGGATAAACACGCGTCACCTTGATCTTGTCGGCGGTGCCTATGATTCATGACGCTCTCCACCTCAGACCTAGTGGCGGACAGCCTGTCGGCATCCTCTGCTGGAGGAGTACCCGGCTCACTCCTTGTGCTCGCCTCCCCCTCCGGACCAGGTGGTGGAGCCTAGCTGGCGGAGGCTCGGTTGGCAACCTCTCCGGGCACAGTCCGGTGAGCGCTCTTTCTCCTGGAAAAGTCATGAGCATTAATGCACCTCCTAGGAATCCTTTCCTTAAATAGCGATCATGAGCTATACCGTTCTTGGTGGCGTTCGATTCGCACGCACCCTCTTCACTTTCTGGGCGGATGACCCTTGTTAATCGGCCGCCGTGAGTTAAACTTCCATGCCTTGAAGGCACCTCCTCTACGAGACACCGTTGTATCGATGATCGAGAAATCGCAAGGGCCGAAGTAGTGGTGTCGGGACTCGGTCATAATTACAGGAAGCGGAGATAAGCGGGGTAGTCGGCCGTAATGGCGACTAGAGCATTGTCCATGCTGAGTTGGTGGAACACCCGTCGATTAGCTCCACCTTTATGTCGGATCCTCTTGGAGGCGGAACAAGGGATCTTCACTGGATCCTCGGTTGTGAGCGGACTATGTATGCTCCCACATCCGTAGCCAGTTCTGCGTCAAAACCATAAAGTAAGATACTTAAACTTTGAAAGCAGAATTGAATAAATAAATGTCCGCTTACCCAGCTCGAGGTTATTCATGGAGAACCCATTCAATGGGCTCGTCTGGAGAAGTCCTCCTTCTCCCCCTTATGCAGGCGGACAGAATCTTCACGGAATCTGCGGCCGATCTAGGCCTTGGCGGCCATGGCCGGGTAGCATCATTCTCCCGTTTAAATCCCACATGGGGTGGCCCCTATATTGGGCGGCTGCACCCTCGCATAATACTGCGTGGCCATGACTCCAATCATGGTCAATCCAGGAATGGGCCAGCAATCTTATCCGGCCCATCAAATAATGGGCGCTCACGTCTTCCTCTGTTGAGGGCTGCAGGCGCCAACAGGCGTTCTTGAGAGGAGCCTTGCTGATCTCGAGGCGATCCAAGCTGGGTCAGCGGTGGAGCATCTTCCACATAAAACCATTTGAGGCGATCTTGGGGCGCCTTCTTTGGGGTTCGGATAGATATCCGGTCCGGCGATCGCCATATTCGGCTCCGCCCACTTGATATATTGACCCCTCGTGAGAGCGGGGTACCCGAGCAAAACAGTCTCTTCCACAGCACAAAGTGGGGCTCAATGCCCGAGAACAGCTCGCAAGAGCTACGAAACCAGCGATGTGCGAGAATAGGCGGGTGAGAGTCTGGACTACGGGGGTGTCGGACAGCGGACTATCATCGACAGCGGACTCCAAGACCATGAAGATACAAGATTGAAGACTTACGTCCCGTGTCCGGATGGGACTTTCCTTGGCGTGGAAGGCAAGCTTGGCGTCTGGATATGTAGATCTCCTACCATTGTAACCGACTCTGTGTAACCCTAGCCCTCTCCGGTGTCTATATAAACCGGAGGGTTTAGGATCCGTGGGACAACATAACCATTACAACAATCATACCATAGGCTAGCTTCTAGGGTTTAGCCTCCTTGATGTAAGTGGTTGATCCACTCTTGTACTACCCATATCATCAATATCAATCAAGCAGGAGTAGGGTTTTAACTCCATCGAGAGGGCGAACACAGGTAAAAAACATCGTGTCCCTTGTCTCCTGTTACCATCCGCCTAGGCCTTGATTCGGGACCCCCTACCGAGATCCGCGGTTTGACACCGACATTGGTGCTTTCATTGAGAGTTCCTGCATGCGTCAGCGAGTAAGCGATGGCTTCTTCAATCAACAACAACTTCGGTCGAGGTGAGACCTTTCTCCCGGACAGATCTTCATATTCGGCGGCCGCCTTTGCATGCCAATTAAGCTTGGCCATCTGGAAGCAGATCAAAAGCTCGCCCTGGCCATCAGGTCAGGTTTGGAAACCCTAAACTTCACGGCGGACATCTGCGGAGACTTGATCTTGATGGATCGAGCCATAACCAAAGCGCGCCATCTTTGTCATGATGGAGCGCGATCTAACTCTGCCACGGGACGGTGCTTTGGAGGCCGTGCGGATCGCTCCGACCTATAGTCGGAGCCAATCCTTGGTCGAGGATGGATGGTTGGACACGCCTTGGGAGCTGCAACGCTTCTGGCGATGGGCGAATCTTGACCTTGTCCCTTATAAAGCTCGTCACTCCGAGGCGCCGGACTCCTTGCCGGACTCCGAACCTCCTGCGCCCCTGCCAATCGAATCTGATTGGGCGCCGATCATGGAGTTCAACACCACGGACATCTTTCAACACTCACCCTTTGGCGACATCTTGAATTCGCTAAAGCATCTCTCGCTATCCGGAGAGCACCGGCGGACTACGGCCGGGGCGGTTGGGATGCGGACGGCGAAAAATTCAAAGCCCACCACCACCCACTTTATAGCCCTTTATCGGCGGCTTAACCGACATGCTAGACTCGACTCGAAGACATCGGCGGTATGGGCGGCGATGCGGAGGCGATCAAGAACCAGCGCCCACGGGGCATTGGAAGACCACCTCGTCATCACGACATATACATGGTGGACACCCCAAAAGATGGGGCGGTGAAGAAGCGGCGGATCTGATTCCTTAAAAGAAACAGCCCAAGCGCCCGGCGCTGTGTGTCGCCGCTCTAAATCCGCCACGACAAGAATGGAGATTCGGCCTTTGGAGATAATAATACCGGAAAGTGCGAAGACAATCCCCTCAGCAAGATTCAGCGTGGGAGGATGCGAAGCAAGCCCTCACGAGGCGGCGAGGCGAAGAGGTCGAGGATGATAATTACATACCTCCCTCTGGAGGCGAGGCAAGCCTCGTGAGCAATTCATCGTGCTGAGGATCTCGTCGAACAAGAGCGTTTCAAATGCAGGCTAATGGCCACAACAAATAGCCTAAAGAAAAAGCAGCGGCAGACTTCAAGCTGATTAAGACCTGCTGGCGACGGATGGACCGAGGTAAATCGCGGCTAAAAGTATGAACTTCGAGCGCCCCTCCAAGAGCTACCCAAAGCATAAGTTGCTCCCCGACTAGAGGAGGAAGCATACATACCTTCATCACCAGCGCTGTCTGGCCGACCGACCACCCGTGGTCGCGGCGAAGAGCATCTAGGCCCTCCATCAAAACCATACCTCGGCATCTCTCGAAAATATGAAACCCACGAGGAGCAGCGCCGGACTTGCGGGCTATATTGGAGGACAAAGCAAGACAATCCAGATCTATCTATGGATCACGTGGGTGCCCCACGACCCATAGCGAATCTGCGTCGCGCCCGATACAACAACTCGGCGGGCGAACACAGTGAACAAGCGCTCTCTTGAGCTACGTCGTGATATTGCTCAATATAGGCGCGCACACCCACTATGCTTCACAGAGCGAAGTAATGGATCATCAAATCCTGAAGGTTCAAACCGTCGACATTGAATCTACGATGGCACAGCAGACCCGCTGTTTGGATCGAGGACTATCTCCTTCATATCCATATGGCCCTTGGTGGCGATCTCCGCCATCAAATATCTCCGCTCAAGCTTAAGGACCAGCTCGGCATTGGCTCAACAGCCGCCCTTGAGTCAATTGGGTGTTGGGAGGACACGGAAGCCGCATTCCTTGACAACTTCGGGGCACATATGTGCGACCACGGCGCCGATGACCTAAGCCACATAATTCAGCGGCCAGACGAATCGGCCAAACAATTCGGACACGGTTCTTAACAAAGAAAAAACAAATCGTCATTGTCCCGATGCAAAGGCCCTCGCAGCCTTCAAACATAACATCCATGACAGTGGTTGGCCCGGCACCTCGGACGGGAAAAGCGAAATCCATGGCAGCCCTCACATCACTCATGACCCGCCTGCTGGCGGAGAGGACAGTGGCTAGCTCGCAGCAACAACCTTAGCAAAAATCTTGGCAGTCCGGACACTAAGGACCACAATGGCAGAGTCGCGCCGAAACAAAAACAAAGCGCCCGTGTTAGCAGCGACAACAATGAGATCTGGCGATCAGCGCGGATTCGAGGCTCTAAACCGGTCGTGGAAGAAGCCATTCAAAGAACCACTCCGGGTCCGTCAATTTGGACCGAATACTCGACCGCTCTTGCGGATACATGGCACCCCGAAAAGCCAGCTAACCACACCATGAGATTGTTGGGTATTCAAGCATGAGCAAGTTAATTGCGAAAACAATGACAAGGGCTGCCGGTGATGGCGAGGAAGAGACCCGGCCGCCCGAGCGATGAGAGGACGAAGGGCTTCCCCCACAAGTGCGGACGGTAAACATGATATCATAACCCATATACCCAGAGAGGCAGGCGTGCATTAAAGGGACATATATGCGATGGAGCGATCGCCCGAAATTCAATCCATGGTCCTCTTGCCCGATCACTTTCGATCGAAGAGACCATCCGACCATATCCTCCATGGCGGATTCGCGCATTGGTTTTAGATCAATAAATCGATGGATTTCACCTCACGAGTCGATGAATGGCGGCGTAACTGAACCTGCTTTATCGGGATCGGTCATAAGATGGGCATAGACCCCTCAAGGATTAAACCTACAAAGCGACCTTCAAAGGCATCATACGGTGTCGAGACTAATTATCGAGCTCGGTCCTGCTGGAAGTGGTCTTCGGATCCCGGATAATTTCGGAGCAAGGAGTTAATCTTGACATAGACCCGTTCATGGCGGCTATCACGCTCTGCTCGGACGAACTGCGTTCGCAAAAGTTCAGCAGTTCCGCATTATGCATACCTCAAGCTCAAGATGCGAGGCCCTCGTGGAGTCATCATGGTCAATGGAAATCTGAGCGCTCCCTCGAGCGGAGGAACATCACTGGCGACTCTCGCGCGGAAGTATAGAGCAGCCTTCTAAGGCAATTTTCGAGTCCGGCGTTAAGCGACGGACCACGGCCAAATCTTGCCGGAGCAACATCAGCCAAGACCACCGGCATGTTCGAACACGCATAGCAATGCGGCTAACCCAGCCCTCGCATGATTGCAAGACCAGCTCTCCGTGTACATCATTACGCTCTAGAATACCATGGGCATAGGGGAGGGGCACGACCTATGAACCAGTGCGGCTCAACCACACGGGGGCTCCCAAGTGCGTTGCTCTTTTATATTTTATTTTCCTTCTTTTTATACAGGACTCCGTTCACGGAGGCCTGTCCGGGCGAAACTGCGAACTCACGATGCAACAGCGAGGGAGGGACAAAGGCTGCGACGAACAATCAGGTGATCTCCATTATGAGCATTAAATTTGTTAAATCCAGCATTCCGCAGCCTACCCACTGGAAGGAACCGTCTAATTAGTCAATCCTTTGCTTACCGCACTATTTGTATCATTCCGCACTCATAGCGAGAATCACTTGAATAAATAATGCAGCACTTTTGCCTATAATTGCATTACTTTACATATATGTTCATTAATGACATCTTGCACCCGTATATTTTAGTGCGGCCCGAATACACCGAGGGCTTATGTTCCCCGCATTATGGTATGATAAGTCCGAACACTTTCACAAGTCGGCACCCGAACTTATAGCATTATATGAATCGGCTCGAATCATGTCTTGGGTCAATAGTTGGGTTTGCGGCTCCCATGTTTTGGTACCTTACGTTCCGTTACATCGGCTAAGGTAGCCTGGGAGAACCAACTGCGATTGCGCCCGGTTGAGCTCTTGTGGCGCCTCGATGGAAAGCTAAATCGGTGTCATGATAAGGTGAGAGGCTGGTCGGCTGTTAGAAGTCTTTTGAGTCCCTAAAGACTTATGCAGACTTGACGAAGAACGGATAATGTCCAGCCAAAGGCATGGATAAGCGCCCGAACTTCGGTCTTTCGAATACTAGGGGCTTCGCGAAATTTAAAATTATAGAATTCTATGGCTAAGTGGCGTGTTCAAGCATTATAAGTTCGGTTGCCTTGTTAAATCGTGTTGGCGCCTCCTAGATGGACCCAAAAAGGGAACAGAGCGCTCAAGTTTATCCTGAACACCCCACACTTTCGTGGCATGGGGCTGGTAGCGACTTGACATCTCTCAGATTTAATAAACGGCCGCACAGAAAGTAATATTTTAAATTAATAAGCGTTGCTTAGCGCATATGAACTAAGTTTTCAGCGCACAGGATAACACATAGCGAGTTTACTCAAAAATTACATCTCTGCGGCACTCATCCGCAATCTTGCGGGCACCCTTCAGGACAGTCTTATAGTACATCTCGGGCGTGCGATACTCCTTGCCAGCTGGTGGTGCGTCAGTGATAAGCTTCTCCGCATCCAGCCTGCCCCAATGCACCTTTGCGCGGGCAAGGGCCCGACGAGCACCTTCAATACAGGTGGAGCCCTTGATGACCTCCACCCAGGAGCACGCATCCACCAGCCGCGCATGAGGCGAAGTAGCTCCGGGCATGGCATCTCGAGCCCGCAGCCCGGACTATGAGGCCCTTCATGGCCTGCTTTCGGCTACCTTGTGGAGCTGGACCAGCTGCTTCACTGGTCGCTAGAAACACGGATGGCGGCCTCGACATCTTGAGACGAAGACCTTCTCCATTGAGCTCCCTCCTCGGCTCGGTAAAAGCAGCGGTGGCATCGGATACTGCTGGCCGAGATCTGCAAGCATACTGGAGAGCTCGAATCGGGTAAGTAATAGGTAATTTACATTAACATGCTTGCTTTGCAAGAAAAATGCCTTACCTGCCGCTATCTTCTTCACCGCCTCAATCTCCTGGAGGGCCTTATCGGCCTCGGCCTTAGCGGCTTTGGCACTTTCAAGAGCCGAGGCAAGCTCGGACTCCCGAGTCTTCGAGTCACGCTCCAAACTCTCATGTTTTTCCATGAGAGCCTGTAGCTCTTGCTTCTCTCGCTCCGTCCGTTCCGCCACCCGCGCCTCCTGTTTCTCTCGCTCCGTCCGTTCCGCGGCCGCATTGCGTTTGGCCGCGGATACGGCCTCCTTCAGGGTTGCCACCTTGTTCGTGGCCCCTGTAGTACCCACGTTATCCTTGTTATTTTCATTGCAACCAAAATCCTTTTCTATAAGGTACAACTTCAAAGATGGTATTACTCACCTTCTTTGTCCTCGAGCTGCTTCTTGGCAAGGCCGAGCTCTTGCTCGGACGCTCGAATCTGCTTCAACTTACCGACCTCCGCCCGTCGGTCTGGGCGGTCAGCAGTGCAGCCTGCAAACCCATATTGACACAATTTTTAGCATTCCTGCGTATATCTTTTTAGGTCCTCAATCCGAGTTTTTCGAACACGAACCGAGCATCGAGGGCTCTGTCTATGCGGTATTACATTACATATCTTTAACTTCTTACCTCAAAGCACTGTTAGAAGGCTCTGCGAGGCTTAGTCAGCCCGCTCTTGACAAGCTGAACCTTCTGAATCACCGCACTCATGATAGTGCGGTGTTCTTCCTCGATGGAAGCGCCTTTGAGCGCCTCCAACAAGTTGTCCGGCTCCTCCGGTTGGACGGAGGCTGTCGGTGTCACGGTCTTGCCCTTCTTGCGAAGGGGCCGCCTGCCGGACTCCGGAACCACTGCGGGTTCCGGCGTGGAGTCCGGCGCAAAGTTCGGGAGGCTGCCTTGTGGCGCCTCCGGAGCCTCCTCCTGATGGGTCCCTTCCCGGGATCCCACCTCGGCGCCCTCAGCGTCGCGAGGTGGAAGGCGTCGGGATGGAATCTACATCCGGCGGAGTGAGCGACCCTTCGGCAAGCGGGGAGATCATCGTCGGCGGACTGCAGGCGGTGTGCGGCATTAGAAGGACACTATGTGACACGAAAAAATTATAAATCATTGAGGAATCCGGATACTTATGATCGGCGGAGGCTGGCCAGAGGCCACTCTTCGTTATAGCGTTGGCGTTGGCGGAGCTGTCGGGGAATAGTCCTTCCCTCTTGGACCCTTCGGCCTCCCAGTTAGGGGAAGCCTTCCTCTTCCTCTCTCCTTCCTGCAGGAGAAGTCGTCTTTCTCCTCCTCGTCTTGGGAGAGTCCGCCTCGAGCCATCGGACGATGAGTCGATATCACCTAGCGCCGGGAACTTTTTGAGTTCCCATGGCCTTCTTCTTAGCCTTCTTCTCGGCACCACATAGAGTGCGGAACCATAACCCCTTAAGCGGGCGTCCATTTGGAGTCTTCGGGAAGGGCCGGACAGTCTACTGTCGAGCGTCCTCTGCCAGTCTGTCAAAGGCATTGGGAGTTTTAGATCCCACATAGAGTCAAACTATGAAAAAACAACTGTCCCATAGAGGATATGAAGCTTACCTCACCGGCGGGCGCTTGGTGCTGAATCGCGATCTTCCGTCAGCGGGCGAGGCTTCTACGCCTTTGAACAGCACCCTCGGGCGGCTTAATGCGTCGTGTCGAAGAAACCCGCTTCGAGTCGGTGCAGCACGGATCAAACTCCCATAGGTTGAAGGCCCGTTGTTGGCGGTGGAGAATCCGGCGGATGAGCATGACACTGGATCACATTGACAAGCTGAGCTTCTTGTTCACGAGTGCAGAGGCAGGGCTGGAGTCTGTCGGCTCATCGAACTGCCCGTAGCAAGCCCTTCTCTTTCCAAGAGGTGAGCTGCATCGGGATACCAGATCTAAACTTCGGGGCCGCTGCCC